>JAKUCV010005026.1:97923-222739 GCA_028386065.3 Turnera subulata | reverse complement strand
AAGTTGCTGGGATCTTTTGCCAATGTCATCTTTCGTTATGCAAATAGGACTGCAAACAGAGCTGCAGATCTCTTAGCAAAAAACGCTAGACAGCACTTGAGCGCTAGTTCTGCCTTCTGTCAGCTGCCAAGTGACTTTTTCAATGTAATTTCTAAGGATTTGCAGTGATGAAATAAAATACCCCGACGTTCAAAAAAAATGGTAACAAAAGAGACGAAATGCACATTATTATATATCTTAGATCCAGAGAGACTCAATGTACATTTTGTCTAATATACGGTATACCTAGGTAGTTAAGACACCATTTTTGCTTTTCTACTATGTGTCATATATTTCTTAGATCCAGTAACAGTAAGCTCTTGTTGTTCTTGTTTGGGGGGAAACGTGATGTACAAATTATTAAGCACATGGGATCCACAGTCCATGCAGGAGAGTGGCCGTGGGGCTCTTCATTATCATATTTAATATGTGGAAGTCACCGGAAAGCAGAAAGCACGAGAAGTGAACTTTCCACTTGCCAATCTTCATAAGATGCCAACCTTTTGCAGATAAAGTCCATTTTTTTCCCATCACGGTTGCCCCAGCTGCTTCCTAATCCTAATCAATGTTATGCTTAATACATAATTGGCCAAATGACTCCCAACTATGCCCTGTTGCTAAAGCATATACCCCAATGGCCATTCCTGACCGTACTTGTAACTTGGAAGGTATCAAAGTAGCTTGATCCTGCCTGCAATTACTGATTCCAGTATTCTACTTAGCCAGTTGGCATCAGTGTTCTCACCACTCTTCTGTTCTTGACTTTATCCTATCAACATCATTAGGGAATTTTCTAGAGGGATACAATTAAATTACATCACATCATACAGAAAATTAATATTTTATATGGATAATTATCCCTACAAAAGCATATAAAACTGAACAACAAGAAGAACAAAATAAGTATATAATTATGATAAGTTCAAAGACCAAAGAGTCAAAATTCAAACAACCACGCGTCCTTCATTTTCACAATCCAACGGCCACCAATCCTTCACTCTCCACGTAAAACCATACAAAAACAAACTTTCTAATTTCTTCTTCCCTTACAAATGCACGCAGTAGAAGCTGCCACCACCCCACCACCACCACCACCGCTTTCTCCCCTCTCTCTCTTCTCTTGCAGCTTCTAGTTCTTTACTACTACTGTTACTACTTCTTTGTCATTAAAAAACCGACCATGCACTGTATTTCCCCTTCTTCTTCTTCATCTTCATCACTTCTGCTGAGGTCTCGCTTTGCTTCTAGAACACTCTCCTCTCATCTATCTTCTTCTTCGCTTCTGCTTCCTTGCATCAAACCATCTCCTCCGGCGTCGGTTTGCTACCAAACGTCTCGTTCTTTGAGCTTTTCTTCCGCCTTACGCTACTTGCGGTGTCCTGCTCCCCGGTGGAGCCACGGAGTTGATTGGCGCTCCCCGTTTAGCCTTCGCGCTCAGGCTCGAGCCGCCTCCCCTGCCATCGCACAGCTCCAGCGAAAGATTTCTAACATGGGTATGCATTTTTGTTTGCTTCATCAACCTCTAAGCTCTTTCCCATGTGTAGTTATAGTGTTCTTGTTGTCGCTTTTGTAATTCTTAAGGTTCGTCTGTTTCTATAAATACAGAACACCTGCATTGTCAAACTCAAAACAGAACGTTAAATTAGAATGTTCCCTGTTTTTATTGTGAATATGTGGTTTAAAATTGTTAAAACTGATAATAGAGTCTGATGCATAACAGCGTCTAAAATGATGATATCAATAATCTTCTGATCTTGAATTCTTGGTTCCTTCAAACCTGTGATGATATTGACATGAACTTTTGGCGCCTTTGGTTGACTTAAATTACTATGAGAATGTTGAATGGTTTATGGCTATCAGAAATCTGTGGCACTGAGATTCCAATAATGTTTATGCAGCTTCTGATGGACATCCTTTCAAGAAAATGCTGACCAGCTTGCCCAAGCCAGGAGGAGGAGAATTTGGAAAATTCTATAGCTTGCCTGCTTTCAATGATCCCAGAATTGGTGTGCATTCCAAACTCATTTTTCAGATTTTTTCTTTTGCTGGGGACATTAATTATGTGAACTCTATGGAATTGACATTCTTCTTCCTTTTGTATTCCAGACAGATTGCCATTTTCGATAAGGATACTTTTGGAATCGGCTATTCGTAACTGCGACAATTTCCAAGTTAAGGAAGAGGATGTTGAGAAAATCATTGACTGGGAAAATACATCTCCCAACCAAGTTGAGATTCCATTTAAGCCTGCTCGCGTTCTTTTACAGGTGCGTGGTGTTAGTTCACTGAGCTGAATCCCAAAAAAAAAGAAAATGTCTAGTAGAATTTATTTGGAGATAAACGTACATATTTTATCTGCATTTAAACCGTAAATGAATTGTTTTATTTATCAGGATTTCACTGGTGTACCAGCGGTGGTTGACCTTGCAGCTATGCGGGATGCTATTAATGATATCGGCAGTGATCCTAACAAGATCAATCCAATGGTATATACTTCTCTCCCAAACCATAACATTATTGAGTATTGCCTTCTGTCATAGAGAGCTTGCATGGTGTCGGTTTTAGTTTCTGGATTGCATTGCTGTAGTTTTTGGGATCACAGCATTTATAATATTGCCCTTTCAGGTTCCTGTGGACCTCGTCGTTGATCATTCGGTTCAGGTTGATGTGGCAAGATCGGAAAATGCACTACAAGCAAATATGGAGATTGAATTTCAGAGGAACAAGGAGAGGTTTGCTTTCCTAAGATGGGGTGCTTCTGCTTTCCAGAACATGCTTGTTGTTCCTCCCGGTTCGGGCATTGTTCATCAGGTAACAATTAGACAAGGAGTTTAGATTCCAGTTAAGTTTTTCAACAGGTGAAAGGGCATCTTGATCTTCTGTTTCAATGTATCAAATAGGCTCAGGGGCTTTGGTTTCAGATTTGACCTATGTGCATGTCATTCTTATGTTAGTCAGCTTCGTGGTCAAGCATGCGGCTGTTTTACTGTCATAGTTTAGTTCTCCCAGTTCAGTTTTGGGTTACTGAACACAGGTTTTCACCATGTCTGGCAATGACTTTGAAGGTTAACCTGGAGTATCTTGGACGGGTTGTTTTCAACACTGATGGCATTCTGTACCCTGATAGCCTGGTTGGTACTGATTCACACACAACCATGATTGATGGGTTAGGGGTTGCTGGCTGGGGTGTTGGAGGAATAGAGGCAGAAGCAACAATGTTGGGCCAGGTAAACTGTCTGTGCGTTTGCATGTATTCTCCATTCATTGCGAGGTAAATCAGTTTATGGTTAAGCAAAAGATAGGATTGTGTTCTCATGAACTCATCAAGAACTGTTCTATTGTATGTTCTCAGATAATTGTTCTTTGCTAAAAGATTCCTAACTGAATTCCTGTTTGTGAACTTTGTAATTTTTGATCTCTAGGATGACGGCCAGGAACTGCATCCTGGGAATTCATCCTTGGCTGGCTATCTTTGTATTTCAGTCTGCTTAGTTTAGTAATAATGCCAGAGATACTAAAAAATGCCTCCCACTACTCTTCTCTTACAATGGTTTCTAATAATTCTTTTCAAGGGGCATATTGGGCTAGGCATTTTCATCTTATTCCCAGTGTAGAACCTCAAGTCAGGTTAAAAAGCTTGTGTTCTTAATGGGTTTCATCTGGATTGATCAGAAACAGATAGCTTTTCTGACTGTACTTGTGGAGTATGGTCAACCTGTAACACATTGCTATACACTAATGTGGGGATTTTAGCAGTAACTCAAAAACATCAATTGCGCGACTAACTTGGCTGCTTTGCACAGCCCATGAGCATGGTATTGCCTGGTGTTGTGGGGTTCAAGATGTCTGGAAAATTGCGTGATGGTGTCACGGCTACTGATTTGGTATTAACTGTAACCCAAATGCTGCGAAAGCATGGTGTTGTTGGAAAGTTTGTGGAGTTTTATGGTAAGCCTAATAAAGAATAGTGTATCTCAACTATGACACAATACACAGTTTGATAACTCCATTAATTCACACATGCATATAGGTGATGGTGTGGGGCAATTATCACTGGCTGACAGGGCCACGATTGCTAATATGTCTCCTGAATATGGAGCGACGATGGGTTTCTTCCCTGTTGATCATGTCACTCTGGAGTATCTAAGATTAACTGGAAGAAAAGAGGAGACGGTGAGATTCTTCTCTCATCTGCTTTGTTTGGTTTCCGTTTGGCTCAATAAAGATTTGATTCGACCAGACATATATGACCTCTAAGCTTCCCTTTATGTCAGGTGGCAATGATAGAAGCATATTTGCGTGCTAACAACATGTTCGTTGACTACACTCAGGTGATCTTTTTAGATTTTTCACTTCCAAATAAGATTTCACTCTATTTATGAGTCTTGGACCCGAGGTTTATGTAATTAATTTTTTTTAACAGCCCCAACAAGAGAGAACATATTCATCATACCTACAATTGGATTTGGCAGAAGTCGAGCCCTGCCTTTCAGGACCAAAGAGGTCTGCTGTGTATCTTAGTAGTGAAGCTTTGGTTCTTGGTGATTAATTGGTTTGCTTTTTAACTGAACATCCATTCATATGTACAGGCCTCACGATCGTGTGCCTTTGAAAGAAATGAAATCTGACTGGCACAAATGTCTTGATAACCAAGTTGGATTCAAGGTGATAACTGATCTGCAGCGGCGGATTACATCTTCATTGCATGGTTCTTTTATTCATAACATGCATCATGAGATACTCTCTGGACTCTATCTATGCAACAATCGAGTTGTGCATTTTTATTGCATGTTTCTAACTGAATAATATGGCGAATGGTCATATATATGTATGACACTTCTGTCATCCCTACTGGTGGGTGGTCCCTTTGCTTCGCTCATCTATTGACATACCAAAGGAAAAGGTGAAAGACCTACTCAACACCCCGAAGCAAAGGGCCTGATTCACATGCATGAGACATCAAAGGAATATGAAAGCAAGGTTGGTGAGTTTGTTAAAAGGTAATCCTATGATAGAGTTGGAACAGTACTGGCATAAGAAAGCCGCGGAAGGAAGTGTGGAGGGACTTCCAATTATTAAATTTTCTGCTGTTCAATGAGAAAAAGACATCCCTGATCTACCTATACCGGGTTTTAGATGAAAAGGTTCAAGCATGTTGAAAGCGAAGAAGGGGCTATTAATTGGATAGGTGATACGTGGAAAAGAGAACTTATATACCTCCAATCTCAAATTCTATGGTTGTGGCTGTCATATTTCTCAAGCTGAGGAATGGAAAAGTAGCCTTCTTTTCACGGATCCTACATTCAATTCTTTCTGGGAATTATTGTTGCAAACTGAACCATGAATGCCATAAAGACACTGGGATGCATATTCTGAGGACCAAATGTTATGCTTTCTGACCATATTTTGCGGGATAGATTATCCTAGTGCCATCATGATTTTAAAAAATTCGCTTTTCTGTGTAGGGCTTTGGAGTGCCAAAGGAAGCACAAGACAAAGTGGTTAAATTCTCATTTCATGGACAGCCCGCTGAACTGAAGCATGGCAGTGTAGTCATTGCAGCAATCACAAGTTGTACAAATACATCAAACCCAAGTGTCATGCTGGGGGCTGGTCTCGTGGCAAAGAAGGCATATGAGCTAGGTTTACAGGTAAGCTTTACGTTGTTAAATAAACTATTTCATTCTCTTTCCAACTGTACAAATGAGAAAGGTATACAAATCATCATGCGCTGGGATGGATTCAATAAGAATTATCCTGTTGTAAATTTGCACTTTGGATTTGGTTCTAATATTTTTAGCATATGCCTTTTCTGTGTTTTTCCAGGTTAAGCCGTGGATTAAAACTAGCCTTGCTCCTGGCTCTGGTGTTGTTACAAAATATTTGCTCCAGAGGTTTGCCATAAGTGCATCTTATTATTTCATTACTTATCATAATCCCTCAGAAGTTTAAACGTCTGTTGTTATGGTTACCATAGTGGCCTGCAGCAATACTTGAACCAGCAAGGTTTTCACATAGTTGGTTATGGGTGCACAACTTGTATCGGGAACTCTGGGGACCTTGATGAGTCAGTTGCCTCTGCAATTTCAGAGAACGGTATGGCCTGGCCACACTTAGTGATAAGATTATCAGTAGGACAATGGAATCTACTGTGAATGTTTTGATTCTTCGGTTTCATGCTCTACGTGCTTGTGATGATGGTCTAATCCTCTTACTTATTTTATCTTAATTTTATGCTGGTTTAAATTTTTCAAGTAGGCTGGTCTTCCTGTCTTTTTTCTTTATTTTAGAGGCACCTGGCTTTTATCTTTCTTGACCCTTTTCGGCTCATTTTTTTCTCTTCTGATTGCTGGAAGTTACATGCATTTGGCAGCTTCCATATATTCCCTTAGTGTGAACCTATGCTTCTCGGTTACTTGTGCAGATATTATTGCTGCAGCTGTGCTCTCTGGAAATCGAAACTTTGAAGGTCGTATTCATCCACTGACAAGAGCTAATTATCTCGCTTCACCTCCTTTAGTTGTTGCCTATGCACTTGCTGGCACGGTATGTATAGTGTTACCTTTTATACTACCCTTTCTGGGTTTTGAAGTCAATCACTTGCTGTCATTGTGTTTTTGTGTCCCTTTAGACTGTAATGCTTTGTAAGTGGTAGGTTTGTCAGACTTCATGATTGTGTTTTTGTGTGCATTCTGATGCTTATCTGTGCTTTCTCTCATGAATGTCTTTGATGTTTGAAGTCTTGGTAATTCTGTTGTTACTCTTATTTGCATGTTAGGACAAATGCCTGCATTAAACTTTAGTCTTCATCATATTGGAAACATATCTTCAACCAGTTTTCTTCTGCTATGCTGTTGTCTCTAGTCAAGACTCAAGATCACCAAAACAAAGAGATTAAATGGCATGAGGTTCTTGCAAGTGAAGTTCAACTTACAAATTCTTACAATCCCAGGTTGACATTGATTTTGAAAAGGAGCCAATTGGAATAGGGAAGGATGGGAAGAAGATATATTTTAAGGATATTTGGCCCACTAATGATGAAATAGCAGAGGTATATGGCTTTCTGCTTTTGTTTTGAAATTATATGGCTTTCTGCTTTTGTTTTGAAATTCAGAATTGTCAAAATGCATGATACTGATCATTCTCTCTTATGGTTGTAGGTCATGCAATCCAATGTCCTACCCAGCATGTTCAGAAGCACTTATGAGGCAATAACAAAGGGGAACCCCATGTGGAATAATCTCTCTCTCCCCGCTTCTACTCTCTACCCATGGGATCCTAATTCCACTTACATCCACAAGCCACCATACTTCGAGAACATGACTACAGAACCACCTGGTCCGCATGGAGTAAAGGATGCCTATTGTTTGGTGAAGCTTGGTGATAGTGTAACCACTGATCACATCTCACCAGCAGGCAGCATCCATAGAGATAGCCCAGCTGCAAAGTATCTACTCCAGAGAGGGGTTTCACCTAAGGATTTCAACTCTTACGGTAGCCGTCGAGGTAATGATGAAGTGATGACTCGAGGAACATTTGCCAACATTCGCCTTGTCAATAAGCTCTTGGATGGAGAAGTTGGTCCCAAGACTATCCACATACCAACTGGGGAAAAGCTTTATGTGTTTGATGCAGCAATGGTGAGTCCTTACCTATGCATTATCAGTGTTGTGTACCAAGAGATATTGAGAAAGATTAAACTGAAACTTGTTGTTTCGATTGACAACCTGTGTCCGATGACAATTGTTACTATACTTGCAGAGGTACATGGAAGCTGCGGAGGACACGATCGTACTTGCTGGTGCAGAGTATGGAAGTGGCAGCTCCCGGGATTGGGCTGCAAAGGGTACAAAGCTGTTGGTATGCTATCTTTTGAAGTGTAGTCCAGCTGCAATGCGTTAGTAGTAATTTATGGTCCACATAACGAGAAATGTCATCTTCTTGGTTGTGTAATAGGGAGTGAAAGCAGTGATAGCCAAGAGCTTTGAGAGAATTCATCGAAGCAACCTTGTCGGGATGGGAATCATTCCATTGTGCTTCAAGCCTGGTGAAGATGCGGAGACCTTGGGGTTGACGGGTCATGAGCGGTACACTATTGACCTTCCTGATAAAATCAGTGAGATAAGGCCTGGCCAAGATGTTGTGGTCAGGACCGACTCTGGGAAGGCATTCACCTGCACTGTGAGATTTGACACAGAGGTTTGGCTTTGGCATATTGCCTTTTGAAGTTCCAGTTTATGATTCTTTGATGCCTATGACATGATTCAGATTTTATAACCTGGCAATATTGAACCCTGCAGGTTGAGCTGGCGTATTTTGATCATGATGGCATTCTACCTTACGTCGTTAGGAACCTGACCAAACAGTGAAAACAGGAGCTTAACCCTTCCTGGAATGGTGTTTGAAGATGCAAGATGTCACTGCCAATCACTTCTGCCTGTATAGCTTCCACGCCGGACAAGATTTCTTGTTGAGTGAGAACAGACCCCTGTACATGTTGTAGCTCTCTTCTTTAGGACACATTTCTCATCAACTGCATTCCTCCTTATCCTGTCGTGTTGAGTTAATAATAGAACTGGATGCTGGGTTGTTGATTTTCATTAACAAAGATTCCGACTCACCGTGCCTTCTTTATATTATTCACTTGAATGAAGGAAAAAAATGGCTCAAGCTACGGATGATGCATGAGTGGAGATACTCTTTCTTTCACTTGTGGGGCTCTCAGCCTCTCATCCTAAGTTGCTAACCAACGTCGACCTGAGAGGCAGATCAGGCTTTAACATAGCCAGATCCTTTCACGGGAATGGAAGTACGTTGACAGTCTGTCAGACAATTTCTTCACCGGAGCCTTTTTGTTTGTTATTTTTGGTACACTCGATAATCTCATAAAGAAAACAGTGAATGCCCTTTGAGGGCTTCGTCTGTCCACTCCATCGATCTTGATCATGCGTCTCCAAACAACTTATCGAATGAAACGTCAACTGTTTATTACTATGTAAGGGTAAGTAGCATATATAGGGTCCGTACTATTTCAAAAGTACCGTTTGGGGGTCTATACTATTTTTTGTCCCTTTTACGGCTCTCAGGCAGCCCTGCTGATGACGTGAACTGCCCGAGACCCCTAAAAGAGACGAAAAATAAGAATATAGACCCGTAAAAGGGACAAAAAATAGTACAGACCCCCAAAGGATACTTTTGAAATAGTACAGACCTTATATATGCGATTTACCCATATATGCAACTGTCCTCCCCATCGATCTTGATCATGTGTCTGCAAACAACTTACCAAATGAAACGTCAACTGTTTTATTACTATGTAAAAGTCCAAATCAAGCTATAAAAATCAAAAACAACTTCTTGAATACATGGTATAAGTTGGTTCAAAATGATGTCGACCTTGACCTCCCATGTTCGTAATAAGGGTAAAGAATTTGTGGGTGGAGCACGCAAGCTTGGAATGAACTGAGAATGGGGACCTAAGCTCCTGTTCCCAGAGAGTTCGGCTAAAATCATATTTTCATCCCTCATCGAGTGCCCCTTGCCTCAGGATAAGGTTAAGAAAAGCGCCGCTGAGAGCCATTAACTACGGCCTCTTCTAATCTTTTTTGCCTCCAAGTTCTTGTTCTTACTCATGGTCTAGTGCGGAGGACGAGCATTCTTAACCGAAAGAAGAAATTACTCACGCTAACACTTTCCAACAGTGTGTTGAACGAATTCCCTGACAGAAACAATGAGAATATAACATTCTCTTTCACTTAGGAGTTTTAATAAGTTGACGGTAACCATCTAAAAAAATGATCCAGGCCACCAAGCGCCAGAAGCCTGGCGACAAGCACGAGCTGAACTTGTTTCTGATGTCTTTGATACTTTTGCACTTGATACTCAAGAAAAATGTCTTTGATACTGTTGCATTTGATACTCAAGAAAAATGTCTCACTCGTATAAAAACAGTTAATCATCTGATTGGCAATGTGGAAATTGCTTTGCTAAACCTCAACCTATTTACAGAATCCTATGGCACAACAGAATAAAGTATCAAACATGCGCAATGCACTTAACTTAGTTTTTACTATTCCGCGATTTACCTACTTTAGAGGCCAGAGCTATTGCCTTTGCTTCTGCACTCATCATCATCCACTGCCTCTCCACACGTCTCTGGTGTTGCCTTGCATTCTTTGCTCTCTTTGGTGCTAACCGAGTGTCTCTTTCCAAGAACGCAAGTCTGAACTTTTCAGCTATGGACAGCTCTGTAGAGTCTAAAGGGGATATAGATCCAGAACCAGTATTTGGAGTAAAGCCGCGTACTGCCCATGTTTTAGGATCTATGCCCTTGATAAAGTGACTGTCCAAGGCAACATCTGACATTGCTTCCACAGGAACTTCAACTCCTCTATAACCAAAGAGCGATGGCTTTGGATTAACAATTATACGTGGGCACTCATTAGCTAATATCTCCAAAGAATCAGCATCAATCTTTGGCTGCAGCAAATGACCAACAGGGATGAGCAATGAAAATTACATCACACATTACAGGCAAAGAGTGAAAGGGGTAACACGGAAGTGTAAGTTACAACTCCATACCCACACAAGCCAACAAAGAGATTCTGCACCATGACCGATTTCTGCAGTATCGAGGTCCTCCCATGAATCTTCTTCAATCTCATGCAGCTTTGGTTTCAATACACCCAAGCTGCTGCGAGCTGTACGATCACTCTTTGGACAACCTCTGCAACATTAACTTTGTTTCAAGCCTGTTATTAGGTTTGCATCCCAGTCAAAAAACCATACACTGGCCTATTTGGACTAATGACACAAGATGATACGTTGTATCTCATATTTTGGAGTTGCAAACATTTTGGACGCTCTAAGAATATGGCTCATGACCATAACTATCTCAATATTCCAACAAGAATATTCAACCACAGCAATTGATACTTCTTCACATGCTGGAACTAGACTCTTTGGAATTCCCTATCGTTACAGGTTTGCACATACAGGAGCTTGGCTAAAGCAATTTGGCACCTCTATCGGCAACGAAGCGACGCTAGATAGATACAAGAAACGTATTTATTTTCAGCTAACCGCGCTTAGATGATAACAAACTTTAGGTAGAAGCGAATACAGCACTGATGTTTGAAGATGAAGATTTTTACAAAAACAAAACTGCATTTTACAATGAAAGCTCTAACTACATAATCAATATCATTCCGTACAATTGAGAGCGAGAGACCGTTACCCGCATCTCAAAATCTGCAACAACTTGCAGTGGCGCACAAGTTCAGAAACACCAGCAGCAGTAATGTTGTCGCACCGGCTGCAGACACCCAACATGGACCAATTAGCAGACACCCACCCAGTTAGCTCTAACAAGAGTCAAAAACACATGGAGCAATTATAAGCGTAACTAGGAACAAGCATAATTTGATACCTAATGTCCACAGCACGGAGGAACCTGCAGGTCTCTGCCACTTTGACTAAACCCAAATCGGACACATCCGAGCCCGAAACATCAAGAATTTCCCAGGAGCTATCAGCCAGAGGAATAAGGACATCATCACACAACAGTTTCCTTCTCCTGGCAATCGCTGCAATTCCAATCTGCCACGCAAATTTTACAACAACAGAAGCAATTTAACCCTAAACTATCAACCCAAAAGATAACCAACAGAAAGGAAAAGAGAGAAATGAATGAAGCAGTACCTTAATATGGGCCGGGAAGCCGGAGGCAATTTCACTCAAGTCGGCGACGATATCTTCCAGATTCTCCCCGACAACTCCCAGGCACAAGCTTACCAAGCTCGGGGGTCTTTGTTTCTGTGGCTTCTGGCGAGCTAACTCTGTTATTGTTCACGTTTAGGGTTTGATAATTTATTCAGAGAAAGAAAAAAAAAAAAACAATTTTTGTTTTAGCTTCAAAAAATTTGGAGAGACTTACTGGAGGAGAATTGGAGGGTGGTTGTAGTAGGGGTAGAATGAGCAGATTTTAGGGGGCTGAGATTGGGATTTTGGAGATCGACCTTGTTCAACGACGCCGTTATTTGCTTTACAGCTCCCTCCTTTTCCATCAAATCCCTAAAAACTTACAAAAAGGAAAGAACAATTTCGCCGGAGAACCTCCAAGAGTAAGGGAAGAGGGAGAAACGTCAAAATTTTGTCTCGAATTCGATAGAAGAAGAAAAACATGTAGACACAGACACACCGACATGAATATTCGAGGCCTAATGAATCATTTTGCCCCTTTCATCGGGTAACTATTTTGAAATTTGCCCCTCAATTATTTTTCCTTCCAAATCGCACCTTAATAATAATAATTTGGCATTCGCCGGGCCCCTTCAATTGAATTTGAAGGAGTTGTGAACTTTTTTATGCAAGTAAAGTTCACCTATCAGTTTTTTAAAAAAAAAAAATGAAAATAACTTATTCCAAATATTTTACTATTTTATACCTAGTATTTCTTATAATAAATCATTTTCTTTGTTGAATTATAATAAATTATGTCATATTGCACTTTTAGCTTGTACTACGATATTGTTACGAGACTTGTTAGTTGATGTTACGATAATGGCAATGCATTTTTTTGAGTTGAGTAAACTTTAAGTTTTGAGTTGAGTAAATTTTAGGTGGAGGGGAAGCTCTTTCAATTCAAAATCAGGGCAAACTATTCAACTAGCGTTTACAATGACATTTATATATCACCATCCATTTGAATTCTCAAACAAACTGAATTTCAACCAAAGTCAATTCTCGTTAGTAATGACAATACATATTTAGTTGTCTCGACAATAAAAATATCATCGACCTCGAAGACAAATAGTAAGTACTAAAGATTGGGTTCAAAATTCTTTTATTAGTAATTTTGTACAATAATAATGCGTAGTAGATGCGTTTTTTTGACCGACAGAGATAAATGTTGTCAATGTGCGTGTTGTGAAATCGTGGATATAGTATATAAGAATATTATTAAACGTCTCGATAACTTAAGTCATACGTGTGAGGCATCCAAATACTTTTAAGAAGTCAACAGTTTTTATTCTTTAATCTTAAGAATATTTCAGGTAAATCCATGAATTTACTCTTTTTCACGTCATTTATTGTACTTAATTTTTTCCCCCCAAAAAAAATTCCCTTGATGATCCGAAGATCAGATGTAGAAATGAGGAGTCAAGCAATGGTGAGTTTTCTTTTCCATTTGGTTCTGCTGAATAAATCTAATCAATATATATTTAATATTTGGATTACTAGTGTGTAATATGACACACGAGACTTGCTAGTTTGTTATGATATATAGTAGTAACAAACCATAATAATGATACTATGATTAACACAGGTAGCTAGGCATGGTTTGTAGGTGCAGGTTTAATTAGGGTGTGCATATCTGTAATGTATCCATGTCTTTTGGGTTGGAGAGTAAAGGTAAGCTCGGTTTTAACCCAGCCTCCACTGGCAAACTCCGGTGGTCTTGTAACAGTCATAATCTTCGGTGACGGCAGCAAAGAAAAATGGCTTTATTCCGTTATAGTGGAGGGCCAGAGGGCCAGATATCTGTTGTTACTACCGATATATTCACCGCAATAAGGGTAAGTAAGGACACCACCGCGAGGCAAGGATTGGTGTACAGACTGAGCCTCATTTTCCCAACCTCCAGAAACAGCATGAAATAACGGGAATCTTGGCACAATGTACTAGATGTCATACAGAGTTCCCGGGAAGAACCGATTCTGTACGGTAATAGTGTATTCTGGCGTCCCAAAGCACATTGCTCGTCTCCATATGCTACCCTGAGAGGGAGTTAATTGAAGGAAGAGCAACGTCGTCATCATCAAATGCATCATCATCCTCCTCCATACAAAATAGTAATGCCTCTCCTCCATTCTCTTGTTTTCTTTCTTCTTCCTCTTTTTTTTTTTTGAACCAAAAAAATATTAACTTAGCATGCAGCTCTCTGATTCTTTCCTATACGACAGAGTAACAATTTTGCTTATAAAGGGAAAAACCAACTTTCAAACGTGCAATCACTATTAATTTCCCAATTCTACATCTTGTAACTGCTTTGCTTTCATTCTCCCCTCCGTTTTTTCTTACTGACGTTTAAGGTTTTTATAGAAGAAATTAAGAAAACTATTCAATCACCCGGATTGTATGAGTAGTTAACATATACATATTGGATCTGGGACTAAATTATTCTTCTACTATTGTTATCTAGTGGTTAGTCTAAGTGAAACTTGGAATAAATATAGAAGAAAAAAAATTACTCACAATTCATTGTTCCAAGGCGTCAATTTTTCTAGCACAAACAACAAAGTATAAAACGAGAGTTAAGAAAACGGAGGGAGTAACAATCTCGCTAAAATTTAATATGCAATTGTAAAAATGTAAAGGCCCATGCATTATTATTATACTCCCTCCGTTCCGTTTTAATTGACGTTGAAGGTATCTACACACAAATTAAGAAAGATAATTAATAGCCTAGAATCTAGGATTATTTGACTAACTTACCCTTATTTCACTTTTAATAAAACTAAACAACTTAGATGTAATTGTTATATAAAGTTAAGGATAAATATGGAAAAACTTCAATTAATGATCATTGAGAATTGTAAAGCGTCAATTTTTTTTTGGAACAATTTTTTTTCCCTCAAACGTCAATTAATTCGGAACGGAGGGAGTAATTATTATTTAAATATTGAATCAACACATCCTCCCAAGCACTTTCAAAGATCTAACTTTTGTAGGAACCACCTGATATGGTGAAAGAAATTATTTTGTATGACTTGTGTTGCCCTCTGGTGGTGATGACATAGTGGCACATGTACACAACCTGGACAGGAAACATGGTATGTGGTTTTGGCTATGCAGGATACTTGGCGGGATATCTATATATAGCAACTCTGATCAATGAATTGCCGAACCAAATGGCATTATAGGGTGTAATCCAACGTCCCGGAGGCGATGATGGCATTAGCTAATCCATTGTCATCCGAATTTCTTATTTGATTTTGAAGCACCCCGACTACTATTTACCCAATGCACAGTAATTACCAAACAACAGTGCCGACACTTGGCACAAACAACATATACAACAGGAAAACCGGCCCAACGATAATATCTAACACCCGGCCTCGGGTACAATAACAATAATAGCACAGCAAAAGCATGAATCGACCTAATGCAACACTATGGATCCAGATTCGTCAGAGGAGATGCCGCAGCCTGCCATGATGCATACCTGCACAAGAAACAACGTGGCCTGCTGATGGGGCAGGTGAGGGGTGAGATTCTCCAAAATCTCACCGACACATAACCCATGATGTACAGCAAAGCAAACACTTAATAGTCAAAGCACATCAATATGGCATACGAGTGTTGAGCAGAACACAGAACAAATACAGTCATAAAGAACAATGCGGACTATGCAAATGCCTACCCCATCGACTATGCAATGCACTGACCACTCAACACCTCGCAGACTGTACGATACTCTGGTGCCCGACCAGGACACCTCAACTCAACTACATATTGGGTAACCGACCCAGTCTCAACAGACTATACAACACATACTCTTGTCCTGACAGACTATACTCAACAGAGGTTCCTCATCGTATGATAACATACCATTACTGTGCTTGCCGGTCATCTAACCCGGTACCAAAATAATCTCAAAATCACGTGAGCCTCGCTCACCGGGTAGCCGGCAACCTGCACTGACCATACCCAATCAACATCACAAACCGGTCCCCGGATAGAATCACAACACAACAACAGCAGCAGCAGCCACCACAGCAACTCGTAACCACAACAACAACAATTCTCACTAATCTCGATCTCTGGGTATCGACATACCCTTAAAAATGACAATAACCCAACTGTCGACCACAATCCGACAACCAACATATCTCAATATCCGATCAAAAACGACAAGTGATACTCATCTGACAATTATCAAAAGAAACCGACAATAAACAAAGGACAACTGGCAACCGATGCCAACAACAATAGACTACTCACGACCAGCGACAACAAACAACACCCGCAAACCGGCAACCTATGCCGACCACGGTCAACCGACTATACTGACAACCTCCCAGGGTATGATCATGAGACAACATGCATATGACCATAACACATCACAGCCCAACAAAAGCAAAAACACATCTCAAACAAGACTGAGCTAAGGCCAAAAGAATATCTTTTATTTTTACCAATTTTATCTTCCGGGCCCCGTCACTGGATAAGCTAGGGGTCCGACCTGGATATCAACATATTTCGGGTGCCAGACCAAAACCAAGAGAACCTAGGGATCGACATCCCAAAATAGTAACCTAGGGATAGACATCCCAAAAGAGAACCCAGGGATAGACATCCCAAGTATATCAACGGGATAGACATCCCAAGCATAGACATGCTTACCACAAGTAACCCAGGTCATGGCCACCACAAAACAGTCTTTACCCATCGTGACATTAAAGTCGTCAACACAATTTCCAATTATCCAATTTCCATTTCCAATATCCGTTATCAATTTTCCATGGTCAATAGTCCAACAACAATCTCAATACAATATCCACAGAAGCAATATCACAGTCCAGCAATCACAACAGCAATAACACCACAATCAAACACAATTGGCTCAGCAGTTCAATCAGGCAAATAATAACCAGAGAAACAAACACAGTATTATATGCAACATATCAAAGGTTATCCATCCTCACAACAAATATCAGCAAATATCACAAAGTTATCAACATCAATAACCATAAGATGCAATGGAACCTATGTAGTTCCAAGACCAACCATCCCGGCTATCACGGGTGGAATGACGTATATGCAACCTCACCTGATACTCCTCGGAAGCTGGTATCCGGTTAAGCCTTGATATTCCTATAATATAATAACAACAATAACTTATTATGCACAAACAAGAAGATTATGCATGATGCCAGTTAACAATTATTAGACGGCTTATCAGTTCTTTTTATTGTTTTCATAATTATCTTATTCATTTCTGTGGAGGTTACTAATAATCTATTTTCCATCTGGTATACCAATCATATCCAACATAAGTCAAAACCAAAACCGAGCGTCCAAGCCGATATCTCGGTCCTTAGGCCGCTTGTGACAAAAAAGCATATATACGTACACTTATACGTAGTGTATTTTTAAGTAAATATATTTGTAAATAAATCAAGTTACGTCCCATTGAGTACTCATAGTCCATATGATGTAAATAATATTTCTTAAAATAATTATTCCCGATTAAATACTAAATACTTATATGTTTTATTACAGTAATTATATAATAATGGAAACGATAAATATGTCAAAATATTATTTAAATAGTATATCCTATAATAACTCGTTTAATGGAAAATATCTCCAACGGCATTATCATAGCCAACGTATAATATATAATATTCGTACAAATTGTAATTGTAATATTTATAATTAAATATCTACATATATAATCATAAATACATGTATACATAAAACTATAATTGTTAAGTAAAGATATAGTCTAGCAATATCTATGCCGGTGAAAATAGCTACAGTACGTTATACGATATATATGTATATACTTATATAAGATTAAAATCAATAATTTAATTAAGTTATAGGTCTAATATTATTTTAGCCTAGGATTATGGAAATGAATATAATAGAAATATATATATACATGTCTAGGCCTTTTATAATTCAATTAAAACATAATTAAGGAATTTTAGAAATTAAACTCGGTAGGTCTTCACGAACGTTTAGCCCAACGGAGGATAAATCTAATATCATCATAATTTCGAAAATTAAACGAGAGGCATAATTAAAATAAATAACGACATGGACCTTTTATTAATTTGCACAATTAAAATTAAATAATCGGAATTTAAATACAATGGGCCTTTTACGACCCCAGGTAAGCGTAAATAAAATTAAAACCGGAAATTAAATGCTATGGGCCTTGTTAATAGCCCATTCGGAAAGTTAAATAGAAGCATAAAATAAATAAATGCACAAAGAAAATAAATAAAGTATAAACAAAATAAAAAAATAAATAAAAATAGAATTAAATAAGTAAATAAAGCATAAATTAAATTATTTAAACCATAGATTATTAATTAGCTTAATTAATCTTTTAATTAATCGTCATTTTAAAGTCCCAGTCCGTTTTATCGTTCGGGTTCGTTAGGATGCATATGGATGGTCCAAAGCTCGAGTTTTACCCAAAGGTTCGTTTCCGGGTTCGCCGGAAAATTCCCGGGACACCGGAAACTCGCCGGATTCCAGCTGCTACTGTTCACCGCAGACCCCAACACTGTCAACACGCGCAGATACTGTTCACGACTACCTCCTTACTACTGTCCACTGTTCGTCACCACCGATCCTGCCTCCAAACCACCGTATCTAACACCATAACCCCCTGACCAGAACCACAACTCCGGCATCAACGTCATCCACCGTCTCAGAACCCATCAATTTGACAAACACCAACACAGACCCACAAGAAACAGTTGAATCAAGTTAGCCACAACCTTTGTTAATAAAGAAAAGAGAAGGGAGAGGGAGACGCGGCCAAGACTCACCCAGCCTAGGCGTCCTCTCGGTGAAGGAGGGAAGGAAGAGAAAGAGGGATCGGTGGAAGGCATAGACGACCACAGCGTCGCTGTCTCTCCTCGGTGGCGTCGAGCTCGGCACGGCTGATGGCGGCGTCTGTAGGCGGGGGCAAGGCAACGGTTCGGCGAGACGGAGGCAAAGAGGAACACAGACGGCAGGCGGCTTCATCGACGAGGAAGAAAGGAGGAAGGGAATGAGGCGGTAGTCGTGGTGGTGACACGCGTTGCAGAGGAGAGGGAGAGGCGATCGGCGGCGCGGTGCTGGGCTGGACTCGATGGACGCGAGCAGAGCAGGGGTGGCGACGGCTTGGTGAAGGAGTGACAGTGGCGGCGGATTGGAGAGGAGGGGAGAGATCGGACGGCTCTCGTCCTTCTTGGGTTCGGTGCGTGTTTCTCCGAGCAGAGGGTGGAGGCCCTCGCTTGCTGCTCCGCCGGTGGCAAGCTCTGCTCTTCTCGGTGGTGTCGGCCCGGCCCTTCTGTGGCGGCGATGTCGAGTTTGCAGGTGTCGGCAGCCGCGATTGGTGAGGGGAGAGGGACGGTGGAGATGTGTTGGCGCGTGTGAGGAAAAGGAAGGGGAAGAGGGGTTCGGCTGGCGTGAAGAGGAAGAAGAAAGGAGATGGTTGATGGGGTTGGTGTGTGGAATCGGTGAAGGAGAAGAAAAGATAAAAAGAATGAGGAAAGAAAAGACAAGAAGAAAAGAAGAAAAGATAGAAAAGAAAGGGGGTAGGGGCCGGCTGGAGAAAAACAGAAGAAGAAAAGAAAGAAGAAAGGAAGAAAAGGAAGAGAAGAAAGGAAAAAGAAAAGAGTGGGGCTGTGTTGTTCGGCAAATAATGTGCCCTGCCGACACACAAAACGACGCCGTTTCATCAACTCTTCAAGTGTGGTCAACGCGCTCCCTTGCTTGGTCAAAACGCAGCATGTTGTGTGTTTTATGTTTTGGCTTCACCAAAACTACGTCGTATCGATCAAAACTACACTAAATCTTGTGTTTTGACTTAACCTTTGTAAACCATATGCATAATTAACAATATATTCAAATTCTTTAAAAATTTAGAATAAACTCCAAAGATGAATTTTTCTTTTCAAAATATAATTGGTAAATTAATACAACATAAATATCATAGCAAAATAATAATAATATTACTATTAATGTTGATTAGGAAAATAAAATTATCAATGGTAAAAACAATAACAATAATAATAATTTTGTGAGTAATAAAAGAAATAGTGAAAATTGACTCGGATTGGTAAAATTATTGATTAACCGCGATAAAATTTTATTAACCACCGTAAAAGTTAAAACAACTCGGTAAATCATAAAAATTTTACCCGGGTCGTTACAGATTTTTTTTTTTTTTTTTATCATGGATGGTTCACGGAGTTGCGCCAGAAATCAAGTTCAAGTTCCCCTATCAACAGCTTTTCATCTGCTTGGTTTTTATCTTGCAAGTATTGGTTAGGTATATTTGCAGATTATGGAAAGCATTGCTATTTTTCATTTGGGTATATATGTAATATGTTTCAGGAGAGGATAAACTCGTTTAAGGTTTATCCCTCAAGTCACACGATAAACAAACATTGTGTATGGTAGTTTAACTAATGAATGATATGCCTTTGACCAAAAAAAAAAAGGGACTTGTGTTGCAAGAGCCATGGACCTTTGCAGTTGTTGTAAACGTTTTGCTATGAATATAATCTCCTTTCAGATGAAAAAATATCTTACAGCTGCAGTAGAACCAGAACCATTCAACCTTCATTTCCTTATCATAGGCAATTATTTCTTCCTTCCCCTCGTACACAATCCGAATTTCGTTTCACTCTTTCAGGCTTTTGTGAGGAACTCACTGATATTTGATTCCTTAAACACCGGTACTGCAGGCCATAAAAACATTACAAAAATGAGAATAAACAAGAGATTTGTATTTTAACACCACATACTTTGCAAAGAGCTAGGTGATATAAGCAACAAGATGCACACTCATGGGCAAAATTGAAGAATCGTATTGTAGCACCACTGCACGAGATTCATGGATGCACGACTCAAACCCGAGACCTCACCCCTCTTATTTTTGCAGGAATACCATTGAGCTACAAGCCCATTGATTCATCCATCGGGCTTCAAGTCATTCAAACAATATAGGGCAATGAATTTCACATGAGCAGCATGTAACACCATAACAGACATAGATGATGCAATTAAGCTAACCTCAAGCAAAGGGGAAGGAAGAAGTTAAGTCGCATGAACTCACAAAGTAAGGAAAGCAAAAGGCAGTTTGATTTGATTTATATCTTCACTTATAATCAAGTCGAAACTGCACATTCTGGTAATCACAAATCTGTGAGATACCTTCAGCAGCAGCTTTATATCATAATGACTTACATATCTCACTTCCTCCCTCTACCTTTGATTCATCTCTTTTATATATAGCTTCAATAACTGATTGGCATCCTCGTAGCAATTCACGTTCTTATTCAGGAAACCCTCCTCTGTAAGCATGAATACCCTGGGTGACTAGTAATCCTTCTTGACCAAACCCTTCGACAAGAGGAAATGAATGGAAGAACCCCTAGGAATGATACTCTTCGCCAAGCTCATTCCTAAAGTAAAACGGTATTTTGCAACAACAGAAGGCCCCCACCAAATTTGTTGTCAAAAAAAAATCTATCAATCTCATAATTATAGTCTCAAATGGTCAGTCCAACCCCAGCTCTTGTACACATCAAGCTTCTTTCTACATTGGATTTGCTCTGTGCGGTCATGCCTATCAACCCCAGGACAAAACTAGTCTTTTCAGGATTAAAGCCCATTTCTTTCACTTCATGCACACTGGTTCTAAACAACCATAAAATGCCACTATATGAGGATTGTTAAGCAGTAACCGAGCAATATTTTGATTCCGGCACTCGTTGTCTCACAAAATACTGACGTTAATTGCCATATGGGATTCAGCAGCATGCTTGAAAATGCTGCTACCATTTTGGGCAGCATTTCTATTCACTGGAGCAGGATACACAATCTAGGCAATAATGAAGAGCCAAGGATCTCCGAGATATCATCAAACATTTCATTTCTACATTTCAATTCTCACTCCATTCGTAGCTTCCACATCTAAGGGCTGCAATATAATGCCATTCACAAGCTTTACATTGATCTTTCTCGTAACCATACAGGGAAGAACAAGAAGTACCAGGATAAAACTGCTATGGCATATAACCAAATATACGAATCTCCCAAACATTTTCCAAAATCAAAGTTGTGCATTCTGTCCTGAATTTAAACATCAAACAACTGCACTAGAACTATTAAACCTTCATTTATTTTTTTTGTTTAACCAGTGTTCTACTTTTTATGCTTATTTAAAGTTTAGAATGAGCTTAGTTGCATAAGACCTTGGTTTCCACCGAAGCCACCCGGGTTCAAACTTGGGTGTGGGTAAATATTTAGAGGGTTAGGATGGGGTAGGATATATATAGTATTAGTGAGCTGAGGCTCCTCTCTTTGTAAACCAAAAAAAAGTTTAGAATAGCATAAATATCCCTGTAATATCAACGAGGAAGCAATAATTCGCAGTACAGAAACTTGATATGCACAAAGATTGCCAACTGAAACTTCTGAATTTTGTTAAAGTTGCCTCTGATATCAAATGTAAGTTACAATCACCTATAATATCATAGTGAGTTAGAATAGCACAAGTAAAAGTTCTCAAATCAAAATGCTGATACGAATCAAATTTTTTACAAGTTGCTCAATTGTCTAAAAAGGCCCGAAGCAGTGCCGGCAGTTAGAGGATTGAACCCAATATTTTCTCCCGTCCCTTTGTAAACAATATGAACTTCACTTCAGTCTATTAGGCTTTTACGAGGTATTCAGTGATATTTGATTCTGAAACTCCATTATCTTAAAAGTATAGGAAGACATGAAGGCCACTAAAAACATTTCAAACATAAGAATAAACATGGAATTGAATTTTAGCACCGCATATTTTAAAGAAGACAGCTAGTTTAACCAACAAGGTCTGCAGTCACGAGCAAAATTGACAAATCTCACTGTAGTATCCCTACATAAGATTCACAAAAGCACGGAAACAAATTAAAACTTAAGATAAAGAGGGTGAAAAAAATAGTGCATCAGTGTGAGAGACATTGAACAGATGATTAGGTTCTCAAGGCACAATCTTTATCCCACTTTTGGATGTGTAATTTGCAGAATATTACCATTTACCAGACTCAAGTCATTATAACAAGTGCAATGAATTCTATAACAGCATTGCAGACACGGATGACGGAACTAAGCTAACCTCAAAAAACATGAAAAAGAAAAGTTAAGTTGCAAGAACACACAATATAAGGAAAATACATCCAACTTCTATTGATCTGTACCCTAACTTAGATTTAACTTACAACTCATATTCTCATTGTCACAAATAAGTAATATAGCTTCAACAGCAGCTTCATCACAATGCTTTGAAAATCTAACAACCGCCAAATTCACTTCCACCCTTTACCTGTGCTTCATTTCTTCTTTGCATATAGCTTGAACAACTGAGGGGCATCCTCAAAGCAATTCACATACTTGCTCAAAAAACTCTCCTCCGTCAACAAGAATACCCTAGGCGAGTAGGAATGCCTCTCAATCAAATCTTTCGATAAGAGGAACTGAATAACAGAATTCCTGGGTAGCAATCTCTTCTCCACGCTGAATCAGAAAAAATGCGGGTACGTGGCAATAACAGAAAGCTGCCAACCCACTTTGTTAACTAAAAAATCCATCACAGCCATGATTTTCTTCTCAGAATGGCACATACAGCAAGGCAATCTCTTAAACATCCCAAGAACCTCTTGCTCAGTCCAACCCCACCTCATATATGCATCGAGCTTCTTTCTCCATTTAGATGGGCTCTGCCCATTCATGGCCATCAAAGCCATTATAAAATTATACCTTGAAGGATTAAAGCCCATTTCTTTCAATTTTACCACCGTCTCTTCTAACCTACCCACATATCCCACCACTTGAGGACTGGTATGCAGTAACATAGCAATTCTCGATTGGGGGACTCCATTGTCTCGCAAAAAATTGATGCTAAACCCCATATGGGAGTCAAGATCATTCTTGAAAATGTAGTTCCTACCGCGTTTAAGAACAGCTATGGCCTTCTCATCAGAATCAACCACATTCCTTATCAGGTTATAAATAGGGATTACATGGTTTTCCAAGCTCCTGCCCAGAACAGAAGGATTACTAGTCAATATTGCAGCAAAATCCCGCGATGAAGCACCTCTAGAGGTAAGGAACTCTAACTTGGGAATGATTCTCTTCACACCATACCCAAGAATGGTAGGATCTCCTCTCACCACGTGGGAGATTTCAGTTTGCGAGAGACCACATGTCTTCAAACAGTTAACGACGGAGTCCGGCCGCTCAGGGCCTTTAAAGTGGAGATATTTAGAAGCTGAAAGAGCAGCTTCTGAAGAGAACCCACATGTGTTTGTGAGATAAGAGACCGTAAATGAGACTTCTTCATTTGCAATTCTTGAATTGGACTCGCTAGAATGGCAGTAGAATTGAAGAAAATGCAGTTTATAGGTTTGAGAAATTCTGGGGTTTTTACCGCTCCCAATATAACACTTCAACTGAAAACGAAACATGGAGAGTTGGAGATTCACTGGAGCAGCAGTCACTAACCTGTCGATGTAAGAATTTTGGTGGTATACCAGTCTAGCGTTTTTGGAACGGCAACGAACAGAATGAGCCCAGCTTTCTATACTATGACTATCTTCCTTCCCCTGCCTTTTGTTTTGCTCTGGTTTTCTCCTCTAGGTTTGTTTTAAGCGATGCGACGCCAGACCCTGTCTGTTAAAGCCTTGTTAAAAATTCAATCCTTTTTTCTTAATTGTAAAATACAATATTAATTAGGATTTTAAGAGCCGGGCCAAGAAACCGACGTTCAAATGGAGCTGACCGGTTACCGAGAGAATTTTGAGCTTTAGGCCCATTTAGCTCCCAAAACACGAACATGTCTTTTCTCTTTTTGTCGACAAACTCGAAACTGAGGCACACTCATGGGTTTTTTTTAACGAGTTTAAGCTTACAAACCATGAACCCAGATTTAGCTAGATTCATCAATTATCAAGCCTTAAATCAAAATTATAGAAGGTTTTAAATAAAATCTCAAATTGACTCATTTTAATTAAGATAATAAACACCTTATAAAAAAAAAAAAGAAGAAGATAATAAACAGGCTCGGGCAAACTGTAACTATTTATCTGACCCAAAAAAAAAACTGTGCAAATGGTTCGGCTCATTTGTAGTCGTACCCTCTTTTGTTATAAGCAAGGTTATCAAAACCGGACCGGTTCATCCGGTTAACCCGGTTCAACCGCCTTTTCAGCAAAGCTCCGGTCCGGTTCACTGGAAAAAACCCCTCTGTTACACAACCGTTTTGAACCGGCCGGTTTTTACGGTTTTTAACGAACCGGCCGGTTTTTACCGGTTTTTTACCGGTTGAACCTCTTTTTTTCATTTAAAAGTTTTAAAAATTGTGAGAGTAAGACTTGAACCCTTGACCTCTTAATAATATTTAAAGTCATGAACCAACTAAACTATTACAAATTAGTGTTATCTTTACATAAGTTTTAGTATATATTGAGAATGACTTCAGTTTTGACCATAAAATTATTATAATGAATATATTTTGACTGTTTTTTTTTAAAATTAATATATTTTAATAAAACGGTTGAACCCCGGTTGAACCCCGGTCGAACCCCGGTTTTCCTTGAACATTCCCTACGCCGGTTCAATGGCCGGTCCGGTTTTCAAAACCTTGGTTATAAGGGACAGCTTTGTAATTTTGAGCCAAGTAGACGGCCAGGACCAGGAGAAGTAAACTGTAAATCTATTTTTGAAAATCTTCGGCTTTCCCGTGCAGGAAGTGAAGCCGGGTAGTGGAGTAGATTTTAAATCATTTGTCAGCAACCAACAGGAGAGAAGAGAACCATAGCAAACAAGAGAAACAAAAGGAAACGGTCACGTTTTGGTGGGGGAAGAAATGGTGAAGGGAGGGCAAACCTTGCCGGCCGATGTGAGCCAGGTGATCGATCAGCTGGAGCGGCACTGCTTGGCTCCCGATGGATCCCTCGTCTCCAAGTCCGCTTACTACGATCTTCAGCATGTAATAGTTTCCTTCTCCTCCTCCTCCCGATTTTTCTTTTCCTGTAATTTTTCGTTCCACGAAATGAAAGTGCGAAGTTGTAGTTAATTGTATGTTGCGTGATATTTTCGCTGTTGCAGGCCAGGGAGGAGATGTCCAAGGAGAGGTTGCGTTACTTGGAAGCCATGGTAATACGACGGTTATGTAATGCCTTGTGTTCTCCAGATTAGGTTTTTTTTTTTTTCTTTTTTTGTATTTTTTGAAAATTTAAAATTTAAGAGATGGAATTTGTGAGGTTAAAGCGAAGGTGAAAATAGAGTGTGAAGTTGATGTTTGTGTAGGCGATTTACTGCGAAGCAATTGCAATGGTGGAAGATTATCAACAGGCTGTTTCGGTGGCTAATCTCGGAGGCATTCGAGACATCCAAGGATTGTACCCGCAGCTTGGACTCAAGAACTCCCCTCAGGTTCGAATATTCACGATTAGGTCATGTAGAGATAATTGCATTATCATTTCAGCGCTTATCATTCATATATTGTGACGAATTCGATAATTTGTGCCACAAAGAAAACAGGTTTGTGGGGAGCATGTTTATGGCACGGCAGTTTTGTACCTTTCTGTGATGCATAAGCATTCTGTTGTTTAGAATGTTCAATTATTCTCTAGGACATGTACCAAAAACTAGTGGCTGTGAATCTATGGGAACTTTCCACTCGTCTTCTTTAGTGTTATTTCATAGATTCGGATGTATGCCATGGTTGTTGGCACTGATCTTAGGAAACTTCACCTGATATTAGACATATGCTTCTTGTATCTTAAATGAAGGATGCCGGATTTACTTTGTGCTTGGAATTGAATGTTAGGTGTATGAGACTCTAGAGCATCGTTTAGTTGTAGCAGAAGCAGCTCAGAAATTGAGGCTTCCACTTATATCAAAGGATGGTGAGATCCAAGAAGAGGATATTGAGAAATGGAGCATACTGTCACGAACCTCACTCGATAGTACAAGTACCAGCTTCACGCTCAGCTCGAGCTCTAATTACGCAAATAGTTCTGCCAATAGCAGTGTGGGCATTGCTAACGATTCAGTAGATCCTGGAGTTGGCGGTGTTCCTAACCGCTTTCTTGGCCTAACACCTGCCTACTTATGGCAAACTCAGCTTCAACAAATGCCAATGACTATGGTCCGATTCAGTGCCTAGCATGCAAACTGTTCTAGCGTCTTTGCTGTGTTTAGTTGCTGCGGTTTCTTCAATTTTCTGAACTACATGACATAGCATTAAGGATTTTGGGTTCTGCAGGACATGACGGAGTATCAGATTTGCCTTTCTTCTGAGATTGATGCTCGTTTGAGGGCTAAATGTGATAAGTTAGCGGATGCCTTTCTTGATGATATCGGTAGGTTTCATATATTGCCAGAGACTGCTGTTTTTTCCTTGTCCATATGCCACATGCATGTTGTCACCGAATTGTTATCTTTCTTGTTTTTGGAACTGAACTTTTATCGTTTTCAATAACTATTGGATTTGTTTGTCCATGACCAAATAATCTGTACAAGTACCACCCTAATTCCTCCATCATAGACCAGCTTTGACAGCTTTAGTTGTGTTCAACCTTTGGAGCCTAGATCTAGGTATTTACCATTCAGTACTCTGACTACCAAAGGAGAAAAAGGAAAACAAAGTTAATGCGGTGCATGAGTTTGAGCAGCAAGCTGCTAGAAAGATGATGGAGGCTATAGAACTCTTGAATGTAAAGTCACAAATGTAGCAGCTATACATTTTAATTTGGCTCATCAGTAGGTCCACAGATATTTTGGGATGTGCAGAGGGACATATCCCTCGTTTCTTATTCCCTAAACCCACACCAATTCACCTCGTGACTTGAACTTAGAAGCCTGGAGGTGAAAATTTCCAGTCATCATGCTGTCTTGTCTTTTACTCTGAAAAAATTGTAAACTATGTCTTATGCTCAAATAATCACATATTTTATGTTTCCTGTTTTCCACTTGTGTAGACTTCTCATCTGGAAATCAAAATTCAATTGTCCGCCTTCCAGAAAGGTTTGGATCGCTTCTCTTGTATGATACCCTGTATATTTTTTTCCATCATGCTGGAGTGCATAGGATATGCCACTTATTGATAATTCACTTTCATATCAGAGAAGCCTACTTGGAAGCCCATGTCTTAAGTGGATATTGACCTTCAATATCTTGCAATTTACTTTATTAAATAGGTTAAGTATTTTATTTATTTATTTTATGCAGGGTTAAGTCAATAATTGAGGAAATTGAGAGGGAAGAAGCTGCTCTCAGGGAGGATCTCTACTCTGCTGACAGGAAGTTTGCAGAATATTACAATGTATGTGGATAGACAATTTAGTTTATCATTTCTTTGCGTTGCATTCCTTTCGACATCTGAAACATGAAATGCCATTCTTCTCTTTGTATACTGTCTCTGTAATCTAGCAATGTGCGTCTTTAAGTAATGTCACATTGCTGTAACTGGTATCCTTATATTTTTTTTCTTGAGAAGGTCTTGGAGCAGATACTGGGTGTGCTGATTAAGCTTGTCAAAGATTTGAAATTACAGCACCAGCATAAATATGTAAGCCTTGTGCTTAGCTATCATCTTAAAAAGTTGATTGATGTTGTATACTAACTATTGAAGCTAGAAGATTTTATGCACTGATCTTGTGTTTGCCTTCTCTGATTCTATTCTCTGCTTGAATGGGCCTTTGAACATGTTATCCCATCATTTTGCAGGATAAACTGCAAAAGACCTGGCTTTGCAAAAGATGCGAGACAATGAGTGCAAAACTAAGGTTTGTTCCACCTTTTTGTTTTACATAATTCTCATTGGTGCATATATCTACGTATTTGCCTGTGATGCACGACTATTTTAGTGACTTTCCTCTATTTTCTCAGGGTCATTGAGCATATTCTTCTGCTTGAAACCTATACACAGGAAACAATACCTGCCCTTCGTAAAATAAGGTTCTTTATGATGAAATGCTGGGATGTAGAGTTTGGGTCTTTCCTTTTCGGTTTCATGCTGACAAAATAATTCTATCCCTGTGCAGGAAGTATCTTGTAGAGGCCACAGAAGAAGCATCTATGGCATACAGTAAAGCGGTTAGTTTTGTATCCTGTGTTTTCCTGCCTTTTTTTTTTTTTTTTGTGGGACTGGAATTTTATGTTTATTGCTGGAAGAGATAATTTAGTAAAGCACTTCTCTGCTGTCATTTAAGGCTAGTTGAATTAGGGGGTTTGCTATGAAGGGGCCCGTTTTTATCTTAAAACTGATTAGTTGCAAAATGAGTGACCCAAATGATGGGCAGGTGTTTACATTCTAGTATAGAAATAGAACTGGAATTACAATTGTATTTCCAAGTTGCTTCCAACATTTTTTCCTGGCTTTCATTATTTGATCCATGGGTCACAATACTTGCCAGGTTGCACGCCTTCGTGAATATCAAGGAGTGGATCCTCATTTCGATAATATTGCAAGACAATACCATGATATTGTCAAGGTACTAGAGTTTGCCCCTACTTACTGTTCTTCCTATTCTTGTTTTTTTTTTTTTTTTAAACTCCCGGCAGCTCTGACTTTAGCTTTCTCGTGCAGAAATTGGAAAATATGCAGTGGACAATCCATCAAGTGGAAATGGACCTAAAACGATTACCCGATCAAAGCACGTGATTCGGATTCCACCCATGTACTTGCACAACCGGCCCGAATATGCAATGATTTTATTACCGATATTTTGTGGAGGAGAAATTTTAAATTCTTTTATTGGTAACTCAAACTAGTTTATTAGTAATGACTAGTGTGTACAGCGATTTTCCGGCTTGAGAGTTGGGTTATATAGGCTGAGGAGAGAAAATTCCTGACCATGTAATTGTATTTGAACTTTTTTTTTTTTTGGAAAAACTTACGATATCTTAATTCTCTACTAGTTTTCAAATGAAATGAGTTAAAATGGATGAATGTTTAACGAGATAAGTGACTTAGAACCAATGCAGAAGCAAACAACTGTCCGCCAAACTTGCCAAAATCTGTATTGATGCATCTACAACCATTGCATTCGTGGTGGCTTATTGAAATGTGATCACGTCTCAAAATATCACCTAGATAGATTGTTTCGGTGCATCTACAACTATCATTTTTTTTTTCTCGAAAGTTTGATCACATCTCAAAAGACATCAATGGAGTGCAATTGAAGGAAGCCAGCATGTCGAGAATAATTGTATCCTTGCAGTCATGACACATGTCAACTTCTTCTCTCTTTTTTTTTTTTTGAGAAAAATGACACATGTCAAGTTCGAATCCATCTTCTAATTGACCATCTGATGGGTGCTTTGCTTTTTGTAAAAAAAAAAAAAAAAGAGATAAATTCTGTCCGTATATTTTCTTTGCTAAGAAAAGAAAACTCTCATACTTTTGTTGCATAGCAATCTATTGTAGCAAATGACTGGGTATATTTCAAGGTTTGTTCTAATAATTTTTCAATAGAAATATCAAGTTCAAGGTTTGCTCTGTTTTATTTTTAACAAATTGATTAGATGCTTAATTTGCTAGATTTGAGGAAAAAAAAGCTTCTAAAAAGCTAGAGTTTAAATAGCAGATTAAAGTTTTGTTGTTAACATGAATTTTGAATGTGAAGGAAAGGATTAAAAAGATGGAATGGATGAAGAAAAACACAAAATACAGAAATAGGTTCGAAATCGACCAATCCAAGATAGGAAAAAAGTTTGAAGAGGTTAACCGGTGCAATATAGCCGTGGCCCAATTGCTGTATACGTTAGATGAAGATCAAATTCGTTTCCAATTCTTTAACCAAAAAAACACATCAAGTTTGAGATCCTGAGGAGGAGAATTGGATCCTGAAAACGAGTAAAAAGCAAATTCAATCTCTTTATTTGGTCTTTGATTTTGATCACTATACAATATATTAGGCTAGTTGGATTTGGATAGATAGATGGGGCCAAACATTTTCCCACTCCGGATTCTTCTCCATCCATCCATCCATCTGTGGGGCCTACCCCACCACCACTCCCAGAATTTTCCCTCCAGGCTCCAGCCTGGGGCCCGCCTTTTCGTAGCATCGAAGCACCTTGCGTCTCCTCTACGCGGGAGCCGCCCAAGCTTATCAACTGCCATCAACTTCATTGCTCACTCTACCATCATCCCATCCGTCAATCCTCACACTCCCTCCCTTCCCCACCATTCACGTGGAACCCCCATCCAACTGTGATCTCATAATCTTATTTCGCGTGGGCCATAACCCATCAACGAAGCCGCCTTAAACAACTTGCCTATATAACCAACACCTTGCAACTTACATTTCTCATAAGACTTTGTAGTAATCCAAAGCTCATTTCTTGAAAGAAAGCGAGGGGGAGTGTTTGTGTCTTGGTGTTTAAGTTATCAAGAAAGCCAGAAGAAAGGAGTGTACATGGTTGATCTAGAATTCCAGATTCCCACAGCATTCGACCCATTCGAGGAGGCGGCAAAGGAATCGGCGGGAGCGCCGGGGGCGAAGGAGTATGTGCACATCCGCATACAGCAGAGGAACGGGAAGAAGAGCCTGACCACCGTGCAGGGCCTCCCTAAGGAGTTCAGCTACGACAAGATCCTCAAGTCCCTCAAGAAAGAGTTCTGCTGCAATGGGAATGTTGTCCAGGACAAAGAGCTTGGCAAGATAATCCAGCTCCAGGGCGATCAGCGCAAGAACGTCCATCACTTCCTTGTTAATTCCAATCTGGTCAAGAAAGACCAGATCAAGATTCATGGTTTTTAGTTTCATGCTTGTGTGATTTTGGCCTTTAGGGGAGTTGGTGGGCCTTTGTTGGATTCTAGCTATTGTGTGCTTTTGCCTGGGTACCGTTCTTGGAGGTTCCCTTTTTTTTTTTTTTTCCTTCTGTTTTTTCTTAGCTTTCTAAATGGTCTGTGTTGATAAACTCCCTTTAATAGTAGCAATAAAAGATCATGCTTTTTTAATAATTAACATGCCTCTTTCGCCTCTTTCTTTGTGAATGAATTTCTATTGTTCTGGTTGTTTTCTAGCCCTGACAAGGGCTGAATTTATGGGGTTGATCTTAGGGAATTAATTGTTCTAGTTAATGGTTTGGTCAGCAGCTCTCCCGATCATGAAAGTGGAGTCTTGGAGAGCATTGGTTATTTGCTAGAAATCATTTTAGGATCATAGTTAATGTTTCCCCAGAAATTACCCAGGAAGCATGAATGATTCACAGTTTTGACAATTCTTGATCGTCTGGTTCACATATCTATCTTTCATTAATTATGTGGGAAGAACTAAAATAAAAATGGCCAAATTCCTTTGCAAATAATCCAAACTGTGCACTAAAACAGAGGGAGTTCCGGCAAAAGAAAGCAAACAAAACGGCTCGAACTTGGTAACAGAAATTACAGTTCCTTGAAAGTTTTATGGAGAAACCTGTGAAATTTTTTTCATATTCACTAAGAGTGACAACCTGGCTACCTACATGCACTTTTATGAAAGGAACTTTTGAGTTGCAGGGATTAGGCCCAGCCAAATATAAGAAGAGCCTGCCCTGTCGCTGGGTTCCACTTCTCATCAGTGTACAGAATTCCTCTTTTTGCTAAATTAATCCAGCAATCCTCTTAATCCGAAAGCATTTTACCATACTGCGAGGGTTGCAAGAAGTTCTTTAACAAGCAAGAGAACTGCAAAAAAGCAAAGCGATGTCCTTATCATTGGCTCAATGTTACTCCTATCCACTTATTTCTCTTTAGATCTCGATGTAACTTTTTTTTTTCTTTTTTGGTACAAGATGTAACTTCTCACTGATGAATATGATATTTTTTTTGATGGAAAAAAGAACGAAAAAGAGTTTGCTCAATGCCATAATGACATGAGAAACTGCAGTCCACATCCATTTAGCAACCCCATGAACAATCCCCCATGCCGAAATCCCTGATCGTCTAGTTTATGCCTCACCCATTTTCTTTGAGAAGTGAGAAAACAAGATGAATCCAGTTGTACATTATGCAACTGCAAATTCAAACTTTTCCATATGCCTATTTGGCAAGTGATAGGGCAAACAACAATCGACTAAAACAAATGGAATGGGGTAATATTCACAAACTCACGGGATTCTATCTCCAAAACAATCCAAACATAAAGGCTATAACTTAAACACAGAAATCCTTATGTATTGAGTGTGCTCGAAGTCTTTTGAACAAGGGGTGAAAAAATGTCAGGAATTTTGTTTATATCCACCAGGCTCCTTGCAATCTGCATCCATTGTTACGAAGCTGTTGGGTGCAGGGATAAGACAAGCAAATCTAGAAGAGCCTCCCCTGTTGCGGGTTTCCACTTCTCATCATTGTGCAGAACTCTTCATAATTGATCCTACCGTCCTGTAAACCAAAACATATTAATCAATGCAAGGCCGTGCCTGAATTATCTTTTTGCCGAAAGGAAAATATAGCAACAATAACAAGCAAAAGCAAACCAGTTAAGAGCCGATAACAACTTACATTATCTGTATCAACTTCAGATATTATCTCTTTGATAGTGGCATCATCGCCCATTCCGTACTCTTTCATAGCTGCTTCTAGCTCATCCATTGTTATGAACCTGAAAGGACATACAAAGTTCAATCTGAGTGCCTCCTGAAACACTACTTAATCTTCTAATATAGAGTTTTATGTCAACATTTCCACATCATCCTGAATACCATTTATTTTAATTTCTAAATTTGATTTGATAAACTCCATCACTCTAGCAGTCAAAATACACATCATTTAAATTTTTAGTTCTGCAGAGTGACCAAGAAAGTGGCCATCTGGTGTTTCAAATGTAAATAAAGGCTTACCCGCTATTATCCTTGTCAAAGTATTGGAATGCTTTGTAAAGATGCTCATCCCTTTCTAACTTATGTCTGTGCATTGTAGCAGTTATAAATTCGATATAGTCAATCGTCCCATTTCCATCAACATCAGCCTGTAAGAAAGATATAAGAACATCAGTGGGTATGATATCAACATAAACATGGGGGATAATGGCAGTCAATAATATCTTACAGCCTCCATGAGCTGCTTCACTTCAGCTTCTGTAAGTTTTGATCCAAGTCGAGCCAATCCCGCTTTTAGTTCATCATAAGTGATTGTGCCACTGTTGTCGGTGTCCATGTTTGCAAACATTGCCTTCAGCCCTTGGATTTCATCAGCAGTCATACTTTCGGCAATTACCTATTTCAATGATTAAACATTTCAAGGAAAAAAGAATTATGGATTGGCTCACAGTTCTTGAAGATTCTCCAGTATCGTTAATACTTCACACACCTCTACCTCTTACCCTTAATTGTTTCAACAAAAGGGAACAACTTGGCCACATAGATTTCTTTGGCTTACCTTCAGTGCCATTTTCTTCAACTTGTTCATGGCTCTGAATTGCTTCATCCTAGAAAGGACAGCACTGTCTAATGGTTTATCAGATGCTTCCCCACCTTCCTTCAGCCATGGATGCTCTACATATGCCAAAGAATTTAGAAATTCAGTCAAATACTACAAAAAGGCCAAGTCAAGCTTCTATAATGCAAGATTTACAAATTTAACGAGCTTGTATTGATCATAAAATCCAATGTAAAACCAGATAAACAGATACAGACAGATGAAAAAGAAATGTTCACAGCATCTAGGGTCAGGGATAAAATACATAATTTTGTAAATAGATTTATGCGACGAGAAGCCACAATTGGCTCTGTAAGTAGCAGACACATTATCAAGTGGTCACAGATATTTGGTTCCTGGAAATAATACCTAGAACTTGAGCAGAAGTAATCCTTTTCTTTGGGTCCTGTGTCAGCATCCTGCGGACTAGATCCTTGGCGCCACTTGATATAGATGGCCATGGTTGACTCGCAAAGTCAATATCTCCTTGCAATATGGCATCAAATATTCCCTTCTCAGTCTCTGCAATGCGTAAGGAAATTATCAATACCACTAAACATCAAAGCAACTAGATTTAGTAACCCAGCAACAGGTAAGATTTTCACGCCAGATTCCAGACTAGCGAATCTGGTAGTCAATAAATGTATTGGTTGTAATAAAACATCAACATTTACCTGCCCAAAATGGAGGTACACCACTAAGTAAGATGTATAATATGACTCCAGCGCTCCAAATATCTATTTCTTTTCCATATTTGCGACGCAATACTTCAGGAGCAACATAGTATGCGCTGCCAACTATATCTCGATATACCTTTCCTGAAGTGAGCAACAATTTTGATCAGTCAAAGAAATTATTCTTGCATTCATGTGCACAAACATAATGTTAATATCCTGCCTCATATGGGATACAACAGTTAGCTACTGAAGCATGGATGTAGAATCTGTTGAAGCCTCGTTATACAAAATTTTCGTAAGATGAGACAATTTAAACAACAACAAAATTGTGTTCTCTGTCTTAATGGTTTAGACATTGTTCTTTCATAATGATACAATGACGAAGACAAATCCTCAGCAACTTTTCATACCAAAAAAAGCAGAGGGAAGATCTGCATTCTGGTATACAATTAGGAAGAAACCTAGTGTTCCCATGCTGTGTTGAATTGTACTAATATATGCTTAAACTACAAAATGCCGATGTACAACCCAAATTGCCAAAAAGAAAAATAAAATAAACACTGATAAGAATCAGGGTAAATGCCCAAAAGAAGTTTGCATGAACACCAATCCTTTCATCTGAATTCTATCAGCTTAGTTTTACACCAAAAAAGAAACTGGTAAAAGTGCTGCAACCTAAAATTACCAAGTAGAAGTGAAGCCCGTCATAACCTCAATGCCAGAAGAACATTTGATCGCAAATTGAAACAAAAAAATTACCAAAATCTAAAAGAGGATGAGCCATTTTTCTTCATGTATACTAAACTAGGCACAACATTACTTTTAGCAATCTACGATGGACCAATTTGATACAACCCAGCTACAGATTTAGCAACAAATCAGTTATAAACTTTTGTGGTGTTCTTTAACATAATCTATCATCCGCTTGGGTCGAAATGATGAGGAAACTATCTACATAAGTGCAGTGCAAAAGACCCCACAAACAAAAACATGTACTTTCGTAAGTGCTTCCACCCTATCATGACATCCCATCAAACAAAAGACATAATTTTGGATTCCTAATAATAGTTACATAACATAATTGGTAAAAAATTATTCACCTTCATCGATGAAAACCGATAGCCCAAAGTCAGTTGCCTTTAAAAGAGCATTGTGATCCTTGCTGGACAGCAAGAAATTCTCAGGCTTAAGATCCCTATGCATCACACCCATGAAGTGACAGATACGAACAACTTTCACAATAGACCTACAAATGGAAGCCGCTTCCTTCTCACTATAATGCCCCTTGGCAATGATCCTATCAAACAATTCACCACCGGCGCACAACTCCATGATAAGATTCACAGATTGCTTGTCCTCAAAAGCTCCTTTAAACTCAACAATGTTAGGCTGGCCACTCAAGTGCTGCATTATTTGAATCTCTCTCTTCATATCCTCCTTATCATTCTTGGAAGCAAGCTTCCTCTTGGAGATTGACTTGCAAGCATACTGCTTCCCTGTTGAATTCTCAGTACAGAGGTAAGTCACGCCAAATTGACCCCTACCCAGCTCTTTGCCAAGTGTGTAGTACAACTTTACATCCTCATACGGTTTCCCAAGAATTGTGTCATGTTTGAAGATTCGGTTTGGGCTCAGAGCAAAACCAGAGGGCTTTTGTGGTGGTATTTGGTATCCCTGCGGGTGTACTGGGGATTTAGGCTGGTAGTTCACCGGCTGTTGAGGTTTTTGATGATTGTGCATCCCAGCAGAACCATTATATGGTGACTGTTGCTTTACTTCCTTGTCTTTGCTGAAACAATGGCCCATTGCTTGTTGTAGCGACTATGGAATTTCCCAGCTAAACAGATGATAACCCAGATTCCCAGATCACGAAACTTGGGTGAAATACTGAAGTTTCAATGGAAAAGCAGACAATATTGACAATTGGATCAGAATCCAGAGCTAAAGAACTGAACTTTGGTCCAAAATAAGCAAGAAAACAGAAAACGAAAGGATGCCCAATGGAGAGGCAGAGAGGCTAGATGGACTAATTGGGTTTGGCAGAAGAAAGGATGTGTGCGCATCAGAGATTCAGAGACGAGACAAAAAAAAAAGTGTGGATATTTTGTGGTCAAAGAAGAGAAGCCAAATAAATAAATGGAAAACCCAGATGGGATTTAGGTAGGATATTAATTAAGACGGGATAAATGTGAGGAAAGATGACAACTTGTGGAAGCTGTCTTGGATCAGAGTTCTGGTCTGAGGGTGTGATTTTGATTTGATTTGATCATGGAGAAAAAGTCTGATGGAGAGGGCAGAAAGAACAGGTTAAACACCAAAACAGGAGCTTGGTCAACTGTTTAGACTGGGTTGAAATGGGAACTGTTGTTTGAATTCAATTCTACATCTCATAACCTACACTATAAAAAAATAGCGGCTTAAATTCTAAAACAGATTGATTTTTCTTACCCAAAAAAAAGATTACAAAAACATAATTGACGCTTAAACATACAAATTTTTTGGGATTCTGATTCCTTATATATTTCGTGAAGGTGTTTAAAAGTGAGTAGTCTTTCTTTTCTAGTCAAAAAGAAAGCGAGTAGGCTTTACTTTTGGTACTATCTTCTTAGATCCATTAGGGAGAAAAAAAAGGCGATAATGGTTTATATAAGTACTTATGAATTTCTGTGTGGTGGATATGCCTACTGGCATTTGGCTGGAGAATAAAGTGGAACTCAACCATAGGCATGGGACAAGAAGAAACTGTTATGGAATAAATAAGAAGGAAAATGATTTTTTAAGTTTTAGAAAAGAATAATTTGGGTTTAATTGGACCAGATGGATGGGACAAGAAGCAACTGTTACAAAACATGGTTGTCATGTCCTATTCTATGTTGAGCGTAGCCATTGTGTAGCATTTAGACAAAAAAAAAAAGATATATATATATATATATATATAGGATGTGTGCAATATTCAGAAAAAATTGTGTGTGTTTTTTTAAAAGAATTTTATGGTAGACCATTATGCATTTGAACATTCTTTAAATGCAATTCCAAGTTTGGCAAGGATAGTTGTTGCATATATATTATGTTTTTCTGTGAGAAGTAAATCATACTTTTGAGTTTGCAGAAATTGCAGGTTTAGAAACTTTGCTTCCATTTCTGGTATTTTTCTAGTTTTGGTGTTTTACCATCCCCGGGGGATGAAGAAGGAAGTGAAGGACAAAAAGCCGCAGCCCCATTTTTAAGGGGTAGGGGAAGGTGGGGTCCAGAAATCCGTGAAATTTGACAACGTGGGACACGTGGCCCACATGGGCATTTGCTGCAATTTATGATGCCGAGTATGTTAATGAAGGAGTGGAGAATTAAAATAAGACCAGGCGGACCAGGCGGCTGTTAATAATACTCCTCATAGTTATGTTCTGTCAAGTGTTGTTTACGCGGCTTTGGTTTTGTTGTCTTAGGAGGATATATGGACACGTTTTGCAATAGTTTCTTTTCTGGTGAATTTTCAAGAAGGAAAGAAAACATCAAAATCAGAACAGAAAATCCTTGTGATTCACTCAAAGGGACGACATTTCTTTGCAGATTCCAAAGCTTCTTTCTGCTAATCACTTATCGGCTTTGTGGATAACAAAATTAGAAAAGCCATAATTTGTTGAGTGCACAGCAAACCTATTATGCCTTTATACTTATCCGGTTGCTAAAACATAACTTGCAAGAAATTCTGGTTTGGCCCAGAATGATGTACTTTTGAGTCCCCTTTCCACGTTTTCTGTTGGAACTTTTCTCGTCACTGTTACTATCTTTTGTTTGCTGTTGCTATTCTCTTAAAAGACATATCAAATACAATTACTACTTGTTTGTGAAGTTCAAAATTGTTCCATAATTACTTTGAGAAAATCACGTTTTGCAAACATGTTCACATTTAGAGGACTGTAATGCAATACAAAGGTGCCACACACGTATGGCAGGTCACGAAACCGCATAGAGCAATTAGTCAAGATTTGGTGGAGGTTTATAGGCAAATCATTTTCAACGTTGTACTAAAGCAATTATAATTAACAATTGTACAACTAGCCCCATGGAACTTGCCAATAAGTATAAACAATAAAAGCCGGCAAGTCTATGGTAAAAATGCTAACTCATTCTATGATTAATAACGCGGTAACTTAATTCTCAAAAAAAGAATAACGCGGTAACTTGACTAAAATGAAAACCAGGCAATGAGCAATAGATATAATATCATATCAAAATAATAATAATAAAAAAAAAGAATAGATATAGAAGCCAACGAGTCTTTTGCTTTCTCTTATTGATTTTTCCTATGACTTTTGTGTTAATATAACACGGTAAGTCATTCCCTTTCTTCTATAAGAAACAATAATAATAAGGGATAACTTTTCCAATTTTGCTTCTAAATGAATGTAACGCGGCAACTAATCACTAAAATTTCGGTTTCTCAAGCAACATTTCATTGCACCTTTTGCCTTTGTTTGATGATGTTATTTTCTCCCATGTAAATAGAACAGCAAACAGAGTTGCTGATAGCTTAGCAAAGAATGCAAGAGTATGCTTGAGCACTGGTTCATGTCAGTTGCCTAGCACCTTTTTGGCTGTCATTCATAACGATCTAGTTTAAGGAAATGATATTCCGTTTGATTAAAAAAAACAAATTTTCATTGCACTAAAAACACTTTTTTCTGCAAAAAAAAAAAAATAAAACTTTTGGTGTGTGTAGGATCATACAGCAAATTTAATATTGTATGTCAGTTCTTTTTTTTTCTTTTGTGATGTTTTAGTTTTAGTCATGTATCCTTGTTTCCCATTACGTGCGTTTAAGCTAAGGATACAGTCTTGAAATTAGACGAACCCAAGCTAGGATTTTATGTTTGTAGTTTTGTTGTAAATCGTGAGAGCTGTCGCTCTTTGATTTTATTCTATGAAATGGAAAGTATAACATTTTGCGTATCACTTTGCAAGTAAGCCAGCATTTATTTTATCCGTCAAACGACACCTTCTGATTTCCTTTTATTGTCTGGTATAAGAATATAGGAACACTCCAATACAGCTCAATTATAGTGCGTGATTAAACTGTCCATGTCAACAAATATAATGACATAAAAGAATAAGTTCAAGAACCATCAAACATGTAAATGAAGGAGTTTAAGAGACCAAAATTTTGGTAGAGTATCACTTTGGTTGGATTTTATTACTCGTTTAGCCCTATTTTATCCATTTTAGCATCTCTAACTAGAATACCAGTGGGGGATTAAAGGGGGGTTTGGAGGTTGGGGGTTTTGGTTATTTATGTAATTCCGATGTACCAAAAAAAATTAGAATCCGGCCAAAAATATTAATATGACCAAGTTTTGGATACTAAGTTAGTTCGATGGAATTCACATATCAGGTCGAACACATAAATCAAATTCACTTTTTAGAAGTAGAAGAGAGACGAAGTAGGTATCACCAAGTTAACTTGGGAACCAAAAGAATTAAACATCAGCATTTACACCGGATTGGAATTAGACAAACAAAAATAGGCTAAATAGGGGCAAGGCTGTTAAAAATGCGTTTTGACTCTTACGTTTTTACGTTTTTACGATTTTGTAAATGAATATTGAGTCAAACCGTGATAAAATCAAGATTTGGATAAAATCGGATAAAATCATGAGTTGAACCAACAAAATCGGTAAAATCTTACGTTTTTGCCGTTTTTATACGAGTTTACTAAATGAGTTTAATAAAGCTTTTAAAAAAGAAAAATTAAAAAATCCAAGCAAGCAACTCAAAATAAAGTTGATTTTTTTTTGTGGTTGTAATAAAGTCGGTTGATATGCTTAGAAAAGCAAGTCATAAACCCAAAAACCCTAACATAAAGTTTTTTTCAACATTAATTTCTTTTACTCCTACTCTTCCCTTAAACAACAGGACAACTCAAGATTTTTTTCGACAAGAGGTAAGTTCTTTTTTTTTCCCCTATAATCTACTATAATAGGTGATGCATTTTTTTTTTATGATTTGTTTGTTGATTTTTTTTAGTGCAATGACTAGTTAAACTTTAATTATAATTATAATGTTGGGTAATCTAAGTTGAATTAAATTTATAACATAAAATTTTTAGAATGAATATTATAATTAAGTTATTATATATTTAATTAATAAAAATAATTAAATTTGATAGGCTCTTACGATTTTACGATACGTTTTTACGTTACGTTTTTTACCGGGCCTTTCTAAGTCAAAGTGAAAATTCGATTTTAACAGCCTTGAATAGGGGTAAGGGAAAGATAAAATCTTGCTAAATTCTAACATGGGTTGACTTTCAATTTTATAAAATAATACAAAGATAAAAAAAAATGAAAAAGGGCTTTAGCCCAACTTATCATTAAAACCCTTTCTCATGTCAAGCTCGTTTTTTATGTGGATTCCACTATCATTCATCGCTATCTATTTGTCCACTGTATCCATAGGGAATATTCATTGAGCTCGAGATGGATTGATGGCATACATAATATAAAAAGAGTACTGCCTAGCAAGCACACATCAATGATGTGCAGCCACGGAATATCTTTGCATGTTGGGTCAATGTGGACGAGCCCACCACTCACTTATCACGACCACACACCATGATTAGTATAACATGTTAGTATCCTTTTTAACTAGATGAGACTTGATTAAAAATCCCCAGAACTTAATCATTGTTTAGGCAAAATTAAGTTCTGGCAAAAACAAAAAAAAAAACAAAAAAAAAAGTTTATGCAACATTATCCGGTTCTTCTCTGCTTCTTCTTTGGTTGCTAACCCAACCTCATTCAACCAAAATAAAAGTTAAAAAGAAAAAAAAGAACCTAACCTAACCTGCTGGATTCGACCTATTGGCTATATTTGTTTTTGTTTTTGGTTGTAGTTCACAACAACCAAACTTAAGTGGGTTTTAATTGAGCCACTACCAGAATTAAGTGGCCGGCACGCTCCACTCACTCTCAGCCACTACAACCTTTGGGAAGTTTGTTTTATTTCCAGCCATGCCAAGAAATACTAATTAATCACTCAACAATAATGTTCTTCCTTGGACAAAAAAAGGAAAACAATAGTGTTCTTCTTCTCATAGAGATAGGTCTCATGGGATATAGCCAATGATGGGCTCTTTTGGTATTTTGACCCAACCCGTGATAAGTCTTAAAAAGAATTATAAACCTGGGTGCGCTATTTGGGCTGGTAAACTTGAACCAACCATATTGAGGACTACTGGCCCAAGATCTTTAGGTAGATGTATGTAGATAGAATTATGAAATCGCTTAGTCCCAACACCCCCTCCTTTAACAGATACAAAATCAGAATTACGGGATCCTATCAAACGCTCAGTTTGAGTCCACGAGTGCTTTCCTGCGCCACGTAAGCACCCAATTATACTACCACCAAGGTAGTGGTAAAATAGACATTTCGGCCTCCCGCAGCAGTACAATGAGCGAGGCCAACAACATAAACGCTACTACCTCCAACATCTTACGCTCCTCGCGCGTGACTTAAACCCGACTTCACTCCTCTCCTCTCCCCCTCCCTGTCAAAAAACGCACTTCGCAGAGGAAGAGAAATTTAAAACACTCCACCTACTTGTACTTGGGAGTGTTGATAAACTCAACAAATTTAAGGCAAGGAAGGAAACCCCCGAGTTATTTTATGTCTTCCATTACATTACCAAGAAAACTTAAAACCCACCGTATCTATTCCAAACTCGAAGCAAGCATCTCCTTTTTGTTTTTTGTTTTTTTTTTTCCTTCAAAGGGGGGAATTGACAATAAAATAAAAATCTAATGAGGAAAGCATCTACCACTAAACCCTTAAACCGATTTGAGACAATCCCAGAGGAATTGTTTCTCTTAATCTTGTCAAAAATCCATGACCCAAAAACCCTAATCCGCTTGTCTTCCGTGTCCAAGCACTTGGCTTCCCTCGTCTCCGCCACCGCCACCACCACCACCTCCACCCTCTACCTCCACGTCCAATGCAGGAGAGACGCCGTCGCCGCCGCCGCTACTGATGGGTCTGATGCTGCTTGCTCGCAATCCCATCCTCACACCCCGATGTCCGCCGTCCCTGCCTTGTCGAAGATGTTCCCAAAGCTAGAGCACGTCGAGGTCAAGCTCTGCTGCTCACCCGTGCCTGTCTTGTCTATAACGTTTAAACTCTTGTCGGCCTTCCACTTTGGGTCTCTGTATGCCAGAAAATCGAAAACGGGGCAGCTGCTTAGACAATACGTTGGAGATGAAAGGTCCGATGATGCTCCCCCGTTTAGTACATATATCTCCCTGTTTTTTCCGGCGAGTGTGGTCGGGGTCTCCACAATCGAGGCGAGAGGTGTCGACTCGGAAGAATACAAAGGGAAGGGGAGGGTGTTTCTGTCGTTAGAACAGGTTAAAATTTTTTTCAAAGGCCCAGTTGATGTGGAAGAGGAGTGGCTCAGTAACCCGCAGAATGTGATATATTGGGATGCCAAGAGTACCCACCACCAGAACTCCCAGTTCAGTGAGGATTCGTGGGAGCTTAGTGAGCATTTGTGGGTCGTTTCCACGGTGAAGGAACCCAAAATAATTACGCAAGAGGATGTGAAGGAGTTATTGGATGCTGTTGGTGATGACGGCGACCATGTTTGCTTTTGATAGGTAATTAATTTAAGTAGCTTGCTTCCTTTTTTTTTTTTTTTTGCATTTTGGTTGTTGTTCGTTTCCATGCATTTTTTTATTGTTGTTCATTTCCATGCATTTTTTTGTTGTTGTTTAATCAGATTAATGTTCTTCTTGGGTTTGCAGCAGAACCAGAACATGCGAAGTGACAACTTATTGTTGTAGGCTTCTAGCTAGTAGCTCACTTGGAAATTCCAATATTTTTGAATGCTTGATCTGTTTTCAGGTGGTCTTTACGAATCTTTGGTGGGAATCCTAGTGGTTAGCACCCGTGTAGTTAGCACCAGCTTTTTTTCTCATCATAACGAAATTCCCAAGCATTATTAAATTCAATCTTCAGGGAAGAAGATAAACTAATTTTGTATGCCATAATAAACAATGGAAGCTCAAACTATGTGACCTCACACTTGGAAGACAAAAGTGGTGGTTTATGAATAATCCATCAATGAAGTTCTAACCGCAATAACATTGCTCTGGTTTTGCGGCGAACTGAAATTGACAACCGTAAGATTTTCTTTTGGTGAATGAAAAGCCAACTAGACTAGTTGGTGGAGCCAATTTTTTGGCTCATTGCTTCCCATGTAGAGGTTTCTTCAGCAGTCACTGATCCACAATACCCAATTATCCATGTTTCTCCATTAACACATTTTTTGCCTTTTTGTTGCAGGTTTAGATGACATCATCAGACTAATGTAAGTGAGATATGAGTTCACTCTAGTTTATGCCATCAAGACTGTCTCCTTGAAGAAGCTTGAGCAAGATTTTGCTGCCACAAAGCACACAGGCCACTACAGCAGTAGCTCTTCTAATCCTCATTTGTTAGATGGAATACCTGGAAACTAATACAATGACTGGGAGGCGCTTTGGCTATCTTTCTGTGTTAGTGTTTAAAGAATTTGCAAGCATGCTCATTTCCTGTCTGATTAAGGATGTCTAGCTTTTGACTCTGCAAATCATTTAGTCTCTTTTGTTTATCTTACTTGCAAAGCTTATGGATAGAAAAATTCTGTAGGGTTCAATCCCGGCACTTGTACAAACAATTGTTTCAGATTCAGGCAAAAAGGCCCAATGAAACCCCCTAACGCAGAGAAACCTGGAGATCTTTTACAGGAAATCAGAACAACTGGGTTTATGAGGCGTTGTGTTCTTGTGTTTTTATTTGTTAAATGCTTGATTAGGGAAGTGACACCCTTCAGTGACGATCGCAATTAAGTCAAGGTGGTCAACCCTTGGGTGCTAACTCGAGATTGTGGAATGAAGGATAGGACTGAGGATCCACAATTATCGATGTGCTAATCGTAATTAACTTTTAGAGTGCCTAGTGATCTATTCCCCTGCAGTACCAAGTTGATTCTGGAATTGCATTGTAGTCACCAACTAGGCATCTTAGGAAGATTCCAATCTAATTTTAGATCCTACATTAATTCATTTAGAATCAAACAAGCCAGAAGTTATCAATCTTGAAAATAGATATATATTTTGCCAAGGTGGTCTAACTCCAATCAGCAAAGAACGTGGAAAACAAGCTGCATTTAGCCGACCTGTTGACCCCTTCGCAGGACTAAAAACACCCAAAACCACATAGACAGACTAACACATATTCAGGCCAACACGCTAAAAAGTGGAATAAAAATTACTGATAGACAGTTGCGAAGAACATAATTGTCAAGCAGATGATGCACAAGGTAAGGGTCAGAGGAAGCAAATAATTAAGGTTATGCAAGTGATTTCTGTTGTACCGCTGGATCATTTTGTTCTCGTAAAGTTCTCCAGGAAGCTCCAATTCATATCTTCAAACAGAAAGATATATACATTCTGAGGAAGAGCTTTTCTGTGCAGGAAACAACAGCCACAAATCAGGCTCCTTTCCTTCCCAAGGAATCCTTGAGACTTTTTACCCCAAAACTTTTGCAACTGAAGCCATAGAGTATATCCTATAGAAAACATTTTTGCCAGTTAAAGAATAGCTGAAAGCATCCATTACAATCTTAATTCTTTCCTCAGATCCTGTCATAGACCACAGATGCTTCCAAAAGCCATGAAAACTTCATCCGGCACTCCTCAATCCAGCTACAACTCTTATTATAAGCCTACCCTTTCCTTTCCCAAATTGTTTATAAAAAGTTTGTTATTTTGAAAATGAAAGATAACACTTCAGTTCATCTAATTCTTTCAATTAATTTTTGTTAATCATACTTTAGGTAAAAATATTATATATGTAATCGATCGGAACATTGTACTTTCAGCATCTGTTCACATCCTTTACTTATTCCCTTGTTTTTTTTTTGATTGTGATATGAAAGTTTCAGTGCTCAGGAACTGCTAGGAGTCCGGCCAAACAAAGAGGTATCCAAGTCACGCAGGACTAGACTAGTACATCCAGGAGGAATCTGGGGAAAAAACATGAACACCATAGGATAGCGAATAAGCTGATTTGGCCATCCAATCAGCTAACACGTTAACTTCACGAGGAACATGGTAGAAGGAGACATCCCAGGCCCTGTTACACAAATCACGAACTGCACGAACTAAAGAAGGTTAATTCAACCGTCACCTGTGAAGTCGGCTGCTCAGCAACGTAACTACTCCCAAACAATCAGATTCCACCAAGACTCTCCAAAAACCCTTCTCAAATGCAAGCTCCAAACCTGTTAAGATGCCCCATAACTCTGCTTTAACAACAGAACATAGCCCGATATTGAAGTCAAATCCTGTTAGCCACGCACCATCACTACCCCGAATGAGCCCACCTACAGTCGCCTGGCCACCAAAACCAGAAACTGATCCATCACAGTTAAGTTTGACCCACCCTGAAGGACCACCTCCGGTTTGTTGGCCTCATCGGACCCTCAACCTCCGCTAACTGGGTTGTCCTTGGAAAAAGCAGACAGTACCTCATGGCAGAATTTAGCAATAGGAGCTCTTGGATTAATGAAGGGAGCCCTCTTCCCAGTAAAAACGAACTCATAAAAACGAACTCATTCCGCCACCTCCACAACATCCAACAGGCCACTCCGAACCACAACCGCCAGGGAATGCCATTCAAAATAGTGAAAGAGCTAGATAAGTTAACCTGCAGCCATAAACAGATGTTCGAAATCTGGAAAAAAACCAGCTGGTAGCACATCTCCGAAAGAAACCCAGAAATCCTGTAACCGGACACCTTAAATGTTATTAAATTTTAGTCAAATTTAATTTTAATAACTTAATATTGATTAATTTTCATTAAATGGAATTAATTGTCATTTTTATTAGCTAATTACTATTAATTGTAATTAATAGTCATTAATTATTTTTAATTATCATTAATTTACAGCTGATTGTAAATATTTGGGTTGGAATAATTGGTGGAGAATAAAATTTAATGGTATAACCTTAAAGATAAACTTGGTAATGATATTCCCTAATAATTGAAAATAATAAACTTTGAGAGAAATGATGAGAGAATGATAGAAGAAATAGAGGAAGGAGAAAGATAATGTTTATCGTAATGAATTGTCAGGAGTACAATACCATATCTCTATTTATACTAGAGAATGATGAAGCTTAAGGTTATCTATATTTAATACATGGAATAAATGTATAATCCCTAACATACATCCGTTCCGCCTTTTATGAGTTTCATACAATGTATAACAAATGATCAATTTTTTTTGTGAGATATGGATATCTCTGTAACAGCCCGGGTAAAAATTTTGAATTTTTACCGGACTGTAAAAGTCTATTTACCGTGATTTACTGTTGAATTAATCTTGGGTAAGTAATTCAAGGTAAATCGGGAGTCGTTTTTTGAAACCGAGGGTTTTCCCGCGCTCGTGATTTTTCTGTGGATTTTTCGGAACTAAGTTGGTATTTTTCGGGTTTCGGAATTTCTCGAAAAATCACATCGGAAAATAACTAAGGAGGTATCGGTTATTTTCTGGTCCGGAACGGATTCGCCCGTAATACGGACGAATTATATTATTTGAGGTTCACAAGTCAAATAGTAATTTTTCAGTTATATATTGGAGAGGGCAGCCGGTGGGAGAGCAGAAAAAAAGAAAAGAAAGAGAGAAAAAGGAGAGGAAAAAGAAAAGAGAGGAGAAGAAAAAAAAAGAGAGAAAAAGAAAAAAGGAGAGAAAAGAAAAAAAAAGGAAAGAAAAGGAAAATTAAAAAAACAGAAAAATAGAAAAAAAAAAGATTACAGAGGAAAACAAATAAGAGAGGAAGGAAATGAAAATAAAAAAAAAAGAAGAGGAAAAGAATTTCGGAAAAATCAAAGGAAAAGGAAGAAAATTCAGAAAAAAGGAAAAAAAAGAGTGCACTGTTCACGTCAGCCCCCGGCCTCTCCTCGTCACTGTTCACCGAGTGGAGCTCCGGGCCGTGTCTCGTCTCACCACCGCCGCCGTCAGGACCGCCACACCGACGCGACCTGAACCGCGCCTCCACCGCTCCATTCCGCCGCGAGACGCGCCTGTGGGAGCCGTCGACCCGGCGGCGAAACCCGCGGATCCAGCTACCCGCGCCTCTTCTCAGTCGCCGTGCCGCCTCGCGCCGCCGTTCCACTGTCCACGGAGTCGCCTTCATCCGCCGCTTCCGTTGGTGAGCTCGCTTCCCTCCCCCGCGCCGCCGCCACCGTCGCGTTGCTGTCAACCCGAGGTGAGAATCCGGATCCGCAACCCGCGCGTTTGCCGGGTCGCGAGTTCAGTTTGGGTTGTGGTTTGATGGGCTTGGGTATAGTAACGGGCTGGGTTGTGGGCTTGTGTTGATTTGGGTTGGGCGTGGGCCGGCTGGGCTTGCACAGTGCGAGCCTGGGCCTGGTCCTGTTCAGCCCAGCCCGATTAATAATAAAAAAAAACTATGTTTATATATATTTATTTATTTACAATCTGATATATATATTTTGGAAAAAAAATTATGTATTTATTTTGGGTAAATTACTGCCAATTTAATTCTGTAATTTTTAGGAAAATATAAATATATTTACTTGGTTAAATAATTAAGTTTTGTTTTGGAAACTATCATTAATTGGAAAAATATATATATATATATCTTGAAATTAATTTCTGAAAATTTAATATGTATATTATTTAGTCTGGAAAATTATAATTTTGGTGTATGTAAATAAATATGTATTTTGTAAATTAAAAGTAATTATGTTTGTATTGGAAATTAAATTGTATATATATTTAGAAAAGATAAATACTATATATATTTTCTGAAAATTATTAATTAGGTTATTATTTTTCTAGAAAAATTATAATGATTATTATTTTGGGAAATTATAATTATCTTATGAAAATATATTTTGAAAAGAGTTTTAATTAAAGTATGGTACCGAAATTGTATTCGGATATACGTATGGTTAAATATTTTCGATAAATGGAAATAATAAAAGATGAGTAACCGGGATGGGTACATATCGTAATATTGGCATCATGACATACTCTTATGTGCATTTATGTGAGTATGTGTTGTTTTGATGTATAGGTTATGATATCGGGCAGTTTCCCGAGGAGCCGGCGTCGGACCGGTCATTATTTCCGAAGTTGAGTAATCGGCTAAGGTGAGGTTAAGTAAATATTTATTTACATCCCGTAATATCAAGTTGTTGTTTGATTGCTGAGTCCAATGATGCTGGTATGATACTTTGTGGCTGTGTATGTTTGTTGTGTGATGAATTGAGATGATAATTGTTGCCGTTGATGTTGTGTAATTATTATTGTTGTTGATATTATTGATGATGTTGGGTTTTGTGGATATAAGTGAGATTGTTGCTGTTGTGTAGAATTGTGTGAGTTGAGTACCGGAGGTACTATTATGTGATGACAGTTTGGTATTGGATATTATCCAGACGAGCGGAGAGGCTGCGAGCCTGCTCGGGATAATGAGATAATGGTTGGATGATAGAAATGTAGTTACTAGTCGAGGGGAAAGAAAATAATAAAATGGAAACACTTAGACATCTAGTAAGTCACAGTTAAATGTTGGAACAGCCAGATGGTAGTCTTAGATTGTGGTGCTGGGGGAGAGTTAGTGGCTGGTGCCTGCTCCCTGTCTGTACCAAGTTATTGTTATTGTTTGGGCACTGGGGGAGAGTTAGTGGTTGGTCCTGCTCCCTGTCTGTGCCAGTTATTACGTGGAGGTACCGGGGAGGGGTCCACGGGCTAGCTAGCTTGACTACCAGGCGACGGCCATCATTTAACTTGTGATAGGGGCCCTGATAATAAAATTGGAATAGCGTGTCTAGAATCACCAGTGTGTATTTAAGGTTCGTGAGAACCTTGGTTAGTTGTTGTGTTGTGACTTGGATTATTTACGGTGTTGTATATGTATATTTGCTTATGGGTTTACCCGGTGGGCACTTCGGACTCACCCCTCACCTGCGGGCTTTCATCCCGTAGGTTGAGTTATTTGTGGTTCAGGTATATTGCATTCCAGACAGGCTGCGGCGTTATCCCTTGGACAGGACTCGGATCCATTAGTTGCATCATGGGTTGCATACAGAGTCATTGTGAGTCGTTAAGTCTTCCGCTGTGCTGTTTATTTTGCCGTTGGGCCGTAGGCCATATTGTTGTTGCTTACAGTGTTTGTGTGAGTTAAAGTCTTCCGCTGTGCATATTATTATTGATGTTGGGCCAATGGGCCGATTTTATTATTATTGATGTTTGTTATTTTGGGCCGTTGGGGCCGAGTTGTTGTTGTATACACTGTAAGCTGAGTCATGTTGGGTTGGGTCGTCACAGTTCCGGCACGTATTTACTGTGTACGGTAAATACGGGTCGGGGCGCTTCATTCTCTTTATTTCTTTTTTCTTTATTTTTTTGTTTGAATTTTATGTGAAAATAAATTCAATGAAAAAAATGGGGACGGGTATGATTGAAATACGTGGCGTCAATCGATGGCTTCCGGTTGTGTAATTGACGGAACCCATATGGCATTGGACGGAAGCACTTAATCGAACCAAATTGAGAGTTCAGGTGCTCAATTGAAAAATAAACTAGAATTCAGGGGGGTAAAAATATAATTAATCCGTTGATAAACTCAACAAATTAAGGCAAGGAAACCCTGTTGATAAAAAGAAGAAAACCCCACTGTATCTAATCCAAACTCGTAGTAGCATCTTCTTTTTTTGTTTTTTTTCCCTTCGAAAGGGAATTGACAAAAATAATAATCAAATGAAGAAAGCATCTGCTACTAAACCCTTAAACCGATTTGAAACAATTCCGTACGAGTTGATTCTCTTAATCCTGTCAAAAATCCATGACCCCCAAACCTTAATCCGTTTGTGTTCCGTGAGCAAGCACTTGGCTTCCGTCGTCTCTGACACCACCTCCACCCTCTATCTCCACATCCAATACCAGAGTGGCGTTGCCGCTGTTGATGGGTCGGATGCTATTTGCTCGCAATCCCATCCCCACACCCCGATATCCGCCCTCCCTGCCTTGTCGAAGATGTTCCCAAAGCTAGAGCACGTCGAGGTCAAGCTCTGCTGCTCACCCGTGCCTGTCTTGTGGATGATGTTTGAACACTTGGGGGCCGTCCACTTTGGGTCTCTGTATGCCAGAAAACCGAAAACGGGGCAGCTGCTTAGACGAGTCCGGGCAGATGAAAGGTCCAATGATGCCACTACTCCCGATATCCCCCCGTTTTCTTCGGTGAGGGTGGTCGGGGTCTCCACAATCGAGGCCAGAGGTGTCGGCTCGGAGAAATACAAAGGGAAGGGGAGGGTGTTTCTGTCGGCCGAACAGGCTATAAATATTCTCAAAAGCCCAGTAAATGTAGAAGAGGAGTGGCTTAGTAACCCGCAGAATGTGATATATTGGGATGCCAAGAATACCCACCACCAGAACTCCCAGTTCAGTGAGGATTCGTGGGAGCTTAGTGAGCATTTGTGGGCTGTTACCAAGATGGACGATGACGGGAACGAATCCAAAATAATTACGCAAGAGGATGTGAAGGAGTTATTGGATGCTGTTGGTGATGACGGCGACCATGTTTGCTTTTGATAGGTAATTAATTTAAGTGGCTTGCTTCCTCTTTTTTTTTTTTTTTCTTTTTCCTTTTTTGCATTTTGGTTGTTGTTCATTTCCATGCTTTTTTATGTTGTTGTTGTTGTTGTTTATTTGGTTTCGTTTTGCTACGCAGATGATATATTATTGTTCTTCATTTTGATTTTTGATGATTAATGTTCTTCTTGGGTTTGCAGCAGAACCAGAACATGCGAAGTGACAACTTATTGTTGTAGGCTTCTAGCTAGTAGTTCACTTGGGAATTCCAATATTTTTGAATGCTTGATCTGTTTTCAGGTGGTCTTTAGGAATCTTTGGTGGGAATCCTAGTGGTTAGCACCCGTGTAGTTAGCACCAGCTTTTTTTCTCATCATAACGAAATTCCCAAGCATTATTAAATTCAATCTTCAGGGAAGAAGATAAACTAATTTTGTATGCCATAATAAACAATGGAAGCTCAAACTATGTGACCTCACACTTGGAAGACAAAAGTGGTGGTTTATGAATAATCCAATCAATGAAGTTCTAACCGCAATAACATTGCTCTGGTTTTGCAGAGGAATCCAAATATTGCCAACTGAAATGGCAACCATAAGATTTTCTTTGGTAAATGGAAAGCCAACTAGACTAGTTTGGTCGACCCAATTCTTTTGGCTCATTTCTTCTTATGTAGAGGTTTCTTCAGCAAACACATATCCGCAACATCCAATTATCCATGTTCCCCAACTAACACATTTTTTGCCTTTTATGTTGCAGAGATTTTAAACAACATTGTCAGACTAATGTAAGCGAGAGACGAGTCCACTCTAGTTTATGCCATCAGACTGTCTTGTTGTAGAAGCTTGAGCAAGATTTTGTTGCCACAAAGCCAATCAGAATTCTGATTAGTTAGACGGAATACCTGGAAACTAATACAATGATTGGCAGGCGCTTTGCTTATCTTTCTGTATTAGTGTTTAAAGATTTGCTAGTATGCTCGATTCCTGTCTGATAAGGATGTCTAGCTTTTGAGTTGCAAATCAATTTGTCTCTTTTGTTCATCTTACTTGCAAAGCTTATGGGATAGGAAAATTCTGTAGGGTTCAATCCCCGCACTTGTACAAACAATTGTTTCAAATTCAGGCAAAAAGGCCAAATGAAACCCCCCCAATGCAGACAAACCTGGAGATCTTACACAGGAAATCAAAACAACTGGGTTTATGAGGCGTTTTGTTCTTGTGTGTGTATTTGTTAAATGCTTGATTAGAAAAGTGATACCCTTCAGTGACAATCGCAATTAAGTCAAGGTGGTCAACCCTTGGGTGCTAACTCGAGATTATGGAATGAAGGACAGGACTGAGGTTCCACGATTATTATCGGTGTGCTAATCGTAATTAACTTTAGATTGCCTAGTGCTCAACTTCCCTGCAGTACAAAGTTGATTGTGGAATTGCATTGCAGTCACCAACAAGTCATCTTAGGGAGATTCCAATCCAATCAAGTTTAGATCCTACATTAATTCTCTAGGATCAGACAAGCCAGAAGTTATCAATCTTGAAAGTGCGTTTATATTTTGCCAAGGTGGTCTACCTCCAATCAGCAAAGAAGCAATCTTGAAAGTATATATATATATATATATATATATATATATATATATATTGCCAAGGTGGTCTAACTCCAATCAGCAAAGAACGTGGAAAACAAGCTGCATTTAGCGGACCTGTTGAGCCCTTCTCAGGACTAAAAACACCCAAAACCCGAGAAAAATAGGAGTTTCAATACGATAATGTCAATACGCTAAAAAGTGGAATAAATAAAAATAAATAATAGACAGTCACGAAGAACATAATTGTCAAGCCGATGGCGCACAAGGTAAGGGTCTGAGGAAGCAAATCATTAAGGTTATGCAAGTGTTTTCCTGTTGTAGTTGACCTAGACCGAAGCAAAATAGTCATTGGGTAAAAGTTAACAGACAAAAGAAGATGAAGAATTCACAGGCCCGACAGAAGAATCAATTCCTTGGGTCTATTCTTGAAGACGCAATCCAATATACTTCAAACCTCTGGATCAATCTGTTCTTGTTAAGTTCTCCAGGAAGCTCCAATTTATCTTCAAACAGAAAGATCTACATTCTGAGGAAGTGCTTTTTCTATGCAGGAAAACAACTGCCACAAAATCAGGCTCCTTTCCTTCCCAACGAATCCTTGAGATTTTTTACCCCAAAACTTTTGCAACTGAAAAGCCATAGAGTATATCCTATAGAAAAACATTTTTGCCTTGAAGCTCAGTTAAAGAATAGCTGAAAGCATCCATTACAATCTTAATTCTTTCCTCAGATTCTGCCATAGACCACAGATGCTTCCAAGCGCCATGTAAACTTCATCCAACCATCCTCAATCATGCGCTACAAACTCTTATTATAAGCCTACATTTTCCTTTCCCAGATTGTTTATATAGGTTTAATATTTTGAAAATAAAAGTTAGCACTTCAATTCATCTAATTACTTCAATTAATTTTTGTTAAATATACTTAGGCAAAAATATTATATATGTAATCGATCGGAACATTGTACAATAATATTTTTGCCTAATATACAAGGAGTCATTTACAATTCCAATATGCTTGTTGTAACACTACCAATTTTTGGCCTGTTTCTTTGGGCAGCCTCCCGTAAGCAAATGGTAAGAAAAACATGTTTTCTTACCTATTGGTTACGAACTCCTTACGGGAAAAATGTTTCTTACTGTTTGCTTTCTGTTTCCTTACGGGTACCATCCGTAAGCAAACCGTTCGTAAGTAAATTCCCATCCGTAAGGATTCTGTAAGTACACGGTTAGAACGCGTTCCTAACGGCATTTACCCGTAAGGAAATGGTAAGTGTTCCATAACAAAAGAATCAGTGGGCCCCATTCGTGGATACATATTTCCGTAAAGAAACGGTAAGTAATTGGTAAGAAAGAAACTCTACTTACAATCATTTGTGGTAACAAATCCGTAAGCATCCGGTAAGTAAAAATAAATAAATTTTAAAAAAATAAACGCATGAAACCAAACCCAAAACCCAGAAACACCAAAACATAAATATTGAACCCAGAAACACTAGAAAGTTGAATATTGAACCCAGAAACTAAGAATAGAATAAATGCAAACATTTAACACCTTAATTAATCAAAATCAACATACAATCTGACATTGTTCTAAATAATTTGAAATTCTCAACACAAATACATGCAGCCACCAAGTTCCTTGCCTTAATGAAATAAAACGTTAAGTCACAAAGACAACATAATAATACAAGTTAATAAATCAATGTGTTGATTGGTGAGAACCTGCAGAATTGTTCTTCGAAGTAGGACGAGGTGGAGGACCACTTGGCATTGGGATAGAGTTGGGAAAATTGACATATGTTGGTTGATCAATTGGAGGAGCAGCTGTAGAGACACTCGGAAAAGTCGGCATTGAGCTTGAAACTGCTTGTTACCATGGCTGTGATGAAGAAGCACCTACAGTAGGCATCATTTGTTGCTGCCCAGTAAAAGACAAGTGACCAAATGGAAGGTTTGTCCACTGCTGCTGCTCAAGAGGGCGAGTTCCACAAGGCATCACCACTGGTCGTGTTACATATTCAGGGGCCCGAAACTGCGAGTTCATTTGAGCTAAAAACATCTGCATCATCTGCCCAAAGTGTTCGCTCATTTCAGACCTTATTGTGTCTGAAATTTGACACTTGACGGTGTCTTTTACCGTGTCCACTATCTGCTCATTGACAGTATCCACTAGTTGTTCCTTGACTGCATTAGTCTCCCGTTGAACAATAACTTCAAATGGCTCATCTCCAATGCCCTTTTGTGAAGTTACAGAACCATTAGAATATATTGATTCTGTAAACTTCCTACTTGGCTCCCCAGACCCAAACACTCTACCCTTTTTGATACCTCCAACAGAATCCAACCATAATGAGCGATCAATAGAGGGGGCATTTGCTAAATCCTCCCCATACTTGGATTTCAGCCCTTCAATATATTTATCCTACAACAAAGCACAGAGAAAAGCAAAGCATTTAACAGCCACGTAGAACAAATATATGATTCGCATTTCTTTTTATGCTAGAGTATAATTCAAATGTAAACACATTCCATGCATGAGAGCATTCAGTAATTCTGTTAAAAAAAATACACATTCTGTGCATTCACTAATTGTAATTCATAGCATTTAACAGCCATGTAAAAAACATCACATGATTCATAGCCATTTAACAGCCAGAGAATAAACTCCCTGCTGTAAGTACTCATTTCTACTGCAATAAGTTTTATGGTGTAATGTATGTGACCACTAGTCACAAACACCCATCTGACATTCAATAATTTGTTTCTGTTACATTACAAGTAAAAAAATTGTATGAAAATGGCATGTAAAACATGAAAAAAGGGCAGCCAAATCAACAAAGAAGAACAGAAAGGACACAGACAACCCACCCAATAAGACCAGATCTTTATCGATTACAAACATCTAAGAGAGTGCAGCAGATTACTTACTTTGATTGTTTTAATCTTAGGATCCAGATATTCCCCATCACTCTTCCTTTTATGGGTTTCATCAAACAACTCAATTTGTGTGATCTCCTTGCCTTTGTCTCGCTCCTGAAAGGGAAAAATTAAATATATATAAACATAGAAATATTAACAATGTGGAAGATATATTCTTTAGCTTACCAACTTATGCTTCAAGGTCTTAAATGAGTTAGAGCCTGCTGAATGTCTGGCTAATGTTCCATTTTTCTGGGAAAGACGGTTTCCACTGTTGGTGGCTGATTTCTTTTTCCATTCTTCAGTACCCCAATGGTCACAAAGTTGAACCCATGCAGCTTTAGGAATCCAAGCAGGACTATGCTCCTTAATGTCATGTGGTTCTTTCTTTTCTGCCTTTCCCCTTGCATGATATAAGTTGCTCTTCAATTTTGAAGCGGCTGTACTTGTGTAGAAAGAATGAACCTCTTCAGTGGTGATTGAAGCCTCCCAACAATATCTACCCTGCAATTTGCATAAGCATAAGTTAGTTTAAGACATGTACTAACCAAAATTTGCATTTAAAGATGACTAACTGAAACCAACCTAATTCCTTCCAAAGTGCATTACGAACATCCTTATCCACTTCTTCCCATTTCAGCCATGCTTCCTTGGAAAAGTTCTTTATATCCTTAGTTATCCTACGATTATGCTAAGAATTAACAAACCTGCAAATTTTAGTAATGTGTGAGAGTTATAAATCTATGAATTATGAACGAGTCTGTACATGGATTTTAACTAGTGGACAGTGGCGTTTGGTACTCCATGACAGATTTAGAATCAACTTTATTATAATTTAATACATGTAGATGGCATATATATGTCTCCCATAAGTTGTTGACATATTTTAATTGCCCAAGACCCAAATTCTATTAAAATAGAAGCAAACACGCTAGTTTAAGAAGAAACTAGATAAACTAAAATAAGCACAGACCAAAGACATCCACTTTGAACCTAGTGATCTCTTACAAGTACAAGGAAGTAAAGAACTTGAACGCAAATTTTTTAAATGCACAAAATACAAGTACTAATTTGATCATTCTCAGCAGCAACATAGCACCATAACAACTTGATGGTATTAACCTTCGGTAAGATGGCAGCTGAAACTGGATTAGCAGCCTATGATGAATTAGTCTCTTTAATACCATGTTAATTCCATTAAATTTTATTAACCTAGTGCCGCTTAACTGCATCAAGTCAGCTTGCAAAAAAATACTGATAACTAGGATGTGAATGCAACTTCAAGACGTACAAAACCATTCTCCTAATTATCATGCAACTTCCTCTATCAAATCATTGCAAAAAATACTTAACTGCATAGCTTGTCATTCCACTATCCTGCAAGCAACTTCCAAAATGCTTTAACATGCTAAAAATGTTAAATCATAGCAGAGAAATGGCTCAACTACTAATTAATAATTAATACATGCAAAATACTTAACAAATTCCTATTTTGTGATAATAATTACGTACGATGTTTTTTCTTTATCGATATTGACATACTCCTTTCCATCATTATTTCTTTGCTCATTTCGTGTGCTTCCTTGAACAGATACTGCATCGACTTCTCCTTGAGTAGAGGCATGGTCACAACCTACAGCTTCTTCTATGTCATTATCTTCAACTGTCTGATTTTGTAAACCCATGGCTATCCCAAAAGCGTCATGATCAGTCATTAAATGCTCTAGATGAGGACGGTAAGCATCAGAATGATTGTTAAAGGACAACCTACCTCGTTATAGCAAGGTTGTTCTTTCTGGAAAAATAAAATAACAAGGAATTACAAAGGTGGGGATACCTAATTTTTAAATACAACTACTGAATGCTCGCTTTGAACATGCAAGTTGCAAAATATATGTTCATGATAAACACTTCCTGGAAAATCAAGTTATAAGAAACCATAAATTATATGTTTGTCAATCTACGAGTTTTATACTCTCTATTTGATATTAATCTAACATGAAATGGTGGGACCATTAATGCTATGAAATCTGCCTTAGAATGCCATATTACAAAACCCATTTTCACTTCCTGTCATCTGCAGAGGATTATGCAACATAGACAGTGAAACTACAATGCTTAAATTTTTTTGTTGCTGCTAAAATGTATTTAACACTGGAATAATTACACAGGCTCTTCCAAGGCTAACAAACAAAGAAAAGGTAGCTGACATGGTTGATCCAGCCCTGCGAGACCAGTATTCAAAGAAAGAATTGATTCAGGTTAATTAGCTTTCACCTCTTCTTTATCAACATAACTATACAATATTGGTAAAAGTGCCCATAGTAGCAACTAAAGATATAGTATTACTTGATATGATGAATGTTTACCAAATATATTTAAATAACAGAGACAACATGCCATTTAGTGAGGTTCCAGGTTCAACATCATCTTATAGAATGAAGTTCAAAGCAATTAATTCCCATATAATTTGTGTACAAGTTCATTTTGTCAATGGCCTCAGTAAAGAAATGATAGAAACTACTTTAGCATGAGGACAACAATGATAAGATTAACAAAAGTTAAAGGACACGGAATACCTCCAGTAATTGTGTGTCTGCCTACTCAAACTCTCAACGTGAAAAAGCAATTCAAATCAAAGAAACCAAAACTCACAATCAATCAAAGTGCAGAGAGTTCAAGAACCCAAACCTTTGGTAAGCTCCCCTTTCTTGAGATCAACAATGTAAATAACCTCATCAACTCCAATTTTCTGCAAAATCAAAAGCACCCAGTTTTATAAGAACCCACCCAAAACCACACATAACTAATCAGTAATCCCACACAGAGGAAAAGACAATCAATACAGAGGTGGGTCTTCTTAATTACCTTGGGTGCGATATTGAGCTAACAGACGTAATTGATCTTCTTCAGCTGTTGACGTAATTGCCTCAGTAAAATGCACCAAAAGCAACAAATTGGAAGCCTCTCTATTTTGGAGACGATCTGCCAAAGATGACGAGCGGACGGCGACGTTCGTTTCGCTGCAGGTGGCCAAGGCTCGTTTCACCGATGGAGTAGACGGCAGCAGCGGCGGTGAAGGCTCGTTTCACCGATGGAGAAGACGGCAGCAGCAGGCGGCGAAGGCTTGTTTCGCCTAACTCTCTGTCGGCAAACACTGTAGGGAACCCAGAGCTTCAGTAGATACTGGAAGAGGGAGGGAGAGAAGGAGAGAAATTTTGGAAGAGGGAGGGAGTGAAATTCTGGAAGAGGGAAAACGAGCTCGGGAAACAATTTTGAGGTATAGGGTTTGATGAAATTGGGAGATTTTGGTGAAATTGGGAGGGAATGAATTTTTTAGAGGGAGGGAAAAGTGCCTGTGCACGGGAGTAAAATTTTTAGACAAAGCACAAAAGTACTGTTCATATAATATTTATTTTTTCTTTAAAAAAAACATACTTTACAATTTGCTTACGGTGAAATGGTAAGGAAATTGGAAAGTATTATCTTTTAACACTTTGCTTACGGCTAGGTGGTAAGTGAACCGTTAGGAAATTTTTCTTACGGATGATTCCGTAAGCAATCCGTAACTACTAAGCCGAATGTAATGAAAAATGGAATTACACCCTTCCCGTGAGTAAACCGTTACTAATCCGTAAGCAATTCCTTACAGCTTTCTTACCGCGTGCGTCCGTAAGCAATTACCCTAAGAAACAGGCCAGAAATTAGTAGTGTAAGATGCCTCATTAAGGATTTGAGGTAATGCACCATTTGGAAACAAAAAAAAAAACAGAAGAAATTCCTACGTATCACAATCGGCTAACCACCACAAGACGACTCTAGATCAACAAGGGTTGGTCTTCATTTAGTTCCAGTAGCGTTGGCCTTCATGCATCGAAGAGTTAATCGAAACGTCTCTTCTCTCACCTTTTCATGTTTATTTTAACATGAGCTCTTGTGGTGGGGGGGGGGGGGGGGGGGGGGGGAAGGAGAGAGAAATCGAATGCTGTAGAAGAGGCGATTTGCAGAAGGGAAAAAAGGAGATGTAATGCAACCAATGCTTCTCTAGCTAGTTGATATGCCGCGATCCCAAAGCATATATCAGGCGAGGATGCGTGTGAAATAAAGGTATAATTAGTGGGCTTAATTAATTAATGACTAATTATAACCCTAATCCCAATCCAACGAAATTTTACAAAGAGTGGAAATGACTCCTTCAATATTGCAAATCCATGCCAATATATATTTCATCCTATAAAAATGATTAGAACCATCTGTTTCAAGCCAACGATGAATTAAGTTGAAATAGGCTCAACCCATATTCACAACTTCTCTCGCTTTTTTCTCCCAAACGATCCTTCTTCTACATCCCTTATGCATACAGCATACTAGCTTGAAAAAAGATTGACAAGAAAAGATCAAGAAATTAAAATATCCAAGACAAGAGCTGAGACGCCCCGACCCGTATTTACCATACATAATAAACACGTGCCGGAACTGTAACGACCCGACCAAACAAAGCCCAGTATACAGTGTATACAATAGAAATTCTGGCTCAACAGCCCAAGATATAAACATCAGAAATCCGACCCTTCGGCCCAACATAAAAACAACGCCATCCAAACTCAGGAACATCAATAACATCACAACCGGCCCAAGGCCCAACAATAACAATAATCAGCACAGCGGAAGACTTTTAAAACTCACAAAGACACTGTATGCGACACTGATGCAAACTAATGGATCCGAGTCCTGTCGGAGGGATAACGCTGCAGCCTGTCTGGAATGCATCATACCTGAACCACAAATAACTCAACCTACGGGATGAAAGCCCGCAGGTGAGGGGTGAGTCCGAAGTGCCCACCAACCATGGATAGACAACCAATATGCAACACTATAAAATACTCAAGGTCGAAAACAGGCACAACAGCCAAAATATACCAATCTAAAAGACTCGACCCAAAACTGGTCCAAGACCAAAAAAGACTTAAACAAAAATCAAATTTCCAATTTTATCTTTCCGGGCCCCGTCACGGATAAGCTAGGGTCGTACCAGGTTATCAACCTGTTCCTGGTACCAGATCAAAAAGAACCCGGGATCAACATCTCAATAACAAACTCAGGGATCAACATCCCAATCAAACCGGCATCAACATGCCCATCACAAGTAACCCAGTTCATGGCCACCACAAAACAGTCTCAAACCATCCGGTCGTACCTCTACTTACCACGTGATAATTATATCATCATCATCTAAAACCAATTCTCAGGGATCAACATCCCTAACCAAAACACCGGGTTAGACATCCCAATCCAAAACTAAGGATCGACATCCTTATCATATTTTATTATTTAATCCATCATTCTTTATACCAAAAAGACACAGGGATAAACATCCCAAAACTCAATGCACGGGGATAAACATCCCAAAATCAAATCACAGCAAATGCAACAGTCAACAGTGCAACAATCATCAAACACAACAACTGAGTAATATAGGCACATATCGAAGGAAATCCATCCTCACCTTAGCCGATTACTCAAGTCTGAAGACAATGACCGGTCCAAAGCCGGCTCCTCGGGGAACTGCCCGATATCAAAACCTATATAACAAAACAACATGCTCACATAAATGCACATAATCGGTATGCTATGATGCCATAATCAATAAACATCCCCGGTTATACGTTATCATCCTTATAAAATTAACTTTTGCCATAATTAAACCCTTTTTCGAAAATATTTCGTATGTATATAAGGTTACAAAAATATATTTCCAAAGCTATTAAATCAAAATATTTCATAAAATAATATACTTTTCCAAAATAATAAACAACATATTTTTTTTGGAAATTATATCATATACATGTATTTTTCCCAAAATTATTTCCATAATAATATTACTTGCCAATAATAATTACCAAATATTATTATATTAGAAAACCATATTTCCAGTAAATATAATTATATAAACTTATTTTTCTAAAAATAAATACGAATTATAAATATACATATATATATTTTCTAAAGACAAAATTACATTTCTAAACCATTATATGTCAACATAATAATTTATTTTTAGAAATATTATTTATGTATACTATATATATTTCCAAAAGTATTCCCATAATTTTCCTGAAAAATAATAACATTTTAGAAAATATAATCCTAATATATATCTTTTTCTAAATAAACATAATATTAATTTTCCAAAATAACATATAATTATCTTAATTTTCAAAGAATCAAAGTAGACATATATTTTCAAAAATACTATAATTAAAGCTTACTGTATTTTTCTCAAAATATATAGTTTCCCATAATTAATTATATACCAGTGAAAATAAATAAATATATGTATTTATTTATTTATTTACTTTTTTAACTGGACTGGGCATGAACAGAACCAACCTAGGCTTGAACAAGACCAGCCCAGGTGTCCAGCCCACGCCCAGAAACAACAAGCCCGGTCGCTCAAACCCGTCCTCACCTTAGCGGGTAAAAGCAGCGGCGGCGACGTCAGGCGCGACGAGTGCGAGGGGGAAGCTGGCGCGGGGTCGGCGAGGCTGAGGCGACTCCTCTGGCGGTGGAGAACTGGTGCTGCAATGCCGGTGTCGTCGTCAGCGGCGCGGAGAGGGAGATCTGCTGGTTGCACGACGGGTCAACGGCAGCTGGCGGCGCGTCGGCAGGCGGAAAAGCATGCGAGCGACGGCGTCGAGGTCGCGATGGCACGACGACTCTCCTGGCGGCGGCGATGGAGCACGAGACGGCGGGGAGCTCTTCCTGGTGAACAGTGTTGGGGGAGAGGAGAAGGGGTGACGAACTATTCACCTGGGTGCAGGGAGACGTGACGATGGTGATGATGAGGTGGCGGGTCGTGGTTGGTGGTGGTGATGATGTGGAAGGTGGCGATTGGCTGATGGTATTGTGTTACATGTGTTGTTTTGGTTTCTCTCTTTTTTTTTTCTTCTGCTTTGGTTGCACTCAGTGGTATTTGCAGAAAACAAGGAAACGAACTGGTTTTTGGGTATTTGCAGAGAAGGGAAGGAGAAAGACACTGGGTTCTTAAGAAGAAAGAAGAATAGAGATATGGTGTGTAGGCACAGATAAGGCAGGCATGCAACACTGGTCAAGCACGAGCAGAAAACTGGTAAAGCACGGGCGTCACAGGAAGAGGCGGCGCAGACTCAATCATGCAGGTAAGTCGTGTCCAGACCGGACCAGAAAATAACTGATGTACCTACTTAATTATTTTCCGGTGTGATTTTTCTGAGGATTCCGGGACCCGAAAAATACCAACTTTGGTCCGAAAAATCCACGGAAAAATCTCGAGCGCGCGAAAAACCTCGGTTACGAAAAACGACGCTCGATTTACCTTGAATTAATTACCCAAGATTAATTCATTCGGTAAATCACTGTATAACGACTTTTACAGTCCCGGTAAAAATCTAAATTTTTACCTGGGCTGTTACAGTCTACCCACTTTAAAAAGAATTTCGTCCTTGAAATTCTGTCTTATCCGTGGGTCCTTCCATGATAAGCTTCTGGTATACTCTACCAGGTGTCCAAACTCAACGCGAGATACCGCTTATACCCTTAAGCGACATCTCCTCCGTTTATATATACCGAATCTCATAACTGAGAACTCACTCTCAGCCATGGACTCTCCACTAAGAACAAGAACCACCTCAGACTCTGAGGATAATAGCTACATCGGTGGTACTGCTTTCCCGACAAGCTCCGATGAAGAACCTCCCAAGAAGCGGTTCAAGACAACCTCCATCAGTCTGAAGGAAGATATGGTGGTCTCCTCAAGACAGCGAAAGAAGCGTGCCAACAAGAAAGCTGATGATCGGAAGGACAAAGCAACGGCTGAAAGCAGAACTCCACTGCAGACACTATCGCAACTGAACGTCTCACTGTGGAAGGTTAGCTCGGCGGTGATGCAGATAGAACTGGCGTGTGCGGAACTCTTTCCTCCCATGAAAAACATACAAAAGCTTGTAAAAGACCTTGAGAAGCATATAACTCAATAGAGTACTTCTTCTCTGTATTGTAAAACTATTATGAAATAAATATAACAAGCTTTCTTTTTAAATCAAAACTCTTATGTCACGAAATCTCAAGTTAAACAGAAAAAATAAAACATCTCAAAGCAGAACAAAAATCAACAATAAGGATATAAAATCAAACATGAATAGGCTAAAAACAAAACTCGTTTGACAAAACCAAAACGTAAAGAAGTTAAAACAAAAACATGTTTTCAACGGTTTGGAGTTTTGTAATAAGAAATCTGCTTTCCAATCTCTGAAAAATCCTTTAGACTTTTCCGGGGATAGGTGGGGTCTAAACTTTGAAAAACAGGTAAACATTTTTCTATAAAAGGCAAAACAACGGAAAGCAAAAACCACAAAGCATTTTAAAGCAAACAAAATGCTAAGGCAAAAGAAACCACAATACTCAGAAAAACAAAGCACCAACGCGTCCAAAACACGATGCCTGCTCCATTGGTGAAGCTGTAGATGAATTGGTGAAGGTGCTCTCCTTGAGGGGGATAAAAAGCATCACGTCCCGAGTTCGAATCCCTAGTGCTGCAGCATGGTAAAGGATTTAATCGGGCGGAGGGAGTGATGTAATAATACCTGAATATGGTGGGTCCCTCGGGGAGAGGGCCTTCACAGGCGCATCGGCAGGCAGAAGAGCACGCGAGCGACGGCGTCGAGGTGGCGATGGCACGGCGACTCTCCTGGCGGCGGCGGTGGAGCACGAGACGGCGGGGAGCTCTTCCTGGTGAACAGTGTTGAGGGAGAGGAGAAGGGGTGACAGACTGTTCACCCGGGTGCAAGAAGACGTGACGATGGTGATGATGAGGTGGTGGGTCGTGGTTGGTGGTGATGATGATGTGGAAGGTGGCGATTGGCTGATGGTATTGTGTTACATGTGTTGTTTTGGTTTCTCTCTTTTTTTTTTCTTCTGCTTTAGTTGCACTCAGTGGTGTTTGCAAAAAACAAGGAAACAAACTGGTTTTTGGGTATTTGCAGAGAAGGGAAGGAGAAAGACACTGGGTTTGTAAGAAGAAAGAAGAACAGAGATATGGTGTGTAGGCACAGATAAGGCAGGCATGCAACACTGGTTAAGCACGAGCAGAAAACTAGTAAAGCACGGGCGTCACAGGAAGAGGCGGTGCAGACTCAATCATACAGGTAAGTCGTGTCCAGACCGGACCAGAAAATAACTGATGTACCCACTTAATTATTTTCCGGTGTGATTTTTTTGAGGATTCCGGGACCCGAAAAATACCAACTTTGGTCCGAAAAATTCACGGAAAAATCTCGAGCGCGGGAAAAACCTCGGTTACAAAAAACGACGCTCGATTTACCTTGAATTAATTACCCAAGATTAATTCATTCGGTAAATCACTGTATAACGACTTTTAGAGTCCCGATAAAAATTCAAATTTTTACCCGGGCTGTTACAACAGCAGCTCATTTACCCTCATTAATAATGTGTTGATATTTTCATTTGCCTTAATGTTTATTATAAATTAAGTGTTTATGGGTATATATATATATAATATACCATCTGATTATTCGTTAAACATATGCGTTGAATATGTTGATGATTCACTTCACGTGTCACATATTGCTTTATAGTATAGGCTTAGAGTTTATAAATATTACTATATTGTTATAAAACCATGTGTTGAAAACTATTGTACCCACCTATATACAGTACCCCATGTTTAGTTATATATACCCTGTATATGTTATCAAATGAGAATTAAAAAATGAATAAAGCAGCCTTACCGGGCTAATTCTCTGCCTCCTTCCCCAATTTCACTCCCTCCAATTCTTCCTCAATTGATCATTGATTTACAACACGTTATCAGCACGATTGATTCTACCCATAGCAAACCCAGATCAAAGAAAAACTTGAGCAGAAAAATCAACCCAGGAAAGGAAGAAGACCGGTGCAGAAATACTAGGAAATGAAGCGAACAGTGCACCACCCACGGGTTACTGTTCATGCCGTAGTGTTCCGCGGCGTTTCTCGCTCCACCGCCCACCCAGAAGCTCCCTCGTACCGTCACCTTCGTCACGCCTTCTTCTCCCGTCGATTTTCGCCGCCGACGCGCCGCCAGGAGCAAAAGACCCGACGACCAAGTCGACGATCCGACTTAACCTGTCGGGTCCTCCTCACCTGTTCGTCGCCGCCCGCCTGCAGATGACGCCACGCCGCCCTGCGTTTCCGTCCGTCGCTCGTCCCTTGCTCGCCTCGTCGCGCCATCGCTTCAAACCGCCGCCTGCAACTCGCCATGACGGGCGACCCGCGAGCTGAGGAAGACGACCCGGATGGGTCGGACTGACCCGACGGGTCAGCGAGCTCGGGCCGCGCCTGGTGTCGGGTCTGGGCGCTGGGCTGGTCGCTTGGGCCGCACTGTTTAAGCCCATCCATGTAAAAAAGAAATCCGGGCCGCACTGTTTTAAGCCCAGCCCTGTAAAAAAAAAAAAATTGGGCCGCACTGTTTAAGCCCAGCCATGTAAAAAAAAAAGAGAAAAGAAAAGGAAAAGAACAAAAAAAGGAGAGAAAAACAGAGAAAAAAATAAGAAGAAAAAAAGAAGAAAAAAAGGGAAAAGAAAGGAAAAGAGAGAGAGAAAAAAATTTATATTGCCGAAATTTCGCATCTCGGGATTTTTCCGGCAAGCCCAGAAGTGTTTGGCCGGAATCCGAAACCTTGGGTTTTTCCCCGGCAAGCCCGGGAGTGTTTGGCCGAAATTCAGTGTCTCGGGATTTTTCCTGGCAAGCCCGGAAGGCTATTGTATTTATTTTATTGTTTTTTTATTTATATTAATCTTGGGCTCATATTAGGCCCATTATATTTTAATATTCTGTTCTTTACATTTCAATTGGGCTCATATAAGGCCCATTGTATTTAATTTTTCGTTTTAATTTCTTTACGATTTTATTGGGCTCGTATAAGGCCCATCGCATTTACTTTGCGATAATTTAATTTTTAATTGGGCTAATTTATGTAAGGCCCATTGCTTTAATTTTTTGGTTATTTAATTCTTCATTGGGCTAATTAACTAAAGGCCCATGTTTATTTCTTTCATTTAAGTTTTTAATTTTATTTAAATTATGTTATTCGAGATCCTTATAATTTCCAGAAAAAAATTATTATGGGTATTAAATGCGGACAGGAATTTACATATAGTCTGGAAGACTAAATATAAGAGTCCAGCAGACTCAATAAAAATTAAAAATATATACAACGCCGACTGGAAGTCTTACCGTTCAAAAGATCCTGAAGATCCTTCAAAGGAAAATCGAAAATAAAAACTATTACCACCGAAAGATGGAAATTATATGACCACCAGAAGGTGGATATTATACTTGCTTAACAATTCATTTTATATTCAATTTATTTTATGTTCAGTTTAAAATTATTAAGCATTGCATTTTATTTTATTTATTTTTCAGTACTTTATAATTGTTTCTAGAATAATGCCTCAAGCATTAGTCTCGAAGACGATGCAAAATTGACATCCACAGGGGGAGAATTATATGTCTGGATGTCAATACAACATATTATGATATCTCGAAATGAGAAAAAGATTAACACGCTCCAGAAGAGCATAAATTCGAATATGTTCCTGAAGAACGCATGTTTTAAATATGATCTAGAAGATCGTAGATTTACGCTCTGGAAGAGCATATACTCTTGAAGAGTACAGACACCCCTAGTAATAAAATGAATTATTATGGATCCCGATGAATTGACTCTGATCTATTCCTTGAAGCGAATAAGACAGTATAATTATTTGTGCTTGTAGGCGTAAATGAGATAATAAATGAAAAGGCTCAAAGCAAACATGCATATTATTATTGCATAAACGGATCCATAACTGGAGAACATTCAAAGAAGAATGGTTCTCATACATATATTTAAACAGTAATCTATCTGTTGAGTTCAACATTAACCCTGAAACTCTGAGCCTCACCATTAATGTTGACCCTAACACTGTCATTCCAGGAGAACCACATACCACCCATGTTGTTTTCTCCAGGTATCTCAAAATTCGTTGGAGGAAAACGAAGTGGAATCATACCGTGATTCTCTCCTGCTTGCCACAAAGTTTCTGTAATCAGTACCATGTTAGGCTTGTACTGATTCTTCAGATCCCTTAAGGTACGCACAAAGTCTTGAGACCTTCTTGCTATACCCCTACAATTCCACAGTAAAAGTCGTACCTTAGGCCATGTAGTTGGTAACCTAGTCACCCTTGGGACGCTCCGAGCCATCATGGAAACTTGATAATAACTGCTTTGATTTAAAATTTGACATGAAGGCTCTAGCTGAAATTCCTGCAGTCTATTAGATATGAAAAACATAATAGAGTTAGCCGAGCCATAAAAGGAAGCCCTTAGATGCTTTTGTCCTCTAGGAAGAATGTTTCTTCCATAGGAGTTACAAAGAACCTAGATTAATATAGTTCATCAACAAACACTAAACGAGGAATACTCGCCAGATCATTCGGTAATTCCTCTTGCTGCTCATTCACCATGCTATAAGCTAGCCTGTTCCTCCTCCCTAGAGAGGCACCCTCAACAAAGATGACAGTTGCTGGGGAAGGCATTCTTTTATCTCTCTGTGGTTTTTTTTTTTTTCTGAATCTACATGTTTTAACACATATTTCTGCCCTCTTTTATAGCCTGAGCTTAGACAGCCAGGTATCAGTATTTCAAATGTAGACCCTTTCACTTATCTCTGAAAAGACCCTGAAGATTTTTCGGTTTCACAAAACTCCAAAGTTGCTTTTGGAAAAGTTTGCTCAATAATTCTGATTTTTTTCGACATGAGTGGCAGATATAAGCCTAATATTGGCACATATATTGCAGCCTGAAGCTAGCAATTTAAGTTATTAAACTTACCATATCCAGCCAGAAGCTAAAATGCTCTAGCCTGAAGCTAGCAATTTTAAGTGTTTAAATACACAAGTTTATACAGCCTGAAGCTGAGACCGACTAGAAGTTGACTGATAGATATTTAATTTATAGCTAGTATGCACCAACCAGAAGCTGGTAAATAATCTTTCCAAGTTATCCAGCCTGGAGCTGGCACCGACTTGAAGTTGGTACATGGACATATTGTTTGACATGACCGGTTGGGCTATCCCGGATCAATAATGATGCACAAAATTTACTTGGTTATTCATTAAAAAATCAGAAGTTTTTACAATCAATGAATTTCCATGAGCTTGTTTGCTGCAAAACTTATTACCCGGCCTTTCTAAGATGAGAATGGCCTAGTATCACCAACAAGTTTGAGAAAGATTCAGGGACATGAACGCAGACTGATAAATCCGTTGTGTTAACCATCTAGGTAATTTTTACGATGCATCGACTAGATGGTCTATTGTGTAACACAAGTTGGTATTGTGCGCACTAATTTAATAATTAAGCCACTTGCAGGTATATGTCCCTACTTATGTTACTAGACTATATGTCTAGATAATGCTGGTATATTTCTTCAATGGATAATGTATATCATTGGAAATAAACCCAAACAGATCTGGGGAACATTGACAATTGATTGCAGGACCATGGATGAAATATTACTGTTTGAGAAAATGGTATTTTATATGCAGCAACACTTGAGTGCATCAAGCCAACATGATGTTATAAGATCCCCCCATTTAATTGATTAATGGTCACATACTTAGTATTTCCCATCTTCGGACCATCGGTTATTTAGTATATTATGCTCCACCACAGGGTTGTGAAATAGTCTCTTAAAGAAGATTGGGAATCTACGTTGGGTATGAATCTCCATAAGTTACAAGAGAAATTGAAACCTATGACAGGATTGGAGATTTATTTATAGCAAGTTTCGCTTATTAATTGATGTTTTACCCAACATCAGGGGGAGAGAATAAGTAGCTGGATCAAGAGACAAGAGATTATTGAAATGATTTATCAATATTTAGTTTTTGATCCTCGAATAAATTAGTATGAACCTGAAGTTCAAAAGATGATTCATTTGCAAAAGATTAGTAAGTCATTTGCCAGACATGTTTATTTGAAAGGTGTGACCATATACCAGCTGCAAATGCTCCTGTTTAGATTGATGTTCCTGAAAAACAATATAAGTATACAAATGAATCTATAGATTATACTCGGTTCCAAAAGAAAAGAAATTCTCGATAGAAAAAAAAAGGAGCAAAGTGATAAGATGGCCCCAGTAAGGAAATAAGGCCTCCAGTAGAGGTTTGAATTAAAAGTCCTCATGAAGAGGAAAATCCTCCAGAAGAGGTTTTTTGACACAAATTGATAAAGTTCCAGAAGCAACTCAGGTACCTGAAATAAATGAGCATGATGAGATCTCAATCACAGTGTCAGAAATAAGATGGAACCGACGTAAAATAACCGTCGACGGAATATTTGTTTTATAGAGCTAAATATTATGAAATAAAATGAGGATCATGAACCTACTAATGAAAGTAGGTGTTGTATGATTGGCCAAAATAAAGAGATATAGTTAAAAGGCTGTGTTTGACTCTCTTGTGAAGCGAGAAAATTTTTCGGACCGATAGTCCGTACACCAGATGGTGTAAAATTAATCGATCGAAAATGGGTACTTGTGCGGAAAAGGTATATAAAGCACGGTTTGTAGCACAAAGTTTACCCTAACGACCTGATATTAATTGTGAGGAGATATACTCCCCTGTGGTGGATACGATTATTTTGATAAGTCTGGCACTACATGAAAAGAATTAGAAGTGCATCTAATGAATGCTGTTACAGCCTATTATTATGGATCCATAAGTCATGATACATACATGAAGATCCCTGAAGGATCTAAGTTACCTGAAGCGACTAATTCCCGAGAAATTACAAAAATCAAACTGAGTTGATCTTTACATGATTTAAATCATTTTGAGTATGAATGAGTTTGTCTATGCTGATGTCTATGTGTTTTATATGTAATTGGAACTCCTGAAGAAGCTTCCAAATACCGTGCTATTAGTTTGGTTCTGAAGTACCCTGTCGATGTGCAATTTATATTGCTAGTAACATAAGGCCTGAAGCTTTTGACTTAAGCCTATTGGCAAGATATGAATTTGCTCTTATCTTCGGGGTATAAAAGACGTGGTGTCATGTTAATCCTGTAAGCCTGAAGAAAGAAGAGTTGTTTTTTGCAGATGCAGATCCCCCACTTGATCCACAAAAGGACAATCGAACATCTGCCACAACATTACACATGAAATTGCTGTATCATTGGGACTACAAAAGGCAAGAGGGCAAGACAGATGCTCCAACAACAAATTATGAAGATAATGCTGCCAACACTGTCCAATTAATGTAGTAATGTATCAAAAGTGATCAGACAACACACACGTCACCAGAAGCTGACAAAGACGATTGGCATACAACGACATCAAAGAAATCAACGGAGGCTAAAATGAGGGGGAGTAGAATACGCACTGCACTTTTTTTTCCTTCACCAAGTTTTTATCCCACTGGGTTTTTCTTGGTAAGGTTTTTAATGAGGTAGTTACCCCAAAAAGCGTATTCTACCCAAAGTACAATAGTATTCAAAGGGGGAGTGTTATAAAACCATGTGTTGAAAACTATTGTATCTACCTATATACAGTACCCCATATTTGGTTATATATACCCTGTATATGTTATCAAATGAGAATTAGAAAATGAATAAAGCAGCCTTACCGGGCTAATTCTCTGCCTCCTTCCCCAATTTCACTCCCTCCAATTCTTCCTCAATTGATCATTGATTTACAACATATATATAGTTTCTTGGTAGACGTCTTGTTCCTTTTTTAAAAAAAAAAAAATGAACGAGTGGTACATGCACGTTATTACCAAAATACTAGCTCACTAATGGTGCATTTGTGCCCTCAGAAAAATGGTACTGATTATTTCTATTTATATATGTGGTTAAGGTATAATGCTGGTTTTTGAGATCTTAAATATATCATGATATTACAGTTTTCCTTCTTTTTAAAAAATTTTGTATTCTTACAATTATTTTATTTTTAGTTATATTTAGATATATTAAAATCAGCGGACATTTAGTATAAGTTGAAAACAATTTTTAGATTTTCACATTTCCATGGGGAGATGATCCGGTCAGGCCCATAAATATTCAATTCGTTTAATAATGGTGTTGCCCATGTATTTATGCTTGTTGTGATAAGTCTCAATTAGACCTATTTCACACCTAACTACACAAAAAATATTAGTTCCTTATCACGGATATGATTAATCCTTTCAAATCAATTTATGGAGTTGTTTAGTGTATAATAAGCTTCACTTCGTGGGTCTCAGTCACACCATATTATGAAATATCATAGCCTGACTAGATAGTATCTATTTTTTCTTTTTTTTGCTCAGTAAGATAGTATCTATTTGAGATATGTTGATGTTGATTTATGATAAATACTCGGTGAAGGCCAAAAAAAAAAAGCATTAGTAAGTCTTAACTTGAAAAGATTTTGAAGATCTTTTTAATTTTAATCGTTATGGTTATGTTTCTCGACGTGTTATATATGATCAGTTAATAATAAATAAATTTATAATTTATATATTCTATCGATCAGAGCGCATTAGTTCTGACTTCTGTGGCCAATTGGAAGGGGAATATAGACTTTGTTTACATTTTTTTTGTCAATTATAGACTTTGTTTACATGAACCATAACCAATTAGAATCAAGAGATATCATTATCGTCTCAATAATTGATAAAAAAAGAAAAGAAAAAACTAGACAACTCGATGTTTCTTGTTTTTTTTTTGAAACATATATTTCATTAATTATAAAATAAAATACACTTGGATAGATGCTAGAGTCATCAACTTTAAGACTCCAAGAAAATTACAAGTACTAAGCAATCCAACAACACAAAGGGGGTGAGTGCTAGTATACGTAGGTGACATGACACCTACCAAGATAGAAGAGTAAGTAATCTGGCTATGGCAGCTCATTAATGCAATTTAATGACAACTTGCTCTATTTGAATATAATGGACATAATTCCCCAGATCTTCCAATTTCTCAGCCCACAGAACCACTAAGCAATAGTATTTCAATGGCACCTGGTTTTGAGTCTTGACATGCTACCTTTCTATTTTAGTTCTGCCATTGGGGGACCTTGTTACGTTGCAGCTCTGCCCAAAACAATTCTGCCTTTATTATCGGATGAGGGAAAGAGTGAGCATTCATTCCATCAAAGGAGAGCAGTATAGGAGGCTGCGTGGGTAGACAGTGGATTTGGTTCCAATAGATAAGGCCATGAAATTGCATATTAAATGAGCCACTGCCAATTATCAGAGGCAGCATCTCCCCCCCCAATCGGAACTCTCCCGTTTACGTCATTACTGCTACAATGTAGGAGTATTGGCTTGTAGTTTCACTGATAGTCATGCAAACATAAGAGATGGCCCTCATATTTTTGTCCACTAATTTTTTCAGATGCAAAGTAAAACCTTGCTCGACCAAAAAAAAAAAGGTAAAACCTTGCAACTTTGATGTGCATCCATCTATTTACACAATTGGGATTCTGAGAGTAAAAATTGAGGGATCTCACGAATCTTGATTTTGGACAAAAAGAACTGAACAGAATAGAATAATGTGTAGAACATAGCTCAATGATCTATGTCTTTTTGAATCATACCGCCCTATAAGTACATTTGGATCAAGTCAATGGTCAGATTATAGGTTACATGTATAAATAATCTTCAAAATACAATATAATTATAAGATCACAAGAGAAGACTTGCTCCCAACAACCATTTAATTTAAGCACTTCCGCACCCAATTCGAAATAGATATTCCCTAATGCATGATTGATGGTATTCTACACAATGCCCTTAATTTATCTAGTTACAATTAAATTACTTACATTATACATCTAATATATCATCTACCGACCTTTGGTATTCACAAGGCTTAATTGATCAATAACGGTAAACGTATATAAGAATGATTACTTTACTTATCATCTAATTAACAACAGTTTTTTTTTATTAAATAACAATCTTTAAAATATAAACCTAATACCCCTGTTAAGCCATTTATGTGGATTGCTCTTTACTCTCTTTTTTTTTTCTTCTTTTTAGCTCTCTCTAGTTTCTGAGGGTTATTTTCTTTTTGATGTTAACTCTGAGGGTTATAATTCCTCCTTTTTGTGCTCTTCAAACTCTAAAACTTTAGCTAGGGTTTGCATTTGATAACAATACCAGTACACTATCGCTCTTTTAGTTGCTTTTCTTTTTAGTTAATTAAAACACGGGAGTTTGGTGGGTATATTGGCCTGGTAGCGGAACATTCAAGTGTCAGCTGGGCTATACTGGAGGCTTCCCCGCCCACCAAATTGCAAATACCAGAAGAAAAAAAAAGAATAGGGAACAAAAAATCTAAGATGTCTATTCTATTATAAATGCCCATGAAAAATTGTCCCCCATGTACATTTTACTAGATTGAATGAATACTTAAATTCTTACTCTATATTTTTTCCCCCAATGTGACCTTGTAGAACATTCGAAGACCATAAGGAAATATACTGAAGATCAGAAAATCTAATGTGGATATATTAATTTTTTTATATACGCACATGAGTAGTTGTCCAAGCAATTTTTTAAAAAATTTAATAGTCCTTGTTGCAGCCATTTTTTTCTTCGTCATTCAGTGTGTCTTGGAGAACTTTCAAGTGTCAGCCGGGCCATACTGGATATGCTGATCTCATTTCATTTGCAAAGACGACAAGCAAATATATTGGAGAACAGAGAATCTAAGGTGTCTATTATATTTAATAAATGCACATGAATAGTTGCCCATGCTTTTTATTAAATTCAATAATTATTATTGTAGTTTTTTTTTCTAAAAAAATTGCATATATTTTCTTTTTTTCTGGTATGGGAAAAATTAGAGAGTCCTCTGTTCAATAAGAACGAGCAAGCCATACATTCCAGGGTTATCATTATCCAAAATTATATGAACTCATGATTCACACATGCAGGCGGCGGCTGAGGATAAAAAAAAAAGCAACATGCAGGCGGCTGTACAGAGCCACTGTATATGTAATGTAGTAGTATATCATATAGTATATCCCACCAAGTTGTGTGCATGGAGTTGTCATGAACTCATGATGCCTTTTGCAATTAATCCATATGCATGTATGTGAAATATTTTTGCTTGGGGCTACCCCTCTCTGCTACTTAATTATCCCCCTCTTAAATGCACATAGTTGATCCCCCTCATCTATATATATAAATGCTTGCTTTGCTTCACAAATTCCCAAAGCAGCCATTCTTGCTTTTCTTCTCCGCAAAGACTTTCACACGTCACCAAACTATCTATCTATCTGTCTACCTAGTTCTCTCTTACATCCAAACTAATTCCCCAGTGATGATGAAGAGGTGGTTTTCTGGTATGACAAAGGTGTCATTCGGGTCTACACGGGTGGTTTCTCTGTGTATCGCTGCAATGGAGGGTTTTGGAACTGTGTTTTCGTCTGTAGTCTTGAAGAAAGCTGCCTATGCCTCGCTCACTTGCATTCTTGCGTTAGGTACGTACATTTGTGTCTTCTCTTCATTTATTTTGTTTTGTTACAATAAGTAAAAACTGAAGAAGATTGGCCAAGTAAACAGATTCAAGTACTCTAGCTCTTCAACTGATGATCAAAGAGCTCTCTACACAACTCGGCCAGTTCTTTAACCCAGCCATACGATACCAAACACACTTGAGCTAGCTAAGTGATTCTACTTAGAGGCAGCGCTCTGGCTTCAATGTCACAGCTTTGTGCAATTAGACTTTCCAGGAGAGAGTAGTTAATTAGGATATTTTTCACTTGAAATGGGTGTAATGGTTTCCTTCCCATGCAGCTAGCTAGGTCTACAAATCACCCTTGATAAATGCAGTGTTAGATGATACTAATAAATGCAATGTTAGCTAGTAGCTGCTGACTCCACAATTCTCAAAATAGGTGCTCCCAGTAACTCCTCGGCCCACAGTTGTTACATTTAGTCCCTACCCACTGGAATATTGACATTGTGATATATAGTATAAGGCATTTATTGTACTAGTATCAACTATTATAAAAAAAGGACTATACTGAGCTATTATAAGCTTAAGATTGGCTCTGTACAAAAATTCTGTAACATTGGTCGGCATTACTCTTTCTAGTATTGCAGAGCGGGTCACTTTAAATGAGGCTGGCCGCACCCCATTCTGTTAGATAGCTTGAATATATATGCTGTCTATTCTTAACTAACTTCAAGAAAATTAATGATAACATCATAGATGCTATGCCTCTGGTTTCTACAGGAGGTGCTCTAGTGGGTACAGTGGTAGGGGCCTTGAAGGGCCACACAACAGAAACTGGGTTCATCCGAGGTTCCGGAATAGGAGCTGTGGCTGGTGCCCTCACCGCCGTTCAATTGCTGGAATCCATGGCTGATGGAGAGCCACTATCTAAGGTATAGACAACATGTGCACTACAGAATATATGTATTATACAGTATTTGCAAGTTCTAAGATCGATGCATGCTGCATTTATTATATATAATTGGGAGTATGGGATCATCACAGCAATTTCCAGTTAAATTAATAGGGAGGGAATTTCTTTGCTACAGGGTTCAGGAAATAACAACTTTATGTTTCTAAAATGTAAAGGAAAGGGAAGAAATTATTTCTATATTGGTGTTTTAATAAAATGTTGTTGATTCTACAGGGTGCTCTGTTGTGTAGCTTGATGAATGGGAAGATATTCACGGAATGGGTAAGTCCTGCTGTGCTAAAAGCCTATCAATGGCAAGTAAGTGAACCTTTCTGTTTACTATGTCAATAATTGATTTTATGACAATGGATTGACAAAACCAGGACCTAACCAGAAATTTTCATATTTTCAGATTAGTGCAGTGGAAACTAGTTATGGAGAAATCTCAGATATTTATGAAGCAAATGGAGTTATTGGGTTATCCCAGGATCAGATTCGCAAGCTTCCTCGATTTACATTCAAATGTAGCAACCTCATTGAGCAATGGCAAGAATTTTCCTGTTCAATCTGCTTGCAGGTAATGAAAGTTTCTCAAATCAGAATACCTGAGCACAAGCTATTGTAGGAAGGATAAAATAATTGAAGTAATTATTAAATTAAGAAGCTTTTTTCAATTTAATGCCATTTTGTTGATAAGTAATTAGTAATATAAGGTGTGGTTGGTGGTGCAGGAATTGAAGGATGGGGATTCAATGAGGAGACTTCCATACTGCGGGCATTTCTTTCATTTGGACTGCCTGGATCAATGGCTAATCCAGAACGGGTCTTGCCCCATGTGTAGGAACTGTCTTTGTGTTTGTGATTGTGATGACCCTCCTACTCCTACTGTATTGTAAATTATAATTAATTCGTGGTCTGTGGCTGGATGGATATGTGATCAGCAACAAAATGGTAATTAACTTAATTGCATGTAAATTTTTGAAAGGTAGTATAAGTTTTGTCATGATGGTTGATTAAATTGCATTGACCTAATTACTAGTAAGGAGGATGGCTGCTTTGACTGCCATAGCTTTTGCTAACAATGGCAAACAAACAACAGTTAACCATGGAGGCCATAATTCTGTAAAATAAGTAAATAACCAACGCACTGCACCAAGTTAACAAAAGAATCATTTTTTAAAATGAAAAGAGAAGCCATTTAAATTTTTTTAATGGGAGAAAAAGAGAAGCACATTAGGTAGGATATATACTTGACTCTGGTCTTCTTCATAGCTGCGTACATATTCATTTCTCCAGACTTCTCCTCTGGATTTGATTTTGATCCGCAATAAGAGTTTGTCAATCCATCTAAAATAAAAACGGGAAAAACAGAGCAGCGAAAATGTCTTCGTCGTTGTCTTCCTTGAAACCCTTCCATGTACCAATCACCAAGGTAGGCCTGCGCCCCTCATTGGCCATAGGCAGCCTTGGCTGCTCCTCCGTGACATCCGTCGGCATCTGGCGGCGCTGTCGAAACCGCTCAACTCCTGCTCCTGCCATCGCTTCTCTAAGCATCGTCTCGCTCCCTCGTGAGTTGTTTGGTCTTTTGTTTCTCTTCTATGTTTCTTAAGACATCCCTGTCGTGGATGATGTCTGATTAAGCGCTACGTGGTCAGTCTAAAGTTTGCGGCTTTTCGTGGATGATGCTGGTACATGTTTATGGGCTTTTCTTTGTGTGTTTTGGGTTTTGATTTAGAAATGTAGATGGGTCTAGGAATTTACGGTTCCATGTGAGAGATTCTCGTTCTCCTGCAAGTAGCGGCAAATTATATTTGGTCATTTTAGTCATTTCAAGAAGTGTTATTTTCTTGTGGTTTGACTGACTCTGTTAACTGTTTTTTGGATCCCAGTAGTATTTCTGAGATTCTGATGTTGATGTTTCAGTACTTACTGGTCTCAAAACAAAGGTGGGACTAGAAGGTGAGACTAGTGAAAAAGCAAAGGTTTTAGTACTTCTTGGTCTAAAACCTTTTCTCTCCTCCCTCATCACACAATTCCAGTAGGCTTTTGTACCAAATAGACAAATTCAAGATAATATATTGGTGACGCATGAAGCCTTTCATGCCTTGAGGGACTAGAAAGAGGAAGAAGAATATCTATATGGCCATTAAACTGGACATGGCGAAAGCATATACCAGGGTGGATTGGAGTTTTTTTGCAGGCGGTTTTAGAGAGAATGGGGTTTGCCCGAGAATGGATTTTTAGAGTTATGCAGTGCATTACCACTACCTCCTGTACTTTGATTTTTTAATGGCGACAACGCGTCCAGAATCAATCCATCAAGAGGTCTTCGGCAGGGGGTTCCCATATCACGATCTCTTCATCTTAGTAGCCAATGCTCTCTTCCTAATGTTGACTGATGGGGAAGCTAAGCACTGCCCTTCGGTGTCACACTTGCTTTTTGCCGACGATTCCTTCTTGTTGTTTTTTTTATGCTAGAAGAGTATCCCAGTCGACTACCGGACTAATCTCTCCCCGTGGCTCGATGCGTCAGCACAATTTCCGGACTAATCTCTCCTTGTTGTTGTGTCGAGCAACGACTGAAGATGCTATGGCCATTAAGACTTTGAATAGAGATATACGGTATTTTTGGTGTGGCAGCAAGGTGAAGAAAGAAGGATGAATTGGATTAGCTGGGAGATAATTATACAAGCCAAGAATAAAAGTGGCATGGGATTTTGTGATGGGAAAGCCTTCAATCAGGCCCTTTTGGCCAAAACTGCATGGCAAATAGTTGAGAATCCTGATGCCCTCTGGGTGAGAGTTTTAAGGGGCAGTTATTTTCACTCCTCTGATTTCTTGGCTGCAAAGAAAGGATGTAGGCCATCTTGGGCGTGGTCTAGTATCTTGGAAGGGAGGGACTTATTGTTAAAGGGATTAAGATGGAGAGTTGGGGATAGCATGAAGGTTGACATATGGCAGGATAAATGGGTTCTTGTGGCACTGGATTTCAAAGTTACATCTCCTGTGCCTCTTTCTCCTAATATCAGTAGAGTTGCAGAGCTCATATCTCCTATCACCAGGCCTTGGAACACTCAGCTCATATCTAATCTTTTTCTTTCCCATGATATCAGATTTATTTGTTAAATCCGTTATCTCATGTCTTTAAGGAAGATAAATTGGTCTGGCACTTTACTAGGGATGGCAGTTATAGTGTTAAATCTGGTTACCATCTTCTAGTTAGTTCTAGGTTCCATCCAATAATGCTGCATCTTCCTCCTCCTTTTTGCTCACCTCCTCTCTCAATTTTGATTGGAAGTGTGTATGAAATATTAAAGCTTGTCCTAAGGTTACACACCTTTCTTTGGAGAGCTTGTTACAATTCTCTTCCTACCCGAGAGGGTATCTGTTAAAAGGCATACATATAAAAGGTTTATCCTCTCTGTCCTAGGTGTGAGTCTTCATTAGAGTCTTTGGAGCACGTTCTGTTCTTTCGTAGGTACGCTAAGGAGGTGTGGTTTATTTCAGATCTGGGATACAACAATGGCTTTTGTGGCTTTGCTCAATAGTGGTCACAAATGGTGTCTGCTTTCGGTAAAGTGGAGGATGGGAAGATTACCTCCCTGATTGCTATACATGTTGGCTGTTATGAAAGGAAAGGAACTTATTTATCTTTGAACAGGAAGTTGTTGAACCTGAGAGACTAGCTGCCCAAGCTAGTAACATGTGTGAAGAGTAGTTGGTGCAGCAAAGGAATTCCCTTGGTGGCGCCAAATCCTTCCACCTTCATTCGCCTATAGTTTGGAGGAAACCGGCAATGAGCTGGGTTAGTTGTGATGCCAGCTATAATAGTGCAACAGGATGAGCTTCAGGAGGTGTTATAGTACGCAACTCAAATGGCCAGTTTCTGGATGGTGCAACCATCAAAGTGAGAGCTGCGTAACTGCTGGCGGCTGAGGCAGAGGTCACCAGGGCAGCCATGAGGTTTGCTTCTACGAACTCATGGAAGAAAATCATAATTGAAAGTGATTATCAGGTGGCTATCACGCAAGCTGCTTTGGAGAAAGAAAGAAGGGAGTGGGCAATGGAAGGCATCATACATGAGATTGATTTCTTTAAAAAAAATTTCGCTGGTTGTAAGTTCTCGCATGTTAAGAGGTCAGCAAATTCTACAGCACATTTTGAGGATTGGCAAAGAGCTCTTCCTTCCCTTCATTAGGATTTTGCGTAAGGACATTCAAGCGTAGCTGTCTTTTGTTTTTTTGGAGCTTTGCTTGAACGTTCTTATAGCATGTATCTTTTGAGCTGTAATAGCATGTATTTATGTAATGATATAAATGAATTTCAGTTTGGTTCAGAAAAGAATGGAAAAGCTAGCTAAAGAGTTTGTGTTAGAAGCACTAGTAGACTCATATATTGTTTTCAGAATGAAAGAATCCACGGATTATGTGACTGGCATGGATCTTCTCTGCCATGCTTCTCACTTTGAAGCGAAACCACTCAAATGAGTGTTGAACTTTGTTTGAACTTTCTGTTTTCCTTCAAAAATATTGGTAGCACTGGTGATTTTTTTCTTGATTGTAGCTAAGAGGGAGGCTGTCAAAACTGAAAAAGCTCCAGCACCATTGGGATCTTATTCTCAGGCAATCAAATCCAGTAACCATTTATTCGTGACTGGTGTTGTTGGTCTTATTCCTGAGGTAATCATTTTAAGTCCTGCTTGATACCCATTTCATGTTTTCTTTTCTTTCTTCTATTGAATCTATTTTATCATCTAAAGCACTAGAACAATCTGATAATTTATTTCAGTTTTCTATTTCTGATAATCTGATACGAGAACAATTATTTTGAGATCGTTCTGGTATTCTTGTATCTCTTCTCGCTTTCTATATCCTTGAGAAAAATGGCAACTGATCTTTTTGCTATTCTTTTTCAGTCTTTGTTTTCTCTAAATTATTTTTCTCAACCAAACATCATCCTAAACCATATGGACTCAGCTTAGTTTGCTCTGCTGTACTTTTTTTATCCTTTGCTTCTTAGCTTTTGCACAGTAGAGATGGAAGATTTGCAAACTGTGCTAGTTTGCTGCGTTTCCTCCCTTGATTTCTTTCAGAATGTCTTCCCTGTTACCTGATTATATCTTCGGCTCTTTAATCCAGACAGGGAAGTTTATCTCGGAGAGCGTGGAAGATCAAACCGAGCAGGTAAGCAGCTCGTAAACTTGCAATTTCTGCCATATGGATGCTCCTGACTCTGAACAAAATAAGTTGATAAATTAGCACTAGCATTGTTTCCATTGTTTTCTTTTCCTGCTTCATGGAGAAAAACACAAGTGCCTCCTCAACCAAGTAAAACCCAGAGGCAGAACATAGGGTATGATTGAAAAGAGAAATGCTGATATCTTTTGTTTTCACTGCTATCATTACTCCGATAATAATAATTTAGATGTTAGACTTTCACGAGAAGTTAATAGTTATTCCGGCAGCAAGGGGGTTAATGGATAAAAGTTGAGGTTTGTGGATCAACAATATACTTCTTGAGACTATTTTTGGTTGTGTTGTTTAGTAATTTGTGACCATCTTTCTTTGCTTTCTGTATTTGGCTTATTGAATAAGTTCCAGTTGCAAAGTGAAAGATGTACAATTTACTGATTTGAGATTATCAACTGTACAGGCTCTTAAGAATGTAGGGGAAATTCTGAAGGCTGGTGGTAGTGACTATTCGCTGGTTGTTAAGACAACTATCATGTACCATTCTTTGAGGCTTTGTTTCCATTTAGATTTTGTCATGATGAAGTTTGGATTAAGGATAAGCATTGTTACGCTTCTTCTTCTTATGCTTTTCATCTGCTGTTTTCTACAGGTTGGCTGACTTGAAAGACTTCAAGAAAGTTAATGAGATTTATGCCAAATGTGAGTATATGAAGATTTTTTTATCTTTTTGTATGTTTGGTTTTTCAATTTTGGGAATGTATTTCAATGTACGTAGCAGTGAAGAACTCTCAGGTTGACCCAATCCCAATTAGTATTGCAATTCACCTAATTTACACTTTATAGGCAGAAACGAAGCAAATAAGGTAATTGCAAGCATGGAAAATCATATGACACAATTTGGGACATTATTTTGGTAGAAATCCAGTCTACACCTTAGCTAGTCTTTTCTCTGTGCTGAATACTTGTTTTTGGACTAATTTACATTTTGTTAAACCTTTTGCACTTAGTCTAAACCAATCACTGGATCAATTAGATGAATAGATTTACAGATGAATCGGTGAAAGCTCAACGTAAGATCTACTGTGCTTGGCTCCTTGCAACTCTGGATACATAAATTGTGTATTTGGGCTAATTGTCTACTCCTGTAGTGTCATGTGATACCAATGCAGTTCTTCATCCTTTATTTGCTTTTCGACAATGTTAATGGAGAGTCAAATGACACCTCATGAACATTTGAGGTTCTCTTTGTTCTTTAGAATATATCTCTTCAAGTATCTCCGAAAATGTTTATTTCCTAGGACGAAACTTTTTTTCTCTTATACTCTGGAGTTTAATTCTAACTAGCCTTAAAATATGATTATTTTGCAGACTTTCCTGCACCATTCCCTGCTCGTTCAACATATCAGGTTGCTGCGTTGCCTTTGGATGCCAAGATTGAAATCGACTGCATCGCCGAAGTTGCCGAAGCATGAAGCTTAGATTTAGCTTTCAGGTTGCTGCATTGCCTTTGGATGCCAAGATTGAAATTGAATGCCTTGCTGTACTTGCCCCGAAGCATGAAGCGTAGATTTAGCTTTCGTTGGATAGTGCGAAAGGAATAAAATGGGATCTTAACCCAGCAATAGGAAGCGCCCAAGTCGCCAAGCGGGTCATAAATGACAATGTTGATCTACTGTGGTAAAAGTTTTTGAATATTGTCCCCTCAATTTGGAAAAAAACTTGGACATGTGTTTAGAGTGATGTGCAGCTGCTATGCTTAAGGGGTCTTTGTCTTGGGCAATGCTAGTTCATCTGTGAACCTGTTTATATAGTGTTATCAACAGTTGGAATGAGGTTCTCTGCTGAACCACACTCACTATGTGGGTTACTTCTCTATGGTTGATGCCTGGTGATGCATTAAAATTTCTGATATGGTTTTTTTCTTCAACTCCCTGCTTGGTCCTTGAAGGCTCAATAATCCAACAAATCTAAAATTGGACGCCGTTAGTTTTATTATTAGGGTAGTTCAAAGGAAAGAGGGCTCGGACCATGAACTCTTTTTCTTTTTTTTCTTTATATTAGTGGATGAAGTTGGGATTCTAACCCGAAATCTCTTCCAATTGTACTTCTTACACAAGAGAGTTAATGAGTTACGAGTGCTCGAACGACTTAAAATGTCATTGAGTTACGAGTGCTCGGGCTAGTTATAAATCGAATAAGCCCGTCTGGATTCACTTACCTATTGTTATAAAAGCATGTGGATTGTGGATGTCATATTGTACTACCTACCGTTGTTACGTACCTGTATATATAAATACCAACACAAAAGTAATGAAAGTGTGTGTGCTTCTGTCCTTCTTCTTCTCCTTCTTCTTCCTCAGGCCCTCTCCTTCTTCTTCTTCATTAACAGTATTTATTACTAAATTTATAACACGTTATCAGCACGAAAAACTCTACCCCAGAGCATGGTTTTGCAGGCAAGAAAAGCAGAGCAGAAACGAAAAAAAGAGGGATGAACAGTGCGTCACCCTTGCTCCCTGCCTCTGTTACTGTACATGGCGAATCGTTCCACGCCGCCTCTCGTCTCACCGCCGACACCATCCTCTTCCTCACGATGACGCCTTGCTCACGCCGCTTTCCCCAGTCGTTTCCGCCGCCTGACGCGCCGCCTGGAGACGACGACCCGATGAGTGACCCGCGGATCCGCCTTCCTTCGCGCCTGTACCTGCTTCCGGCGACGCAGCGCCTCTTTTCGCCGCTCCTCGTGTCGTCCCAGCGTCGCCTTCCTCGCGACCTCTTTCCTCGGGCTCGTCGCGCCACCGCCATCTGCAAGGTGAGCGGGTTGAGGCCGAGTTGAGGCCGGGTTTGCGATGGCCCGTTTATGGCGGGTCTGACCCGATTTTTGGAGATGGGTTTTGGGCTGGGCGGGCTGGTCGCCTGGGCCGACGCGTGGGCTGGACCTGGGTTCCTGTTTGGACCCTGGTATGGCACTGTGGAAGGCCTGAGCTCGCACTATTCATGGCCCAGACCAAGAAAAAAATATAATAAATAAATAAAAAATAGTAATAATCAGTAAGTATAAAAATAAAATAATTATATGTCTAGAATTGGAATAATAATTTGGTAATTATATATTATTAGTACTGCTGAAAGATTTATCGAGTAAGTATATATATTTTGTGTTATAATGTTTTATATTTATTTTATATCTTTTATTATTACTGTTATTATGAAACTTGAATTGGAGGCCCTTGAAATTTCCAGAAGAAATTTGTCATGGGCATTAAATGTTGAAATGCATTTGAATGCTAATAATCTGGAAGACTCAATAAAAAAGAAAAATAAAGCAAAGACTGGATGTCTTTCTGTCAAAAGATCCAGCAGATCTTTAAAAAAATTGAAGAAAAATATGACCACCAGAAGATGGATACTCTCCCAAAATTTATTTGCAAATGTATGCATATGAGGTTGCAAGATTTTAAATCTTTGCACAAATATTTCAAATGAATTCTCAAATGATATTGTGTGGAGAATATACTATTGATGTTAATACGAAAAGAAAAACGATTTATTTTTATGCTTCATATATGTTCCTGCAGTAGCAATATGGTGAAAAAGAATTTACGAAATATTTGATTTAATCCCATGCCTGATTGTGACAGAACGGAGTAACGAGTTATAAATAAAAGAAAGTATTATGGATCCCGTCGAATTGACTCTGCTCCATTCCATGAAGCCAATGAGACAGTATAATTATAATTGTGCCTGTTGCCGTGGACATGGATGAAATTGTTCTAATTACTATGACCATAATGCTTATAACGATGGCAAGGCTAAGGAAAAACATGCATATTATTATTGCATAATGGAACCAGCTGGAGAACATTCACATAGAGGAATTGTTCTCATACATAAGTTTTAAACTATTATTGTTTATCTATTGGGTACAACATTGACTCTAAAACTTTGAGCTTCATTGTTGATGTTGATTCTAACACTTGTTCCAAGAGAACCAGATACTACTCATGTTGTTTTCTCCAGGTAGCTCAAACCGATTTGTTGGAGGAAAACGGAGTGGTATTACTCCATGATTTTCTTCAGGTTGCCACAAGGTTTCAGTGATCAATACCATGTTGGGCTTGTACTGATTCTTTAGATCCCTTAAGGTACGCACGAAATCTTGAGATCTTCTGGCTACTCCCCTGTAATTCCATAGTAGAAGTCGTACCTTATGCCAAGTAGGCGGTAACCCAGACACTCTTGGGACACTCCGAGCCATCATGGAAACTTGATAATAACTGCTTTGATTCAAATATTGACAAGCAGACTCTAGCTGAAATTCCTACAGTCTATCAGATATGAAAAACATAATAGAATTAGTTGAGCCATAAAAGGAAGCCCTTAGATTGCTAGGAAGAAAGTTTCTTCCATAGGAGTTACAAAGAACCTAGATGATTAAAGCTCATCAACAAAAACCAAACGAGGAATCCTTGCAAGCTCACTTGGTAATTCCTCTTGCTGTTCATTCACCATACTATATGCTAACCTATTCCTCCTTCCTAGAGAGGCACCCTCAATAAAGAAGACAGTAGCCGGGGAAGGCATGTTTTAATCTTATTGTGTTTATTTTTCTGATTTTTCCTGTTTCCACCACATAACTCTCCTCCCTTCTTATGGCCTAGCCTTAGAAAGCTAGGTGTCAGTTTTTTCAAATGTGGACTTTTTTTCTGTCTCAGAAAAGGTCCAAAAGATTTTTCGGTGATTAGAAATTTGCATTATTTTTCACAAAACTCCAAAGGTTTCAATCTTTGAAGATTTGGTTTTGAAAAGGTTTGCCGCCACATTAATAATTGCTCAATAATTCTGGTTTTTTGCAAACAGTATTTTACAGATGGTATGCATCAGCCTGAAGCTGGCAAATAATTTTTTCTAAATTATTAAATACATAGTTTGCACAGCCCGAAGTTGGCACCAACTAGAAGTTGGTTGATAGATATGTAATTTACAGCTGGTACGCACCAGCCAGAAACTGGTAAATAATTATCCTAAGTTATCATATCCAGCCTGAAGCTGGCACATATATAGCAGCCTGAAGCTGGGACTAACTTGAAGATGGTTCATTGATTTATTATTTGGCATGACCGGTTAGGCCATCCCGGATCAATAATGATGCGCGGAATTCATTTGGTTGTTGATTGAAAAACCAGAAGTTTTTCTAATCCAATGAATTTCCATGTGCTTGCTTACAAAAGGAAAATTAATTATTCGGCCTGCATATGATAAGATTGGCCTAGAGTCACCAGCATTCTTTTGGAAAGAATTCAGAGAAATATTTGCAGATATATACATCTGCTATATGGACCATTTAGGTATTTTATTGTTTTAATCGATGCATCGACTAGATGGTCCCATGTGTGTGCTTATTACGCAATTTGTTATTTGCGCGCTTATTATCACAGTTAATCAAATTGCGAGCACACTTTCCTAATTATGTTATTAAGACTATATATCTTGACAATGCTGGTGAATACAGTTCTAATATGTCAATTGGTTTATGGTTGAACATCCAGCAGTTTATGTTCATACCGAAAATGGTCCAGTAAAACCGAATATTAAGCGTTTTTCAATTGATTGGAAGATCATTAATTGATGAGATGCAAACCCCTTGTTACTGGTTGGGGACATGATGTTTTGCATCTAGCAAGCATTGTGCACATCAGGCCAATAAGTTATTATAAGATCTCCCCATTTAATTGGTTCATGGTCACGAACCCAGTTTCTCCCATCTTCGGACCATTGGTTGTACAGTATATATGCCTAATGCTCCACCACAGCATAATAAAATTGGTCTTTAAAGAAGATTGGGAATATACGCTGGGTATGAATCTCCATCAATTACAAAATAGTTGAAACCATTAACTAGAGATTGGAGATTTATTTACAGCAAGAATTGCTTATTGTTAATTTAATGAAAGTGTTTACCCAACATCAGGGGGAGAAAATAAGCAGCTGGATCAAGAGATTATTGAAATGCATTATCAATATCTAGTTTTGATCCTCAAATAAATTAGTGAGAACCTGAAGTTCAAAAGATGATTCATTTGCAAAAGATTAGTAAGTCAATTGCCAGACATATTTATTAATTTGAAAAGAGTGACCAAATTTTACCAGCTGTAAATGCTCCTGTTCAAATTGATGTTCCTGAAAATGCTCCTCTGCAAATGCTCCTGTTCAAATTTTACCAGCTGCAAATGCTCCTGTGCAAATGTCAGCTTGGTCCCTTAGTTCGGCTAGTCAGCTTAGTTCATCAATCCGGTTCATCAACTCAGCTTCTCTCCTTGACTCATCAAATGGGTTTGCGAACAAAAAATCGGGGCTTACGCCTTCTTCTATGGGAGAACGTCCTGACTTGCATCTCCTCTTGCAAGAAAGCCCAACCAAGTCATCCCATCTCCCCTCTTCTGCCATAAATATTGGGACTTACATCTCCTCTCACGAGAAGGCCCAAAGTTACCTCGGTGTCTTAAGTTGATGCTTCATCGTTGCCTCTGCCTTCTTCCCACCTTGCGGCTTAGGATACCTCCACGGTGTCCAATGTCTTCACTGTCTCCCTTTCTATTGAGATCATCGCCTTGTGATGTATCCATCATCCCTGCTATCTTCATCATTTCCTTCCAACTACGGCACTACCCACCCCTGGTGTCCTAAGGGTTCAATTCTAATGGTAAAGTTCATGGTCATCGGGAATCCTAAACTTAGGCTTTATCTTATTATCAAAAACACTTAGTGGGAAACATGGTGGAATACACTCGCAAAATACTTTTCCTATTTTTTAAAAAACATTTCTTCCTTTTTCTTTCTTTGAAGACTCAGGTAAAAAAGATGAAGATTTGAAAAACTGAGACATCCTAGCTCGAATTTGTGTTTTATACTTTGAAGAACATGTGATGCAATGCCCAAAGCATGCAAATGCAAATTACCTAAGACAAGGCATACCGACTGAGTATATATGTCAATTGGGGAAACAACACCGAAAACTTATCATCAGCCTAACCGTGCATACTTACTTCCTAGGATTCATTTATAGACTCGTCAATCCACACTACGAAATATGGCACCCTGCGCAGAGTTGGCACGACGGTCCCGCTAGCCGATTAGCGGGCGGGGTCAAGGGGCAGTGCCTTTTGCCGGTGCGGGGCGGGCACAACAAATTTTTTTTTTTGTCTATACTCTTTCTTATATGTTTTCTATTGATTTTTAGATTTTTGAAAGAAGAATACTCTATTTACAGATACTCAAATTCACAACAATAATCACACAAAATGCACGTACCATTTATTGATTCATTATGCATGAGATGCTTAGGGTATGTGGCTGGTTGGGGGCTAAAAGACTGCCGCTAAGGAATAGTTTGGCCTACTCACATGTGATAAAGGATATCGCGTGAGGTCCAAGGCCCATTAATCCCTATCATTGCATGAGCAGCGAGAAACCGGTTCACACAAGCCACTATCGCTTAAGGAAAGCATTGTAGTGGACTTGGATCCCCTGGCCCTCTTATCGTGAAGGCTTCACAACATTTATCATGAATGCAAGGCACTTATGATGACACATAAAAAGGCATACAAACATCCAATGATTGCATAAAGTTTCTTGAACCCTCTAAATCCCCAGTGGAGTCGCCAATTGTGAATACCCGACCCAAAATCACTTGGGCCTATTCACCTTTCCTTTGCACCTTCTTCATAACCATCATCCAACATCTTTGGAGTCGCCACCCAAATTTTATTAAGGGACAAAAACTTGGGAAAAACCCTTCATGTGACTCCATTTAGGCAACTGGATAACGAACCAAAGATGTTGGACCCGGGGATTCGTCATGGATGGGAAGGTGTTAGGCACCCATCCATGTTGGGGCGAAACTTTGTGCAATTAGAGGATTTTATATGCCTTGTGCGAGTGTGCAAGTGTGAGCACCCAAAACACATAATAACTGAATATTAAAAAGAAAGGGAAGAAGAAGAAGATTGGGCTTGAGTTTCCACCACTAGAAACCACCTACGTACCCCGACGACCGAGTTCAAAGCCCACGTAGTTCTTGACATGGCATCACAACAATCACATCATCATCAACATCAACATCTCAACAATAATTGGTCAGACAAAAAGGGATTAAGATTACCTCTTGTAGCCCTCCTCTAGCTCCTTGGTTTGGGTTGTGCCTCCCACACAATTTCCTCCCACTCCTCAACTCAATCTCGGAGTTCTTCTTGATTTTCTCCTTTTGCTGCCTTCAATGGATGATGCTACCTACGAAATTCTATCAGATTTTTGCCTATGAAACTATTTCTTAAGCTTGGAGAGATAGAGTTTCTCCAAGCTTCTAAGCTTTATGAAGAGTGTTTGTGTAATAGAATGTGTCCTTTGAAATGTGAGAGGAGGGTCCTATTTATAGTGTTCTAGGTGGCCTAGGGGCGTGGACCAACTTAATGATCAAGGTAATGGCCAAAAATCTGGGCCAAAACCGAGTAGAATCAAATTACGAACGAAAATCAGGGAGAAAACGCGTTTCTGGGTGTGCATGACCGCCATAGCCGGCGGTCATCCTATGGATGACAGCCAGGCCGGGCGGTCATGGGTGGAAGACCACCCAGGCCCGGCGGTCATCCCGAGAAGACCTCCCGTGCCTATGCGTCTCACCCGTCCTTTCTTTTTTCGGTCCCGATTCTCCCCTAATTCCTCCCTGATTGATCCTACCGCGTAATTAACCCCTAGGCTGCCCAGAATCCTCTGTTTTCTTGATTACTACTCCTCTCAATCATTCCTAATTGACTAATTACACATCGATTCCTCATTTTAAGCCAAAATCATACCAAAAACATTCTCGCTATTAAGGAATGATTTAACTCTGATTTTCCACGAAAATCAGAGCTAAATTTGTCTGCAAGCAAGGTGTTAACAGGCTGTGCAACTCTGAAGAAAAGTCCATACCTTATCAAATTGGACCCTTACATTTATCTTCAACCCAAAAATAAATATAATTGGGTTTAATAAATAAACAAGCCCAAATTTAATGAGATAGAATACATTTTAGCAATTTAGTCGTTAACATATCCTATGATTAAATCGTCTCTTTAATCCTAGGCATATAAAAGTCTTAATTACTATAACATATAAATTCTACTAAAATTAAACCTCATCCATGCTTCAACCCAAAACTAACTCATCATTCTTATGATTCAAACATGTCTTGAGTCTAATCTCAATATAATTTTCATGGGTCAAATTTGGGTGTTCACAATAGTCCGTATAATAGTAGTGTAAAACCGGTCGATTATAAATGGGTGTTTGTGCGAAAAAAGGTGAATTATTGAGATATAAAGCACAATTTGTAGCACGAAGTTTTACCCAAACGACCTGGTATTAATTATGAGGAGATATACTCCCCTGTGGTGGATGCAATTATTTTTAGTATTTGATAAGTCTGGCAGTACATGAAAAATTAATGTGTCTAGTGGATGTTCTTACAGCCTATTTTTATGGATCCATAAGCAACTAATTCATGAGAATATACAAAATTAAGCTAAATTGATCTTTATATGGTTTAAACCAATTGGATATGTATAGCATAAATAAGTATATGCGTGAATTTACTATTATTTATGATTCATATCTCTATGTGAATTTCTATTATTTTTGTGATTTAAACATTTTTGGAACTCCTAAAGAAGCTTCCAAATACCGTGCTATGTTTTAAGAAAGAATTTGAGATGAAAAATCTCATAAAAGAATTAGAATGGTCCTGAAGTACCCTATCGAAGTGCAATTTGTCTTGCTAGTAACATAAAGCCTGAAGCTTTGACATAAACCGATTGGCAAGATATGTCTATGCTCTTATCTTCAGGATATAATAGATGTGGTATTATATTAACCCTGTAAGTCCGCAAAGAATATAGTTGGTTTTGCAGATGCAGGTTCTTTATTTGATCCACATAAAGCACGGACAGACATATGCTACTTCTTTACACATGAAGCTGTTATATCATTGCGACCACAAAAGCAAGATAGCAAGGAAGATGTTCCAACAACGAATTATGATGATAATGCTGCCTACATTGTCCCATTAAAGTAGTGATGTATCAAAAGTGATCGGACAAAGCATATGTCACCAAATGTCACCAAAAGTTGACAAGGATGATTGGCGTGCGACGACATCATGATAACAAGGGAGGCCAAAATGAGGGGGAGTAGAATACGTACTGCACTCTTTTTTCCTTCACCAAGTTTTTGTCCCACAGGGTTTTTCTTGATAAGGTTTTTAATGAGGCAGTACTCCCTAAGTGTATTCTACCCAATACCCAATGACATCCAAGGGGGAGTGTTATAAAAGCATGTGGATTGTGGATGTCATACTGTACTACCTACCGTTGTACGTACCTGCATAAATATATACCAACACAGAAGTAATGAAAGTGTGTGTGCTTCTATCCTTCTTCTTCCTCAGGCCCTCTCCTTCTTCTTCTTCATTAACAGTATTTATTACTAAATTTATGACACCTATAGCATTTTCTGCTGTCAAGGAGTCTCTAAAATAGGGCTTTTTGAATTTCTTGTAATGATAACACTCCGGGAGAAAATGGATAAAAATGTCTAGTAGTCAAATGCACCACCCAAAAGAAAACAAGTCCCCAAACATGGTGCACATATGACAAGAAGAAAAATCAAGAGACATTTTTAACAATGGATACTTGATGTTAAAAATTAAGAAAGAAAAACATTGTTTTTAATGAAAAGAGAAGCCAATAGGCTAGGTCGATTTGGTTTTATTAATGAGTACATACTCATCTCTCCCAACCAGAACTAGCTCTTGAGGGGAGCTAGAGGAGCTTAAGCTCAGGGCCCCCCTTTTGGTGGACCCCACGTCACATGCTTTCAATTTTAAAACAAAAACTCTAGTTCCTTTTTACATTTCCTACGCAAGGCTACATTTATTTCTTGCAAACAAAGTCTACTTCCTTCTTCCTTTTTCATTTTCCCAAATTTGTTACCTTTAATAAATTTCATTCTCTCACCTCTTTTACTTCTTTCTCTAATAATTTCTCCATTTTCATAGCTAACTCTTAGAATTCTCAACTCTATAACAATCATATTTTTTATAATCAGTATATATTCTCTCTAAATTCAACACTTAACCATGTCAATCCTTTTCTCTTTTATCATTCTACTCTCATTTCTTAAAATTCTCAAATTAAAAGAAATCTGTTGTGTGTTTCTAAGAAATCAGTCTTCATTTTGAAGAAGAAGTCAGATTGTGGAGGCCCTTACTTGTGGCGAATCAGATTTGCACAGTCACACAATCAGGTTTTATTGTTCTTACTCAATTACTCTTGCTCTTGTTTAGATTCAAAATCAGATTTAATTTCATTGTAAGGGGCCCCTCTTTTTATTCTCGCTCCAGGCCCTAAATTTATCCGAGATGGCTCTGCTCCCAACTTGTCTTTTAATTTGAATTTTGAATTTGATCCTTAAAGTGTTTGTCAATATGTATCTTAAACTCTAATGCCACTTGCATGCATGAATTGTCTTGAAACACTTTCTACAATAGTAATTAATTTATGTAACTTAACTTCTTATTTTTTTCTTACTTTGAAATTTATGGTCCATGCTTTGTGTATTTTTTTGTCAAAAGTAAATATTGCATTCCATAACATAAACATAGCTACTACAAGAGTTTATACAAAACATTACATGTCATACAACAACCAAGATCACTGAACCTGGAATAACTCAAACAAACCAGTAAGGACATGAGTTTTAAATTTAAACATGAACATGTTTTAGCCTGAAGAAGACATCTCATTTCGACTCCTCATCCGACGGCGCTGGTTAGAAAATGTAGGTCTTGAACTGGCTAATGCCAATTGAGCCTTTTGAGTGTTCTCACACTCGATATAACCAATTATGCCAGGCTTTTTGTCATTGCTTGGAGCCGAATCAGATCTCTTCCCAGGGGATTTCCACCGCCAGATCAGGAGATGCACCTCAACTATATCTGTAAACTCACCACACTCCCTCCCATCACCACCCGAGGTGTCAGCACACTCTTCCATTGGAAGCCAAAATATCTCAGGACCAGCATGGTGAGTCAAAATAAATACCAAAACCGGACTATAAGCCCTCACTTTCCAGTGATAAAATAACGGGGAAAGGCTTGAGAACCAAGACAGCCTCCCCGCACTCCCCAACTTTCATTTCATGGGAGTGATATCCCCGGCCTGGCTACCGAAAATCTCTAATTCTCCATGTCCTCCACTTTCATCTTCACTCATAAGTCCCTCCGCCACCTATGCATATGCTTCCCCACTGCACATCATCTGCTAAGATTTGATGCACTTTTTGTGTTTTCCTAGCAAACTTTTTCTAGCTCTGTTTTTTGGCTGACGAACTCGCAGGGGAATTATGGTCAATTTCCTTCGCAAGTTCAGCAACGGAGTCTACCCAGCCTTGATGTATCTCCTTTACTACTGCCATACCCTCTTCTGTCCCGAGAATACAGCTTGCCTTCTTCTTCTTTCTTATACCCCCATAATTATCACTTATCATCGCATGTACGGTAGGTACTACTATTGGGTTTTCGCTAGGTGGAAAGCCCTCAGAATTTTCTGGCGCTTGCCTCTCTTGTTCAGGACATCCTTGTTCACTCGTCTCCACCACCTGGGCTTGACCATTATCTCTTGCAGGAGCTTCATTTTTCCCACTGCAGGTTTGGTGATCCCTTGTGCCTGGTTTTTTGAAAAACCATGGGTTCCTCTCCGCATATTCCTTAGCCCTCAGCCAAAGGCCGTAGCTGAATACCGAGTCACGCTCAACACCTTCATCATCCCTTTTGGGTTTTTTTTTCACCAGCGGACAACGTGGCTAATTCTGCCACATCTAATACAGAATTCACCTAGCCTTTCGCACATAATTTTAACCCAGTGCTTCTTATTAAGCTGATCAAACACATGAATGCCAAGGATCAGTTGGTTCTCAAGCAAGAATTCTACCTTCTCATCCTTTGTATATTTAAACTTTTGGAAGTCTAACATGAGTTATTTATATGGTTAATTACTTTTATCTCTCCCCAACTTTAGATTTGAAACAAAAAAAAAGTCCCTGATATATAAGGAATTATGAGAAATTTAACATCTAGAAACATAATTGAGAAGGAATGAGATGATTGATATATTATCTTTTCCATTAGATACTCACTCGTACTTTATCTTTTTCATTTTTAGTATTAGCATGAAGCTACAAAATGTGGAATAGATATTTATCACATTTTTATAGTCAACTAGTTTTTGTGGTTTTGAGTATTATATTTTTCAAATTACGTGGTTGTGTATTAATTATTATCTTGAAAATAACTAATATATAATAAAGACAAAGATTTTTTAGGCAAATGGATACGTGTTATTTAGAATTAGTTTATCTAGTGAAATAAGAGAATTTATAAATCGACTATTGTTAACGATATTTATTAACAATAGTCATTGAAAAACAACAACATACCTAGAACAAAAACAAATAATATGTTGTTATTTTTTATATTAATCATTATCTTGAGAGGAATTTATATATAATGTACACAAATATTTTTTTTTCATAATTTAGTCAAACAAATTATTTACAATTAGTTTTGTATTATTGATATTCTAAATTATACAATTTCTATTATTAAATTATATTATTAATGAAGGAGATTATTAAGTTATATTAGTATTTTTTTATTATTATTTTTTCGTAATCATTGTTCATATTGTCAGTTCAACTGTTTTTCGATCCAGAAATTTTTATTAAGGGGGCCAAATTTATTCAAATATTTAGTCAAACAAATTATTTACAATTAGTTTTGTATTATTGATATTCTAAATTATACAATTTTTATTATTAAATTATATTATTAATGAAAGAGAATATTAACTTATATTAGTATTTTTTATTATTATTTTTTCGTAATCATTGTTCATATTGTCAGTTCAACTATTTTTCGATCCAGAAATTTTTATTAGGGGGGCCAAATTTATTCAAATTAGGGGAAATACCCCAAAAAATGAGTAAAACTCAATGCTCCTAGCCTCAAACCCGCGCCAGTTGCGTGGATTGAGACGCATCTCACCACCAAACCAACATAACTTTCGTGCAAAATTGTTTCCATAATTATATATATTTTAGCTTTAGGGAGGCGTTGGGCCCCTGCTTGCCCCTCCGGATCCGCCTCTGCATCTGCATGATATCTTGTGACTATTCTTCTCCATGATTATTCTTTTTTATAGATGTTAGACGTTATTTTGGTTCATAGTTTTTGCTGACTGTTTGATTGTTCTTCTTCAAAGTTTTATTATTTCTCAGTAATTATTATTCTTCTTAATTTTTGGTAGTTGTTGAAAAAAATAAATAAACACTTATATATCAATCATTTTCTTGAGAAGGACTTATATATAATGTAGAAAAAAATTATAATCTAGACAAACGAATTGTTTAGAATTAGTTTTTGTAATAGAATAAGAATTTATAAATTGATTATTGTCAATGATATTTTTTAATCCTTTGAAATTTTAAAATTATATAATTTTAATTATTAAATTATATTACTAATTAAGAGGATTATTAATGAAACACCTGACCACCATTTACCCATCAAACAGTATTTACTACAAAACAGTGCCGCCACGTGGCCATCATATCATAAAAGTATGAACACATAGTAAAATTAACAAATAGTCAAAATCACAATCCCGTCTCCCGACACGGGATATCAACATCAACACAGCGGAAGCATTAGATTAACACCTTATGCAAGACTTAATGCAAGCAATTGGATCCGAGCCCTGTCTCAGGTAACGCCACAACCGCCGGTATGCAAACCTAAGCTGCAGGAACTGTGTGAGGGGTGAGACCAACCACTGTCTCACCGATAAACAAATAAACCGCAGTATACAAGCAACCGCAAATACACCCAACCCAACACAGAAACAATAGAAGTATAGCAAGCACAATCATAGCATCGGTATCAACTTACCTGAACTCACCATACGTCAGACCTCTCACGGTTTAGCTAGTCTTATAAACTCACTGACTATTGCCGATAGACTTACCAATTTTATTACTAGGGCCCTGTCACGTAATAAGTATTGGCCGTGCCAGGTAGCCAGGTTAGCTAACCCCAGGGTACTCCCCGTTAAATCAAAAATATCCCAAAACGCAAAGTATCACAATAACCGAGTCCCGCAGTCCTCGGCGGAAGTTCCGCAGTCCTTCCTATAACAAATCAACTGAGTCCCGCAGTCCTCAGCAGGGAATCCCACAGTCCTCCCTATCAAATCACAAATCACAAGGCGACTACCATCTGGCCATACCAATACCTTGTTAGAACAGGTGCCCTACACTAAAGGGGGGTGAAAAGCGTTTTATGGACAAAATAAAAAACTTGCAGGAAATAATTGCGGAATTGAAAGAATGAAGGACACACTGAATTTTATACTGGTTCACACACACAACTTGTGTGGCTAATCCAGTCCTCCGAGAGACTCTCTCGAAGATTTCACTATCTACGTTAAGCTTTCGGGTGCTTAACAAACCGTTTACAACCTGAGAGTTCAAGTCACATGAACCTCAACACTCTTGCTTGAAGATACCTCACTTCAAGACTTCTCTCAAGGAAAGAAAACACTCTTCCTATGAGTTGCTACAAGGGAACAATCCTCCCTTAAGGTGTATGAACAACCCTTAAAATCACTCAAACAAAAGCTCTCTCAAAGAGTGGATATGAGTAACAAGTAAAGCTTTATAAAGGCAACTTTCAATTCTCAAGGAAATTGGCTCATAAAGATTGCAATGTATGTATGACAATTGATGCTTAAAATGTAGAGAGTTGATTATCTTTAAACAGAGGTGCAATAACTCTATTTATATGTCTCAAAACATGTATGACCATTGTGGAATCAATCCAAAATACCTTTAGACAAAACAGCATGGGGAGTTGAGAAAGGTGACTGCTCACAACGGCACAACATCGATGTTTAAACTTAGAACATCGATGTTTGGCCAGTAAATTTGAATTATTGGACCAACAGTCATGAGAACATCGATGTTTACCAAAGGTAACATCGATGTTTTGCCAGTAAATATGAATTATTGAGTCCAACGGTCACTAGAACATCGATGTTTACTCACTGAACATCGATGTTCATTTGGTTCGACAAAATCATTTTAAAGCTGATGATCATGGAAACATCGATGTGTACTTGAAGAACATCGATGTTTACTTGAAGAACATCGATGTTGACTTTAAGAACATCGATGTTCATTTGGTTCTGTAAAATCATTTTTGGTTCGGCGAAAATCAATTTAAAGACATCAATTGATGGAACATCGATGTCTCAAATTTGGACATCGATGTTTTGCTGTTGCAAAACATTTTCAAGTGCAACAATTATGAGAACATCGATGTTTGGGATTCCAACATCGATGTTCTGAGCTACTGCCTGTTTTTAAAAGATTGTTTGAAGGCAGGAACATCGATGTCTAAAATCAGAACATCGATGTTTATTGCTTTAAAAAGCATTTCATGATTGAAAAGATGCTATTGAATGCATGAGTAAAATTGATTTTGTTTTGAGCTAATGACTCAGAGGAATTGAGTGTTTTACCCTTGTATATTTTGTGTTCCTAACTCTTCTTGCTTGTTACTTCAATTCTTGTGCTCTTTTCTTTTTAGATCTTTGCTCTTTGATTGATTTCTTTTTGCTTGGTTTGTCAATATCAAAACCCTGAAATGAGATAAGGAGGCATGAGTTCTAACATACCTGTCACGTGACACTCTAAATGTCTAGGTGATGTTACCACTTTTTATTATTATTTCCTAATCCACTGTCCAACAGTAACTCATCAAACTCACTTTCCGAGCAGGCTCTCAGCCTCATAGCTCCTCTGGGAATCCAATGTCACAATATCGGGTCACTGCCATTGACCGATCAAATACCACATATCTTATACGAACTTCACAATAATCATATCGACATCACAAAGCTCAACAACTAGTCCACAGTAGTCATCAAGTATATAACAATAATCACAACAGTAGCCAATAACATGACAGGCACGGCAAGATAACATATAAATAACAATCAAACAAACAACCGGGGTATCACGGGCAGCATACCAAAGTTTATAAGTTTATATCCTCACCTGATACTCCAGGGAAGTGATTTCTGATTAAGCCTCGATATCCCTACATTTATAACAACAGAAATCACTTACAATGCACAAACAAGGATGATCATGCATGATGCCGGTTTTATTATTATACAGCTTGTCTTATGCCCTATTTATTTTTATTATCTCCATAATTTCCTTTAATATAAAATTAGCCTTTCCAATTAATTGAAGATTAGCTCGTTATATGTTTCCAGCCGATATACCGATCATACTCGATCTTTAAGTTGAAAACCAAAACCGAGCTCCAAGCCGATATCCCGGCCTTTCAGCCTTTTGTTGATAAGGAAAACATAAGTACCAATATAAACATAATTAAAATATAGTAATTCATAAATAGTCATATATATATATATACTTATAAGTTTATAATTGATAAATAACCAAATATTATTCAGCCAAAAATAAATAAAATACATCTGGGCCTTTTATTAACATCAGCCCAAGCATAAGTTAAACAAACCGGAATTTAAATACAATGGGCCTTTACGAACCCAGGTAGAACGTAAATGAAATTAAACCGGAGATTAAATATTATGGGCCTTTCTCACAGCACAATCAGAAAATAAAATCAAAGCATAAATTAAATAAATAAGAGCATTGCATAAGATAAAATCATAGGTTAATTTTAATTAAGCTAATTAATCGTTTAATTAACGCGTTTTAATGTCCGGGTCCGTTATAACAGTTCAGGATTCGTTTAATGATGCATGGGTAGTCCAAGCGTCCGGGGTTTTACCCAAAGTCCATTTCCGGACTCGCCGGAAAATTCCCGGGACACCGGAACTGCGCCGGATTCCGACCGGAGTACTGTTCACGATAGTCCACAGCACACCCAAAGTCTTCTGCTACTGTTCACCATCCAACAAATCATCCAAACCACCACAAAACAACACCATCGTACCCAGCCAGCACCACCACGATACCCACGGCAGACCCAACATCATCACCGGGAACATCATTCCCAAATCAGTTGCAAGACATAACCCGAAAGAAAACCACGACAATCCAATCAATCAGAATCGGTCAGAGTCAGAGTTTAATTGGTTTAAGAAACCAAAGAGGAATTCATAGATGAAGATGGAAGAGGAGGAAAGAGGCCAGCGGTGTCTTACCATGCTCCGGCGATGTCGAGCATGGAATGGCAGGGGCGATCTCGGGTTGCAGCTGGGCGGCACGGCGAAGCGCTGCTCGGTAGCGACTCAGACGGCGACGGATGAGGAGAGCAAGGGCGAGGAGAGGGGAAAGAGTGAGAGGAAATCGGGCGGCGGTCGCGACTAGAGGTGGAGGAAGGGAGAGGAGAAGAAGCAGCGTCGGTGAGCGGCAGAGGGAGAGGGAGGAGAAGTAGAGGTGAGAGGGGAAGTTGGTGGTGTCAGTAGTGAGGAGGATTTAAAGGAGAAGAGGAGAGGAAGAGGACAAGGGGAAGGGAAAAATCTGGAGAAAAGAAAAAAAATCAAGAACATTAATGGAGGAAGAAGAATCGGGAAGGAGAAAGATTTGGGAAGAAAAAGAAAATGTGAGGAAAAAGAAAATAAAAAGGAAAAGAAGAAAAATAAGGAAAAGAAAATAGGAAAAGAGGAAAAAGCCGAAAAAGACAAGGATGCTGGCCCGACAGAGAGAAATATCGTGGCCCGGGTGTCGGCAAAATTGTTGGTTTGGGAATGGTCCATAATACCCTCATGTTTGGCCTTTAATCCGTAAACATCTCAGGGGCGTTTTCGTCTTTCCGAAATTCCGTCCCCGGTCCGAAAATACAACTTGGGCTCGGAAAAACTGATTAATTCTCCTGAGCGTTGTCCAAGTCCCAGTTTTGAAAACCGAGGCTCGGTAAACCATGTAGAATCCTCGGGAATTCCATGCAATTCTCGGTATTGATTATCGAGGCTCGATAACCACAGGGTACCTCCAAAAGTATCGGTGGCTCTCGGGTTTAGGTTCCGAAGATCGATTATTCCTGGTAAAACTCTCGGAATTCTCAGGGAGTGGTAGAATGCTCGTTTAACCGAGATAAAAATTTATTTACCACAGTAAGAGTTAAAACAACTCGGTAAAATCATGAAAATTTTGCCTGGGTCGTTACAATTAAATTATGTTATTATTTTCTATTATTATTTTTTTATAGTCGTTGTTGTTGGTAGTTTTTGTTGATATTCGACTATTTTTTGATTTTTTTTTCATAGTTCTTGTTGATAACAAACAACAAACACATCCGTTATAAGTTCTTGTGATTATTCCTTTCTATGATTATTTTTTTTTCCGTAGGTGTTGTTCTTGTTTGTAGTTTTCACTGTCTCTTCAAATGTTCTCCTTCATATCTTTATTTTTTTCCAAATATTATTATTTTTTGTAATTCTTGGTAGCTATTTAAAAATATAAATAAAGACTTATATATTAATCATTAACTTGAGAAGAACTTATATATAATTTAGACAATAATTTTTTTGATATTTTGAACAAACGGATACAAATTGTTTAGAATAGTTTCTTATTTATTGCTGTATGAAAGGTGCGTCTCAATAAGAAACCATATATCAACAAATTAGCATTGGTTGCAGTAGTAAAAGCTTACTGCATTCCCCTTCAACCCCAAAGTCCAGATTTCGAGTCCTGGTGGAAGCGGGTGTATAGAAATTGTGCTATTGGTAGTGATCCTACCTCACAAGGATAACGCATTGAGCACGGGGAGTGATTAATCTGGTAGTTGTCTGAAATACTCTTCTAACAAAAAAAAAAGAAACCATATGTTATTTGGTTTTGTATAGCAGGTCGTCTCAATTAAATATAAGTAATGCGGCTAGTCCTGGAGAGAGATTAGCCCTCCATTGTGATACTCTTCTTGCAATAAAAAGAAAATATGTGATATTGTATCTTATTTATTGATGTCGTCACAAAATTCTATAATTCTTTTCCTTTTTTCACAATTTTTTTTCCAAACTAAGAAAATATATAATTCCTCAAATGAAGGGGGATAAAAAAATGAAAGGGGATAAAAAAGGACAGAAAAGGAAATCTTTTTTTTTTTTAGGATAAAAGGAAATCTTATTTTAAAGTCCCACTTGTAATTTACTAGAGTCGGCTCACTCACTCGCCCTCACAACTGAAGGAAGGTGAATGAAAAGTAGGAGGAGAAGGACAATCAATCCATTCCACTAAACGCAAAACAGAGAAAGAAAGAGAGAAAGACACAGACACAACAACAGCAAGAATGTCGTCGTGGTCCGCCTTGAAACCCTTCCATGTGCCAATCACCAAGGTCAGCCCACGCGCCCCATTGACCATCGGTGGCCTTGGCTGCGCCTCCGTGGCGGCCGTCGGCATTTGGCGGCTCTGCTTAAAACGGTCCACTCCCGCTCCTGCCTTCGCTTCTCTAAGCACTGTCTCCCTCCCTTGTGAGTTGCTGTTTGGTCTTTTCTTTGTCTTCGATGTTCCTCAAGTACTATCTGAAGTCTGGGGCTTTTCGTGGATGATGGTACATGTTTTATATGGGTATTGGTTTATGCTTAGCTGTTGATGGGATTTTCTCTTTGTTTCTTTTGTGGGTTTTGGTTTTGGAATGTAAACGTTCTTAGGAACTTAGGAGTTAAACTTTTGAAATTTATTTGAAAGCTTATGATTCTATCTTAGCTAGTTGGCACTTCGATTCGATGTAAGAGATTCTATTGCAAGTGGAGGCTAATTGTATTTGGTCATTTTAGTCATTGCAAGAAGCGCTAGTTACTGGTTGTCTGAATCTGTTTACTGCCTTTTTGGATCCCGGTAGGATTTCTCAGATTATGATTATTGATCTTTTAGTATTTACTGGTCTTGAAACAAAGGTGTTTGCCGGGATAAGGACGGAGAAGTGGTTAAAGAGAGGAAAAAAAGAGACTAATGGAAAATCTAGCTAAAGAGTTTTTATTAGGAGGACCAGTAGGCTCATGTCTTGTTTTCACCGTGAACGGATCCACGGGTTCTATATCTGGTGTTAGTCTTCTCAGCCATGCTTCTCCCTTTGAAGCAAAACCACTCGATTGAGTTTCGAACTTTGTTTGAAAACTTTCTGTTTTCCTTCAAATAAGGACTGTAAGATACGTGATGCTTAACACTGTTGAAATTTTTCTTGATTGTAGCTAAAAAGGAGGCTGTTAAAACTGAGAAAGCTCCAGCAGCATTGGGACCTTACTCTCAGGCCATCAAATCCAATAATCTTTTGTTTGTGTCTGGTGTTCTAGGTCTTATTCCCGAGGTAATCACTTGAACTCCTGCTTGATGCCCGTTTCATGTCTTCGTCTTCCTTTTTTGTTCCATTGCATTGAAGATTATCTTCTTTTGTTTCTCTATTTATTTATTTTTTTTTTGTTCTCGAACCTCTTTTCCCTTCCCATGTCCTTGAGAAAAATTGCAACTGATCTTTCTGTTATAAATGTTTCAGTTTTTGTTTTTAAATTATGTTCCTCAGCCTGACATCATCCTGAACCGTATGGGCTCAGCTTAGTTTGCTGCGCTTTACTTTTTATATCCTTCACTTTTTAGTTTTTGCACATTATAGGTGGAAGATTTGCAAAGTGTGCTTGTTTGTTCCTTCCCTCGCTTCATTTCTTTCAGAATGACTTTTGTTCCCTGATTATATCTTTTGACACCTTTAATCCAGACGGGGAAGTTTATCTCAGAGAGTGTGGAAGATCAAACAGAGCAGGTAAGCAGCTCCTAAATTTGCAATATCTGTCATAGGGATGCTCCTGACTCTGAGCAAAATAAGTTGATGAACTAGCACTAGCATTGTTTCCTTGTTTTCCTTTCCTTCTTCATGGAGAAAAACACAAGTGCCTCCTCAAACTTCATGGAATAAGTTACCTGCCAGCACCCAACCAACTAAAAGCCAAAGGCAGATCATAGGGTATGATTGAAAAGAGAAAGGCTGCCATCTTTTGTTTTCACTATTATCATTACTACAATTATAATAATTCAGATGCTGACTTTCAAGAGAAGTTAATAATCATTCCGGCAGCAAGGAGTCTGGATAAAAGTTTTGGTTTGTGGGATCAACAACACAATTGAGACTATGTTTGGCCATACTGTTTAGTAATATTGTGACCATCTTTCTTTGCTGTCTGTGTTGGCCTTATTGATTAATTTCCTGTTGCAAAGTGAAAGATGTACAATTTACTGATTTGGGATTATCAACTCTACAGGTTCTTAAGAATATGGGGGAAATTCTGAAGGCTGGTGGTAGTGACTATTCATTGGTTGTTAAGACAACTATCATGTACCATACCTTTCTCTTGCTTGGCTAAGTTTACATTTAGATGTTCTCCTGCTGAAGATTGGATTGAGCATAAGCATTGTTTTGCTTCTTATGCTTTCATCTGCTGGTTTTGGACAGGTTGGCTGACTTGAAAGACTTCAAGAAAGTGAATGAGATTTATGCTAAATGTAAGTATATGGAGATTTTTCATCGTTTGTATGTTTGCTTTTCAAATTTTAGGAATTTATTTCAATGTATTTAGCATGTAAGGAACTCTCAGGTTGACACCATCCCAATTAGTGTTGCAATTCCCTAAGTTTGCACTTTTAAGCAAATGGCATATTGCAAGCAAGGTAAGTCAAATGATTTAATGTGCTTAATTTGTTAAGATCTTTGGACTTATTTACGTGTTGCTAAACTTTTAGCACTTAGTCTAAACCAATCATTGAATCTAATGGCTGAATAGATTTACAGATGAATGGGTGAAAGATCAGCATAATATCTATTGAGCTCGGTTCCTTGCAAGTCGGGATGCATAGATTATATATGGTTAAAACTCTCATTTTTGGCTAATTCTTTACTGTCGTAGTGCCATGTGCTACCAATGCAATTCGTCATCTTTTACTTGCTTTTTGGCAATGGTATTGGAGAGTCAAAGGACACCTCATGAACTTTTGAGGTTCTCTTTGTTCTTTAGAATGTATCTCTTGAAGTATTCCTGGAAAATGTTTTACTTCCTCAATTTTTATGAGACAAAACTTTTTCTCTCTTATATTCTGGAGTTTATTTCTAACTACCCTTGCAATATGTTTGTTTTGCAGACTTTCCTGCGCCATTCCCCGCTCGTTCAACGTATCAGGTTGCTGCATTGCCTTTGGATGCCAAGATTGAAATTGAATGCATTGCTGAACTTGCCCAGAAGCATGAAGCATAGATGTAGCTTTCTTTGGATGGTGCCGAAGAGAATAAAACGGGGATCCTAACCCAGCAGTAGGAAGTGCCCAAGACACCAAGGGGGTCATAAAAGACATTGTTGATCGAGTGTGGTAAAAGTTCTCGACTATTGTCCCCTCAATTAGGAAAAAGACATGGACATGTTTTAGAGTGATGTGCAGCTGCAATGCTATTAAGGGGTTTGTCTTGGACAATGCTAGTTTATATGTGAACCTTTTTATACTGTTATCAACAGTTGGAAAGAGGTTTCTGCTGAACCATATTTTGAGAGGTATTCTAGTTCTAATTTCTTCACAACCATGTGGAATAGCGAAATTTTACTACAGTCAAGCAGCAGAGACGAAGGATTAGTAGGTAGTTTACAAATGCCTGAGAGTGGTCAAATTAAGCCCTACAAAAGCGATCCAAGAATGAAGTTTGGCGGAAACTAATACTCTGAATTTGATTAAATCACCAGAAAGTTTTCAGCGGTTTGTGTGGATTTTGTTCCTCTGGTTTTAGATCGTAAAGTGTCGGACAATGAAAACTCTTACTGCTGAGGCCAGTTACAAATCGATTAAGCCCATCTGGATTGTCCTATTATACAAACCTCTGGAATTTCCTTTTTTTTTTTTTTAAGAAATCCCAGGCTTCTGTTTACTCATTCACACCCTAAATATAGAGTCTGACGGAGAGCACATTGGTTTAAAATTTTCTGTTGGATATTGTAATGTGCCCTCAAACTATGAATCTAAACTCTCAAGGTGTGGTCTTATCAATTTTTTTTTAAATGCACAATGGTCAACAATTTCACCCGCTTCCAGACATAGAAGATACACTCACCTGCTAATCTCCCTCCTTACAAGTCTCCTCCTAGTTTTTCATACAACTTTCCTTCGGTAAAAATATCCTATTCCTCCCCCACGCATAATTTTGGCATCAATAGCATATCATGCACAATTGATGAGTGGCACGTTAGGTGGAATCAATCCAACAACAAAAATTAGTTAAATTACCCCCCAAGATATTGGACCCGCCATAATCTAATATCCCCACCACCCATCATATGGTATCACCGTCCAATCCTCCCCATACAATTCATGATGATACACCCAGATTATAAAATGACAGCAGCAAAATCCATAAAAGATTTTATGTTTAAAAGAAATCCAGAAAAAAGAAAAGGAAAAAAGAATCAAAAAAGATTGAAACGACATTCGGTTAATGGAGTCCCCCCCGCCTTTTAACCAGAATATCAAAAAGGCACAGTGTGTGTGTGTGGAATACCGAATACCAAACCCAACTCCCCCAAAAGAAAGAAAACCCACAAATTTATCCTCTTCTCTTCCTTCTCTCTCTCTCTTTCTCCCGTCTCCTCAATCTACACTGTACCTTTGTTGCTAAAACAACTGTAAGATTTCTTCTTCTCTCTCTATACAAGTTCATATTCAAGATTTGTTCTTTTTGGTGTGGCTATGCTCTGTTTTGTTACAGTTTCTTTTACAGAAAGTTACTGACTTTCTAGGCAAAACAGATCCGTGGATTCGATCCTACACCTTTCTATTTGATTTGTATGTTTGATTCTGGGTCTGGAATAAATATCTATCTCCTTTTGTTTTAGCTTCTGGGTTGGTTTTGTACCGCTCTTGTTTTCTTGGTTGGATTTATGTAATTGGGTGCTTTAGTCTATATTAATGGCTGGTGGGTTTTGTGTTATTACTGCAAAGCTCTCAGCTTTGCAGTGTCTTTTGGCGTGAAATTTCTGTACTTTTATGATTCTGGCGGGTGGCTTTGTCCTTTACTTATTGTACAGAAACGATGATTATGCCTTATTGGATGAATGAAGTAGCATTTGATTACAGATTCTTACACTGTTTAGGTAAAGATGGTTGGGTTGACAATTTCATTGCAGCTAATGTACCATGTGATGCATTTCTTCTCAGGTGCGTGCTTATCAGAAGTATGGAAGGTGTCGTTGTTAGAAGGGTCATTCCCTCGGATAACAGTTGTTTATTCAATGCTGTGGGGTAATTTCTTCAATTCATTTATTGTTCCTTAAGGGTGAATAAAGGATCACGTTTTCAATCTTTTCTGTTGCTTACTTTTTCCACATGCAGATATGTTATGGATCATGACAAGAAAAAGGCTCCCGAATTGAGACAGGTTATCTTCTTTTCATTGATTTGTGTCCACTATGCTAATTTTTGCGTGGTTTTGAATCTATTGATTTCTGTTCTGGTTTGTTTGGTGTTATTTGGGCAACTCTGATAATTACATTTCAACTAACGTACATTTTGTTGAAAATTTTGACATTTTGCAATCTTCAGAATTACGTTAAGTGAAGGAATTAATTGCTATTATTTGATAACCTATGTGTGTTTGTTATGTTGTTTGTTTGGTTTGCCGCTACTAGCATGATTGGATGTCTACATTTTTTCTTTTGCATTTTATGCTCGCTATTTTACTTGTTAGCGTTGTGCTAACAAAAAGTAGTTATGAGAAAAAAAAAAAAAGTTGTTGTCACAATCTCTGGAGGATTTTCAATGGGGTTGTATGAGAAATATTGCCTGGCATTTGAAGGTGTGAACATGATCTGGGGCAACAGTAGAAAGAAAGTAGTGCTAGTGCAGTAAAAGAATGCCCTAGAGTAGTGGAGTATTGCTCTGGGGGTCTTTAGAAGATGAATTTTGAATTTTTCTTACAAGTGGTCGTACTAAGACCTCCCTTTATCTCTTGCTTTAATTAGAAACGAATAAAATCATTCCACTGGGAGGATTCTTTTTTTCTTGACATACTTTCTCTTTATTTTTCAGGTGATAGCTGCAACAGTTGCTAGCGATCCTGAAAAATATAACGAAGCATTCCTTGGAAAGAAAAATGAAGAATATTGTGCTTGGATCCTTGACTCGGAGAAGTGGGGAGGTATTTTGAACGTAATTTATTTCCTACTATTCTTTATTATATATAGGATTAGTTGCTTACTGGAAAAAAAAATATGAGCCTTCCAGGAAAGGCGGGGTTCATTGCCCATATGGGTCTGTTAAACCAGCTTTGTCTGTTCGGGTTAATAATCAACGGCAAGCATTCAAAATAATTCATATGCTATCACTCCATGCTATCTAATGGGCAGCGATGTACTGGGAATTCATTTGCTGTATAATACAATTTATATACTATCATTCATATTCTTTATTTGGGAGCATTTGTGATTTGTATTGTGGCTTGCTGCTGTTTTAAATGATGGAAATATCGTTTGCCATGTGCAATGTGCACCACTCGAAGGCCTCGACTGGATGGGGACATGTAATAGCCATAGGATTTAAAAGTTCTTTTTTTCATATTTTCCATATTTCAGACGCAATTTCAATAGCTTGGTAAGAAAGGTTTCAGGAAGCATTGAAAAGAAAACCTTTATTTTTTTAACCGTTATGGCTGAATTGGGAATCATGTTATGTACTGATTTGGTGGGACTGCCTTCCTGTTATGAGTCTGCTTAATGGAACTGGAATTTTTACAAATCCTGCCCTTTTTAAGCTGTAACAGGAAAGTTTTGGTTTTTGTATGTTTTCTTCACATGAGCACATTCTGAATTTGGTTTATGATTTATATTGGTTTTTGTTTGCTTCCACAGGGATCACCATGCATTCTTGTTGTTTGCAAATAAAAGATAGATGGTGTGTTTTTACATGTTGATATGTAGTATTCACTTTGATTTTCTGGTGTTCTTTTGTGAAGGTGCTATCGAACTCTCAATATTAGCAGATTACTATGGTCGTGAAATTGCAGCATATGACATCCAAACCACACGATGCGATTTGTATGGTCAGGTAAGCATTATTGTGTTGTTCTTTTCGTGTCAGTTCTGCTAATTTCCCTTGTACCCGTACTTATATTTGCACTCCCGCTGATTTCTTTTGATTGCTATTGGACAGGAGAAGAAGTACTCTGAGAGAGCGATGCTGATATATGATGGACTTCATTATGATGCTTTGGCTGTATGCTGCTTTCGTCTACCTTTTTAAATTTTCTGCTGTCCAACCAGAGTACTAAATCAATAAGGACAAATAATGGAAAATAGTTTTGCTTCTTTTGCAAGGGAGATTGAAATATGAGTCAAAAACAAAACAAGAGGAAAAAAAATAATAACGAGAATTAGAAACCAGGTGGTACTGCAAGTTAAGTAGATTAATTGCATTTCTCCATTGAAGAGAAAATCTGGGTACTGGAATATGAGCTTATGGGGCCATTTTGTTTGGCAAACCTATTGCACCTGCAATGTTATAATCATTTTGATCCAAGTTCTTTCTGTGATGCCTTTATCTTCCACTCATGGAATACTTGTTTCTCTATTCATGGTAATAGATGTCTCCAGCTGAGGGAGCTCCGGAGGAGTTTGATCAGACTATATTCCATGTACGAAGTGACAGGACAATTGGGCCAGCAGAGGGGCTTGCACTTAATCTTGTGAAGGAGCAACATAGGTAATGTTAAGATCATATCTTATCTAATAATAGAGGACAAGTGTGTACTACATAATTCAGGCTTCATGCTCAAAGATTGCAATACAAGAGTTCAAAGTTCAATTGACTGTTAAGATTACAAGATATGAGCCCTCAATTATCTGAATGCAATAGCTTGTACAGTTTAGCTCGTGCTTTTCTGTTGTGCATCTTCTAAAGGAAGTTACATGATCCTGATTTATTTAATGCATTTACTTCACATGGGAAAAATGATCTAATGTCTTTACCAGCCTTTCAACATGATAATCTTCTTCTGCACTTATCTAAATTAATTGTCATCAGTATATATTTGTGAAGTTGCGTGACAATATCTCTCGAATTTTAAAAGAAATTGGAGAACCCTTAAAACCAGCTGTGATTATGTTTCTTATTCTAAGATATCTGTGTTTATTATGTTTCTTAATTTCTTGGTATGTCGTTTTAAAAGTTAAGTTTCAGCGAAATATTTTGACTACCTTTTTTGATGTATTTTTCGTGGAGTTGTCGTTTTTTTCATCTAGTAACTAGTAATGTCCTTTTGTTCTCTACCATTTCGTTTTTCCACTTTTCCTCTGCTCTTCTCTTCTTCATTTTTCACTGAGTTAGGGGCTCAACGCATGAAATTTATGTTATCTTACTACTTGCAGAAAAAGAAGTTACACAGACACTTCCAACTTTACATTGCGATGCGGAGTATGTCAAATTGGAGTAATTGGCCAGAAGGTCTGTCCAGTTTAATACGAATATATGCTCAGGCCCTCACTGTATCTCTGCTTTCAACACTCCTTAGGTGATTTCCTGGATCTCTATTTTCTCATGTTTTTTTTATCACTTTGTACCTGCAGGAGGCTGTTGAGCATGCACAAGCCACCGGCCACGTAAACTTCCAGGAGTACAGATGATAATGAACCCTTTGACAGACCAAATGACATAAAACAGACTCGTTCATATATTCAATCGCTGTTGTATCATTGTCTTGTTGTACCCCATTCAATGGCCAAGTAGGTAGATTCTTGTGTAACCAATAAATTTAAGTTGACATGCTCTGGATTTTGTGTTTACCTACTGTGGTACTGTATGATTTCACGCGGCAATCAAATATAGCAACATTCTTAAACCACAATACAAAACCATCAGTTTCTATTTTAGCATCCTTAAATTGGCGTGTTTTTTTCATTTCTCTTTGGAAATCGGGGGTCTGTTTCATTTTTGGTTAGTTTTATCATTACTATTATTATTATTATTTTTATTTTGGTTGTCTATCGGATATTCACAGCTTTGTCCTGGGTTGCACACTTGGCGGGGAAAACTGAGTATCAGAAACATAGACTGGGTTGCACACTTGGCGGGGAAAACTGAGTATCAGAAACATAGACAATTGTCACGGGGTCATTACCCTCTCCCCACAATCTAGTGGGGTGTGCAGCACTCCTGTATATATGGCCCAAGACCTTCCCCTTCTTTTCCGATGTGGGATTCCTTCACATTCTCCCCCACCGAATCGGACGACGCCCTCGTCGTTGACTGGGCACCCTGCCTACTCCGTCCCCACGGAGCGCTTGGCGTGATATCAGAGTTGGGTCGGGTCGGCTCCGCTACCACTAGTCACGGGGTCATTACCCTCTCCCTAAAAAGTCAACCTAGTAGGGTGTGCAGCACCCCTGTATATATGGCCCAAAACCTTCCCCTTCCTTTCCGATGTGGGATTCCGTCACACAATGGTATCAAAAGATATCCTCTAGACTAAATTCTTTGATGACAAACTTGTAGAAGCTAATACTACAGGAATAACGTAAAAAGAAAAACAAAGAGAAAAAGCCAAAACAACGTATCTTACATATCTTCCAAGAAAAATTGTCTCCGTGGATGCTTGGGAATGGAAGAGGGCAACCTACATAAACATCGAGCTACCAACACTTTCTATGATCACACCTGATGACAGAAAAGAACGTAAGAGGAGTTAATGCATTTCCCTAAATCCCAAGGTCCGGGTTTCAGTCTTGGTGGACCGTGGAAACAGGTGTGTGGAAGAAGAGTCCATGTTGGGTAATCCAGAAAGTTAATCACAGCAATCACCCTCAGGCCTATTTTGCTGATTGCAATTAAGAGCCATAAATATCGCGTCCGCAAGTTTTAAGGTTCAAAGATTCTAAAAAAACTACAATAACAAAGTTAGTTATCATTTCGTAGAAAAATAACATATCCGCTGTTCTTCTCAGTCTTGTACATATTCTATTTACTACCAGATATGGTTGGAAACTAATTTTGATGCTAGAGATAAACCACAACAATGCCCTCCTCCACCAGGACCTTATCCATGGCTTGTCCATTGTCATGGGAAAGGTACGAGGAGATACCAAACGTTTTGCTCCATATCAAACCTCAGGACGACTAACTGTAGGAGCATCCCAGAGTTGTGTGACAAGAGGTTTTGGGGTTCATCTTATCTTATTATGGGTGGTGTGTTTTATCTGACACCACCGATTCTAGCAGATTTTTTCTTTGGAATCCGACAACATCAGCAAAGATCGATAGAACTACCACCGTTCGAGATTTCCGGCGTGGTGGTTCCATTTTGACATCGCCTCCGGGTGAACCCAATTGTATCATACTGTTTAACAAGCTAGATTTTTCCAAGAAGGTATGGAAGAAAGTGGTGATAGTGTCAAGCACTTTGGTATTCTTTGTAGGCAAAAACTGTGCCTTTTGCTGTCTTGTAATGAGGCCAGAAGTTGAAGGTAATCGTGTATATATTACAACTAATCAAGGTAGAAATAACCTCTACTTGTGTAACATTGAAGAAGAAAGTCTTATGGCCACACTTGTTCCAAATGTGCCAAAGTCAAGGTCTTCTTCCTTTTGGCTTGTTCCAAATGCGACAAGGTTAGTGAAGTTCTTCATCCTTTGTGGAAGATCTCAGGTAATGTCACGGCCACACCTGTTCTAAATTTACTTCTCGTCAAAAAAAAAAAAAATTGGAAACATATATATCTTAATTAGGATGGTTCAAAGAAATGTGTATTAATTCTTGAATATTATTGTGTGGTCAGCGGTTCGTATTGTGTTAGGTTAAGCTGCAGGAGCAGGAGAGTGTATCTGCCAAGTGAAGAAAGAAGACAAATGTCTACAATCACATTTCAATGGCATTCCCTTAAACATAATATCATACATTGCTAAGCGTCTTAATTTGGTTGATTACTTTTATTTTCGTGCAACTTGCAAAGAGTTTCGATCAGCGGCTCCACAAATCCAATGGACAAGTAGTAGTTTGTTGGGAGATGGGCTGCTCCAAAATCATTCATTGCCTCCCTTTGCAATGGTTTTTTAGACAGACAGTAACTATCTGTACTTTCATTGATCCAAACCAGAGAGATAGGTATCTAATGAATTTGCCACACAAATTATGGAGTTGTGCAATTTGGTACTCTAAAAATGGTTTCTTTCTCATGTCCCGGGGCCTGCATTATACCTTCTATTTTAAGCCCTTTTACAGGAGAAATCATCAATCCTCCTCAGCTTCCCGAATCAGGCCCCAACGGTTGTGGTTGTGGTATCTCCTCATCTCCAGATCGTGTAACAATACCAGGAAATTAAAAGGTATTATGTAATGTCTTGTTAGATTTTGCTCGCAAAAGAGACCCACATTGGCGGTGTGATTATCTCCTAGGCTATGTTTGGTACACAAGGAATGGAAATGGGAATAAGAATGAGAATCCTATTCTATTTTGTTTCATTTTGTTTGACCATAAACACCCTCCCTTTAGAATTTATGTCTTAGATTGTTGCCAACCAAATAACAAAATTATTCAAATCCCATTTCTATTCCGATTCCAAGTGATACCAAACAACAAAATGATTAGGATTCCGTTTCTATTCCGATTCCAAGTGATACCAAACATAGCCCTAGAGTATTCTAACTTCCAATTCGGTAACAATAGCCCAGTCTTCATGAATCAGGTATTCTATTATTTGGGTCAGGGTAGAAGCTTGGGAACTCTTAAAATTACAGAGGATGATGTTACATTACACGGGAAGTTCTTACTGATCAGCCTAGAACACCACCTTGTGGGTCTCATTGTGACTCCTATTTTTTGGTGGAATTTGATGGAGAGCTTCTGTCTGTTTGTAGGGAGATCAAGAAAAGGAGTTGGATGTTTCCAAGCTCAATTTTTCCATAGTGGAGTGGACCAAGGCAGAGAGTTTAGGGAATTATATGATTTTATGGCAAAAGTTCCTAGAATGGCAAACAAAATCTATTTATTCACTGGACACAAATAGGTATCTGTTATAAAACAATATGAATGTCATTGGCCACGTGTGTAACTACCACAACAACCATATTAGCCTATAAATAGAAATGCCAACACATACAAGTTGTACCTCCCCACTTGTATCTTCTTTTGCCATGTAATATACAATAATATTCAAAACAATTAGCTTTCGAATGCATGCTGCTACAATGACGTCTATAACATTCAGCCTCCATGCCTATTGGTTTGATGCACAAGGAGGAGATGCCTACTGTAACAGCTAATTTTTACCGGGACTGATTAAGTTAAATTACAGTAATTTACCATTGATTTTAATCTTGGGTAATTAAATTATGGTAAACCGAGCATTGGATTCTGAAACCGAGCCTTGTCCCACGTTCGGGATTTTTCTGCGGATTTTACGGACCAAAGTTGGAATTTTTCGGGTCCAGGAATCTTCAGAAAAGTCGGGTTTATCCTTGAGTTAACGGACAAAAAATAAAGATAAGTGGGTATACCGGATATTTTCTGGTCCAGGCGGGTCACACTCCACATGCAGCATAGTAACTGCATAATTGAAGTTCAATTATTCAGCCGCCTCTACCTGTTATGCCTGTGACTTACCAGTAGTTTTGCCTGCCTATATAGCTGTGTCCTTCTGCCTCTCCATGCACGCCATCTTCTTCGTTCTGCCTGCAATTATCTTCCTGCAAACCTATACCAGTAAATAATAAAAAAAAACAAAAACACACACCATCCACCAACCAGAAGCCGCCACGTCATCACCATCTTCTCCTTCCTTCTTCTTTTCTTTCTCTACCCGAGCCACCTCCTCCACCGTACACCACCTCAAGCCGCCGCTTCTCTTTCTTTCTCCTCCCCATCTTCCGTCCCCTTTCCTCCGGCCACCAAAGAGCCGTCGAGCTCCTCCCTGCTGCTCCTCTCCTTTGCGCGCCACGACCCGATGGCGACCCAAGCAGACCAGCACCTCGTCGCCTCGCCTCTAGCGCCGCCTTGCCGCCTCTGTCGTGCGTCGCCGTCGCCCGTGCTCGCCTCCCTGTTGCCGCGCCCTGCCTTCCTCGCACCGCCTCTCCCCTTCGCCATCGCCACTGCTGCCACTCAAGGTAAGCAGCAGCCCGTTGTGGTGGACGACCCGGCTTATGGGTCTGGGTCAGATTGACCCGTTTCCCTTGGGTTTGGTCCGGGTTTGATGGGTTGGCTGATGGGCTGACTTTTGGTGGTTTGGACGCGGGCCTTGAGCTTATGGGCTACCTTGCTTGGCGCGGGCCAGCAGCTGGGCCTGGCTCCTGGGTCTGTTGGGCTGGTGCTATTTCCTGGCCCAGTCCGATATAAAAAAGAAGAAAATAAAATCTGAAAAAAAGAGATAATTTTAGAAAATATAAATATGGAAGGGAAATAATTTTGGGAAATAAAATTAGAAATATGATTTTGGGAAAAGTATATTAAAATAATAATTATTTTGAGGAAATAATTGGAAAGGGTATTATCAAGGTAATAAATACCGGAATAATATCCGGATATAAGTATAAGTATAGTATGGTATTTTGACGCATGGATAATAAATGGTGAATGATGATGATAATGGAAAATTAATCGAGGGGAGTGACCGAGACGAGTCAGTATTTATTTTTCCGGTACACAGTATTAGCATGGCATTTGCATATCATCTTATGTGTGCATATTATTTGATTGATATAGGAGCTGGTAACGAACAGTTTGCTGAGGAACCGGACTTGGAAATTGCTGGACATTTCCATAATTGAGTAATCGGCTAAGGTGAGGATGGATAACCTTTGTTATGTTTCCTGTAATACTTGTGTGCTTTGTTGTTTGATTGAACTGCTGAGATATTCACTGCTGGTTATCGATTGTTGTGATTATTGCTGTTGTGATTATTGGACTGTGATATTGATTCTGTGGATAGTATGCTGAGTTTGATGTTGAACTATTGACTGTGGATAATTGAGAAATGGAAATTGGAAATTGAAAGTTGGAATTGATATGGGATGATGATATAATTGTCATGTGGAAAGTAGTGGTACGACCCGATGGTTTGGAAATTAATTTTGGGATGCTATGGTCGGTTACTTGGTTGGCATGTTGATGCCTGTGGTTGGGGTATACCAAATACCCAGTGGTTCGGATATACCGAATATCCGGTTGGCATGATGATGCCTGTGGTTGGGGTGTACCGAATACCTAGTGGTTTGGATATACCAAATATCCTGTTTTGGGTTGTTGAACCCAGTATGGTAAGAATGGTATGGTTCTCTTTGACCTAGCATCCGGAATTAATTGATAACCTGGTACGACCCTAGCTTGACCAGTGACGGGGGCCCGAAAAATAAAATTGGAAATTATGTTAAGTGTTCTTTTGGTCTTGGCTCAGTCTTATTTGAGATGTGCTGTTGTTTTGCTTGTGTTTGCTTTACTGTATTACGGTTGCCTGCATATCACTGTTTATCCTTCGTTGGTGAGCACTTCGGACTCACCCCTCGCCTGCGGGGTTTCATCCCGTAGGTTAAGTTGTTTCGTAGTTCAGGTACGATGTTCGATGGCTGCTGCTTTCTTCTCCACCTGACTCCGGATCCATACCTCCGCTGCATGTGCATAAATTCTTCCGTTGCTGTTCTGTTGCATATGATGCTGTATTATATTTCCGCTGCTGTGATTGCTTGTTCATATGACTTTGAGGCTGTTTGTCACTCTGCCTCTGTTGCTTGCTCTTTTTTCTGCTGCTGTTATATATTGTGAGCTGTGAGCTGCTGAATAAAGGTCCCCGTGTTGGGTGACGGTTGTTGTATTTGTTTTCCAGCTGTACCTACGGGTTGCTGTACTGTATTCCCTATCAATAAGAATAGTTTCGACACGTGTTTACTGTGTTACGGTAAATACGGGTCGGGGCGCTTCAGTTTGGTAGCGGAGCGGGCAGTAGATCCTTGGGTGTTGCTGTGATTATTTGTGCATAGTCTGTCATGAGTTAGTATAATATGCATGCATATACATTCTCATATAGGGTAAGACGAATGGATCCGGTTGGAGGGAATCAGCATGCTGGAGGTCACCTAGATATCGATGTCATAGCAGGTGTTTTTACAGTCTTTGGTAGTACTGCATATACTTTGATTAATCCTGGTGCTACGCATTCTTTTGTCGCGCAAATTTTTGCAACACAACATAACTGTACGGAAGGAAATTTAACTTGTCCGATGAGGGTTAGGTTACCTGCGGGTATAGTGGTCAGATTAACCCATGTGTGCAGAGACGTTTCTCTCTCGTTCGACAACGAGGTTTTTCTTGCACGGTTAGTTGTGATGAACATGGGAGGTTTCGATATCATTCTGGGAATGGATTGGTTGTCGAGGCACAGTGCTTTGGTAAACTGTCGAACCAAGGAATTGCTGCTGACTTCCGATGATGGGCGACAGGTTCTGTTGACAGGTATTGGGAGAGTTGCTACTACATGTAGTATTTCTACTAACCAGGATGTCAGAATAAAGCCGCATGGTCCAGAAGCCTTGTTGACTCACATCAAGGGCGAAGACGATCAGACTCCGGTTTTGGGGGACATCATAGTTGTCAAAGAGTTTCCAGAATTGTTTCCGGAGGATTTACCGGGATTGCCACCTGACCGGGAAGTTAAGTACACTATCGACTTGATGCCGGGAGTGACACCTATTTCGATGGCACTGTATCGGATGGCGCCGACAGAACTCCAGGAATTGAAGAAACAGTTGGATGAGCTGTTAGGGAAAGGTTTCATCAGGCCTAGTACTTCACCCTGGGGATCACCAGTTCTGTTTGTGAAGAAGAAAGATGGCAGTTTACGGATGTGTGTGGACTACCGACAGTTGAACAAAGTGACGGTGAAGAACAAGTATCCGCTTCCCAGGATTGACGATCTTTTCGATCAATTACAGGGAGCTACCGTGTTTTCCAAGATTGACCTTCGATCTGGATATCATCAAGTCAAGATTGCAGAGAAGGACATACCGAAGACAGGCTTCCGCACTCGGTATGGTCACTTTGAGTTCACAGTGGTTCCTTTTGGCTTGACCAATGCACCTGCAGTTTTCATGTGCTTGATGCACTTGGTCCTGAACGAGTTCTTGGATAAGTTTGTGGTAGTCTTCATCGACGATATTCTGATATACTCCAAGAATAGGGAAGAACATGAAGAGCACCTGAGGGTAGTACTGCAGAGATTGCGAGAGAAAGAGTTGTATGCCAAGTTCAGCAAGTGCGAGTTCTGGCTTGAAGAAGTTGCATTCCTTGGACATGTTGTATCCGGGGATGGGATTAAGGTCAACCCTGCTAAAGTAAAAGCTGTTCTAGACTGGGAGCAGCCCAAGACGGTACCCGTAGTCAGAAGTTTTCTTGGCCTTGCAGGATATTACCGGAGGTTCATCGAGGGTTTTTCTTTGATAGCAAGTCCTATGACCAAGCTGTTGAAGAAAGTTCAAGCATTTGTTTGGAGTGAATCCTGCCAGAAGAGTTTTGTTGAATTGAAGAAGAAGTTGACATCAGCACCATTTTTGATAGTACCTAAACCAGGAGTGGAGTATGTGTTGTTTTGTAATGCTTCAGGTCTTGGTTTGGGAGCAGTTCTGATGCAAGAAGGCCGAGTGATTGCCTATGCTTCGAGACAGTTGAGGCCGCATGAGAAGAATTATCCGACGCATGATTTAGAGATGGCTGCAGTGATCCTTGCTTTGAAGATTTGACGACATTATCTGTTTGGAGAGAGATGCCGATTTTCACAGATCATAAGTGTCTCAAGTACATCATGACTCAGAAGGAGCTTAACCTGTGACAACGACATTGGGTTGAATTGCTGAATGATTATGATTGTACTATTGAGTATCACCATGGAAAAGCTAATGTTGTAGCTGATGCTTTGAGCCGGAGACAACCAGAAGATGCTTCCACGACCCACTCGATATCCTCTCTTATCGAGTTAAGGAAGATGGGAGTTGATTTGTCAGTTGATGAGACAGGAGCTTTGTTGACACATATTGAAGTCAAGTCTAACCTGAGAGGCTGGATTGTGAAGTTACAAGATGGAGATCCGGACCTGATCAAGCTGAAGGAAGCAGTCCGTAGTGGAAAGGAAGATAAGTTTCACATAGCCGAGGATAGTGCACTGATGCTCGGAAAGCGTCTATGTGTACCCAGTGTTGGTGACCTGCGCAGTCAGATTCTGGAAGACGGACATATGACACCGTATGCCATGCATCCCGGGAGCGATGTATCAGAATTTAAGGAGTCATTTTTTGTGGCCGCGCATGAAGAAAGATGTAGCTGAATATGTTACTAAGTGTATCACCTGCCAGCAAGTGAAAGTTGAGCATCAGACTCCAGCTGGGAAGATGAGATCGTTGACAGTGCCAGAATGGAAGTGGGAGATGATTACTATAGATTTTGTGGTCGGACTACCATTGACTCGGAAACAGCATGATGCTATCTGGGTTATCGTTGATCGACTTACAAAGTCAGCTCATTTTCTTCCCATTCGACAGACAGACACCTTAGATAAGTTGGCGAAGCAGTATGTTTTAGAGACTGTGAGGCTACATGGAATTCCTAAGTCCATAGTCTCAGACAGAGATCCGAGGTTTACATCACGATTTTGGAAGAGTCTGCAAACAGCTTTGGGTACGAAGCTGAGTTTCAGTACCGCATTTCATCCTCAGACAGACAGACAGTCGGAGAGGACTATTCAAACACTGGAAGATATGCTAAGGGCTTGTGCTCTTAACTTCAGTGGGAGTTGGGATCAATATTTGCCTTTAGCTGAGTTTGCCTACAACAACAGTTATCATTCCAGTATTGGCATGCCACCGTTTGAAGCTCTTTATGGAAGGAAATGCCGAAGTCCAGTTTGTTAGGATGAAGAAGGTCTTCATTTGATCGTTGGTCCAGACTTGGTAAAGCAAACAGTTGACAAGATTCAGACAGTTAAGCAGAGTATGAGAGCAGCACAGGACCGACAGAAGAGCTATGCCGATAAGCATCGTCGTGAGATGGAGTACCAAGTGGGAGAAAGAGTTTTCCTCTGAGTTACGCCTTGGAAGGGAGTTATCAGATTCGAAAAAAGAGGGAAGCTGAGTCCCAGATAAATTGGGCCGTATGAGATCATGGAAAGGGTTGGATCCTTGGCGTACAGATTATCTTTACCAAAGGAGTTGTCACGAATACACGACGTATTCCATGTTTCCATGTTGAGGAGGTACAGATCAGACCCGAACCATGTGGTTACTACAGCAGATGTTAAGGTCGCAGAGGATCTTACGTATACAGAGTCGCCAGAGCAGATTCTTGCCCGGGAAGTCAGACAGTTGAGGAACAGAGTTATTCCGATGGTAAAGGTTAAGTGGAGCAAGCACTCTGCGAACGAGTCTACGTGGGAAGTCGAGGAGCATATGCGTTCTCAGTATCCGCACTTGTTCACAGCTTCAAAGTGAATTTCGGGGACGAAATTCTTTTAAGGTGGGTAGGCTGTAATAGCCCAGGTAAAAATTTCATTTTTACCAGGACTGTTTAAGTTAATTACAGTAATTTACCATTGATTTTAATCTTGGGTAATTAAATTATGGTAAACCGAGCATTGGATTTCGAAACCGAGCCTTGTCCCACGTTCGGGATTTTTCTGCGGATTTTACGGACCAAAGTTGGAATTTTTCGGGTCCAGAAATCTTCAGAAAAGTCGGGTTTATCCTTGAGTTAACGGACCAGAATTAAAGATAAATGGGTATACCGGATATTTTCTAGTCCAGGCAGGTCACACTTCACATGCAGCATAGTAACTGCATAATTGAAGTTCAATTATTCAGCCGCCTCTACCTGTTATGCCTGTGACTTACCAGTAGTTTTGCCTGCCTATATAGCTGTGTCCTTCTGCCTCTCCATGCACGCCATCTTCTTCGTTCTGCCTGCAATTATCTTCCTGCAAACCTATACCAGTAAATAATAAAAAAAACCAAAAACACACACCATCCACCAACCAGAAGCCGCCACGTCATCACCATCTTCTCCTTCCTTCTTCTTTTCTTTCTCCACCCGAGCCACCACCTCCACCGTACACCACCTCAAGCCGCCGCTTCTCTTTCTTTCTCCTCCCCATCTTCCGTCCCCTTTCCTCCGGCCACCAAAGAGCCGTCGAGCTCCTCCCTGCTGCTCCTCTCCTTCGCTCGCCACGACCCGACGGCGACCCAAGCAGACCAGCACCTCGTCGCCTCGCCTCTAGCGCCGCCTTGCCGCCTCTGTCGTGCGTCGCCGTCGCCCGTGCTCACCTCCCTGTTGCCGCGCCCTGCCTCCCTCGCACCGCCTCTCCCCTTCGCCATCGCCACTGCTGCCACTCAAGGTAAGCAGCAGCCCGTTGTGGTGGACGACCCAGGTCACGGGTCTGGGTTAGATTGACCCGTTTCCCTTGGGTTTGGTCCGGGTTTGATGGGTTGGCTGATGGGCTGACTTTTGGTGGTTTGGACGCGGGCCTTGAGCTTATGGGCTGCCTTGCTTGGCGCGGGCCAGCAGCTGGGCCTGGCTCCTGGGTCTGTTGGGCTGGTGCTATTTCCTGGCCCAGTCCGATATAAAAAAGAAGAAAATAAAATCTGGAAAAAAAAGAGATAATTTTGGAAAATATAAATATGGAAGGGAAATAATTTTGGGAAATAAAATTGGAAATATGATTTTGGGAAAAGTATATTATGTGGTAAATAATAATTATTTTGAGGAAATAATTGGAAAGGGTATTATCAAGGTAATAAATACCGGAATAATATCCGGGTATAAGTATAAGTATAGTATGGTATTTTGACGCATGGATAATAAATGGTGAATGATGATGATAATGGAAAATTAATCCGGAGGAGTGACCGAGACGTGTTAGTATTTATTTTTCCGGTACACAATATTAGCTTGGCATTTGCATATCATCTTATGTGTGCATATTATTTGATTGATATAGGAGCTGGTAACGAACAGTTTGCTGAGGAACCGGACTTGGAATTTGCTGGAAATTTCCATAATTGAGTAATCGGCTAAGGTGAGGATGGATAACCTTTGTTATGTTGCCTGTAATACTTGTGTGCTTTGTTGTTTGATTGAACTGCTGAGATATTCACTACTGGTTATCGATTGCTGTGATTATTGCTGTTGTGATTATTGGACTGTGATATTGATTCTGTGGATAGTATACTGAGTTTGATGTTGAACTATTGACTGTGGATAATTGAGAAATGGAAATTGGAAATTGAAAGTTGGAATTGATATGGGATGATGATATAATTGTCATGTGGAATGTAGTGGTACGACCCGATGGTTTGGAAATTAATTTTGGGATGCTATGGTCGGTTACTTGGTTGGCATGTTGATGTCTGTGGTTGGGATATACCAAATACTCAGTGGTTCGGATATACCGAATATCCGGTTGGCATGATGATGCCTGTGGTTGGGGTATACCGAATACCCAGTGGTTTGGATATACCAAATATCCGGTTTTGGGTTGTTGAACCCGGTATGGTAAGAATGGTATGGTTCTCTTTGACCTAGCATCCGGAATTAATTGATAACCTGGTACGAACCTAGCTTGACCAGTGACGGGGGCCCGAAAAATAAAATTGGAAATTATGTTAAGTATTCTTTTGGTCTTGGCTCAGTCTTATTTGAGATGTGCTGTTGTTTTTCTTGTGTTTGCTTTACTGTATTACGGTTGCCTGCATATCACTGTTTATCCTTCGTCGGTGAGCACTTCGGACTCACCCCTCGCCTGCGGGGTTTCATCCCGTAGGTTAAGTTGTTTCGTAGTTCAGGTACGATGTTCGATGTCTGCTGCTTTCTTCTCCACCTGACTCCGGATCCATACCTCCGCTGCATGTGCATAAAGTCTTCCGCTGCTGTTCTGTTGCATATGATGCTATATTATATTTCCGCTGTTGTGATCGCTTGTTCATATGACTTTGAGGCTGTTTGTCACTCTGCCTCTGTTGCTTGCTCTTTTTTCTGCTGCTGTTATATATTGTGAGCTGTGAGCTGCTGAATAATGGTCCCCGTGTTGGGTGACGGTTGTTGTATTTGTTTTCCAGTTGTACATACGGGTTGCTGTACTGTATTCCCTATCAATAAGAATAGTTTCGGCACGTGTTTACTGTGTTACGGTAAATACGGGTCGGGGCGCTTCACCTACAGCCATGAAGAAGGCGATGTGCATCCTTGAACTGTGGGCTGCTGAAAATATGGTCAACTTTGGGTAGCAGTCAAGGATTCATCTGCCAATTTTTATAACACGTTATCAGCACGAGTCTTTGTCCTGCTAAGGTAATTATTTCTACAACTTTTCTTATTACTAATTTTATCATATATATATATATATATATATATATATATATATATATATATATATATATATATATATGCTAAGTAATCTATATGCTAAGTATATATATATTACTAATACTGCCGAAAGATTTATCGAGTAAGCATACATATGCTAAGTATTCTATATTTTTATTCTACTAATAATGGTGAAAGATTTATCGAGTAAGCATATATTATATATTATTATGCTATTATTACTGTTGAAAGATTTATCGAGTAAGCATATATTATATATTCTATATTCTTATGCTATTTATTAATGCTGAAAGATTTATCGAGTAAGCGTACATTATATACTATCTATTATTATGCTTTTATTTAATTTATGTTATGTTTTATTAATTTTTCCGATTGGGCTATTAAAAGGCCCATTGTATTTAATTTCTCGTTTTGTTTTCATTTACGTTTTGCTTGGGCTCGTACAAGGCCCTTTGCATTTAACTTTCGGTTAAATAATTTTAATTGGGCTAATTAATAAAAGGTCCATGTTTATTTATTTTAAGTTTGTTATTTATTTATTTTTTTATATTACTTGAATTTGATGCCCTTAAAATTTCCAGAAGAAATTTATCATGGACATTAAAAATGTCAAAATGTATTTAAATGCTTACCCTGAAGGTGCAAGCCAATATATTTCTTATCTTGTTTACCCTGAAGGTGTAAGCCAATACATATTAAATGATTTTATTTTATGTTCAACTTTATTATTTTATTACATTATGTTTACAGTATGTTATAATTGTTAATTTTTAACGTGGACGTGAAATTATTGTTGACTCGAGCATTTGTCCTGGAGACGATGCAATGACGTATTCCGTATTGAATAAACAGAAATTATATATAATTAATATATGAAAAGTATAATCTCAAAAGAGAAATACGCTCCAGAAGAGCATGGGTGTTTAATGTGCTCTTGAAGAGCACCATTTCTCCTACCCAAAATGCAGCAGCATTGTAACAGCCCGGGTAAAATTTTGGATTTTTACCGGACTGTAAAAGTCTATTTACCGTGATTTACTGTTAAATTAATCTTGGGTAATTAATTCAAGGTAAATCGGGAGTCGTTTTTCGAAACCGAGAGTTTTCCCGCGCTGGTGAATTTCCCGTGGATTTTTCGGAACTAAGTTGGTATTTTTCGGGTTTCGGAATTTCTCGGAAAATCACACCGGAAAATAACTAAGGGGGTATCAGTTATTTTCTGGTCCGGATCGGACTCGCCCGTAATACGGACGAACCGCATTATTTGATATTCACATGCTTAATAGTAAAAATAATAAAAAAAAAGAAAAAATTCAGTTTATAAAAGGAAGGCTGCCGGTGGAGGAGAAGAAGAAAAAAAAAGAAAGAGAGAAGAAGAAAGGAGAGGAAAAAAAGGAGAGAAAGGAGAGAAAAAAAAAGAGAGAAAAGAAAAATAGGAAAAAACTGAAAATAGAAAAAAAATAAAATAAAACAGAGAGAGTAAAAAAAAAAGAAAGAAAATTCGGAAAAAAAAAGAAAATCAGAAGAAGTAGAAAAAGAAAAGAA
>JAKUCV010005026.1:44282-91597 GCA_028386065.3 Turnera subulata | reverse complement strand
GACTCACCCCTCACCTGCGGGCTTTCATCCCGTAGGATGAGTTGTTCATTGTACAGGTTGATGCATTCCAGACAGGCTGTGACGTTTCCCTTGGACGGGCTTGGATCCATAGTTTGCATGTGTCGCATACAGTGTTAGTGAGTTTAAGTCTTCCGCTGTGCACTGTTGTTATATTTATTGGGCCAATGGGCCGGTATTGTTATTTACGATGTTTACTATTTTGGGCCGTTGGGCTGAGATATTCTTTTATACACTGTATGCTGGGCCTTGTTGGGCTGGGTTGTCACAGTTCCGGCCTGTGTTTACTGTGTATGGTAAATACGGGTCGGGGCGTTTCAAGCATTCAAGGGGGAGTGGAAAACACTGTGAATGTTGTTGCATCTACCTATACTATACCCCTACAGCAGATGAATAAACTGTGAAGAACACAAGCTTAACTATGATCTAGAAGATTATATGTTTACGCTCTGGAAGAGCATAAACTCCTGAAGAGTACAAAATATTCTTGTTTACAGTAATAAAAGAAATTGTTATGGATCCCATCGAATTAATTTTGCTCCATTCCCTGAAGCGAATGAGACAGTGTAATTATAAATATGCCTATTACTGTGGACAGAGAATAAAATTATTCTAACTATTATGACCATGAAGGTTATGACAATGGCAAGGATAATAGGAAAACATGCATATTATTATTGCATATGGGATTCATTACAAGGAGAACATTCACATAGAGGAATTGTTCTCATACATAAGCTAAACAAATTATTTATTGGTTGGGTACAACACTGATCCTAAAACTCTGGGCCTCGTTATTGATGTTGACCCTAACACTGTCGTTCCAAGAGAACCACATACCACCCATGTTGTTTTCTCCTGGTAGCTCAAACCGATTTGTTGGAGGAAGACGGAGTGGTATTGCTCTATGATTCTCTGTAGGTTGCCACAGGGTTTCAGTAATCAGTACCATGTTAGGCTTGTACTGATTCTTCAGATCCCTTAAGGTACGCACGAAATCTTGGGATCGCCTTGCCACTCCCCTGCAGTTCCATAAAAAAAGTCGTACCTTAGGCCATGTAGGTGGTAACCCAGAAAGCCTCGGGACACTCCGAGCCATCATGAAAACTTGATAATAGCTGTTTTGATTCAAAAATTGGCAAGATGGCTCTAGCTGAAACTCCTACAGTCTATCAGATATGAAAAACATAATTGAGTTAGCCGAGACATAAAATGAAGCCCTTAGATTGCCTTGGTCCTCTAGGAAGAAAGTTTCTTCCATCGGAGTTACAAAGAATCTAGATGAATATAGTTCATCAACAAAAACCAAACGAGGAATACTTGCGAGTTCACTCGGTAACTCCTCTTGCTATTCATTCACCATGCTATATGCTAGCCTGTTCCTCCTTCCTAGAGAGGCACCCTCAACAAAAAAGACAGTTTCCGGGGAAGGCATTCTTTTATCTTTATGTGGTTTTTCTGAATCTACATGTTTCACCACATATTTCTGCCCTCTTTTATAGCCTGAGCTTAGACAGCCAGGTGTCAGTATTTCAAATATGGACACTTTTTCTTATCTCCGAAAAGATCTTAAAAATTTTTCGGTTTCACAAAACTCCAAAGTTTTCAAACTTCGAGGATTAGCTTTTGAACAGGTTTGCTCAATAATGCTGATTTTTTCCGACATGAGTGGCAGAAATAAGCTTAAAATTGATACACAACAGCCTGAAGCTGTCACCAGCCAGAAGCTGGTGAAAATAGCAGCCTGAAGCTAGCACCAACTTGAAGTTGGTTCATTGATTTATTGTTTGGCATGATCGGTTGGGCCATCCCGGATCAATAATGATGCACAGAATTCATCCGGTTGAAAAACCAGAAGTTTTTACAATCAATGAATTTCCATGTGTTTGTTTGCTGCGAAAGAAAAAAAAATAAACAAACAAAATTAATTATTCAGCCTTCCTATGATGAGGTTGGCATAAGAATCACCAGCAAGTTCTTGGTAACAATTTAGGGACATGTACGTGGATTAATAAATCCTCCGTGTTAACCATCTAGGTAATTTTATTGTTTTAATCGATGCATCGACTAGATGGTATATTGTGTACTTATTAGACGCAAATTGGCATATTGCGCACTTATTATCATTAAGCCAATTGCGGGTACACGTCCCTGTATATCTTAAGACTATGTCTTGATAATGCTGGTATATCTCTTCAATGGATAATGTATATTGTTGGAAATAAACCCAAACCGATCTGGGCGAACATTTCCAATTGATTGCAGGACCATTGCTAAAGAGATATTACTGTTTGAGAACATGGTATTTTACACGCAGCAAATGTGCATCAAGCCAATAAGATATCATAAGATATCACATGGTCTCCCCATTTAGTTGATTCTTGATCACAAAATATCTCTCATCTCTGGACCTTTGATTATGCACCAAATGCTCCACCAAAGCATAGTAAAATTGGTCCTTAAAGAAGATTAGGAATTGATGTTAGGTATGAATCTCCATCAATTACAAAGTTGTTGAAAGCATTAACTAAAGATTGGAGATTCATTTATAGCAAGATTTGTTGTTAATTTGAGAGTTTACCCAACATCAAGGAGAAAAAATGAGCAGCTGGATCAAAAGAGATTTTTTAAATGATATTTAATATTCAGTTTTGATCCTCAAACAAATTTGTGTGAACCTGAAGTTCAAAAAATGATTCATTTTGCAAAATATTAGTAAGTCAATTGCCAGACATGTTTATAAAAGTGTGACCATACCAGCTGCAAATTCTCCTGCTCGATTTAATGTTCCTGGAGAATAATTAAAATATGCAAATGAATACAATGTACGCCAGAAGCATAGAATATGCTCAGTTCCAAAGAAAAATTCTCGATAGAGAATAAGGAGCAAAGATATAAGATGGCCCCAGTAAGAAAATAAGACCTCCAGTAGAAGTACAAATTAAAAGTCCTCAAGAAGAAGAAAATCCTCCAGAAGAGGTTTCTGACACAATTGATAAAGTTCTGGAAGTAACTCAGGTACCTGAAATGAATAAAAATGATGAGATCTCGATTAATTATTCAGTGTCATGATTAAGATGGAACCGACGTAAAATAACCGTCGACGGAACATTTGATTTATAATGTAGCGCTAAATATTATGAAAGAAAATGAGGATCATGAACCTACATCTATTGATGAATGTAGGCACAGAATGGTTGGCCAAAATAGAGAGGTATAATTAAGGCTGTGTTAGACTCGCTTGTGAAGCGAGGAATTTTTTTTCGGACCTGCAGTCCGTACAACAGTGGTATAAAACCGGTTGATTATAAATGGGCGTTTGTGTGAAAAAGGGGGAAATAGTGCACGGCTTATCGCACAAGGTTTTGCTCAACGACCTGGTATTTAATTATGAGGAGATATACTCCCCTGTGGTGGATGCAATTATTTTAAGTGTTTGATAAGTCTGGCAATATATGAGAAATTAGAAATGCATCTAATAGATGCTATTACAGCCTATTTCTATGGATCCATAAGTCATGACATATACATGAGAATCCCTGAAGGATTCAAGTTGCTTGAAGCAACTAATTCCTGGGAATATACAAAAATTAAGCTAAATTGATCTTTACACGGTTTAAACCAATTTGGGTATGTATAGTATAAGTACATGCATGAATTTATTATTGCTATCTGTATGTGTTATTTTTGTGATTTAAATATTATTGGAGCTCCTGAAAAAGTCTCCAAATGCTGTATTTCAACAAAAAATTTGAGATGAAAAATCTCATAAAAGATTAGATTGGTCCTGGAGTACCCTGTCAAAGTATAATTTATCTTACTAGTAACATGAAGCCTGAAGCTTTTGCCATAAACCTATTGGCAAGATATGATTGCGCTCTTATCTTCGGGATATAATAAATGTGGTATTATATTAACCCTGTAAGCCAAAAGAGAATATAATTGGTTTTGCAGATGCAGGTCTTTTATTTGATCCACAAAAGCACAGAGAAACATACGCTACAACTTTACACATGACGCTGTTATATTATTGCGACCACAAAAGCAAGGAAGATGTTCCAACAACGAATTATGAAGATAATGTTGCCTACATCGTCCAATTGAAGTAGTAATGTATCAAAAGTGATTGGACAAAGCATACGTCACCAAATGTCACCAAAAGTTGACAAGAATGATTGGCATGCAACGACATCAAGAAATCAAGAGAGGCCAAAATGAGGGAGAGTAGAATACGCACTGCACTCTTTTTTCCTTCACTAAGTTTTTATCCCACTGGGTTTTTCTTGGTAAGGTTTTTAATGAGGCAGTTCTCCCTAAGCGTATTCTACCCAATACACAGTGACATCCAAAGGGGAGTTATGAAACTAATTAGTAATCTTCTTTGATCCTGCAAGAACGATCCTTTGATCTAACTGGATTACAAAAGGGGCTTGAGATTTGATTGCCATCTTGAGTATGGATCCTTCTATCTCGCCTGAGTAATCAGTTAGCTTGAAGGCTCTCGTCCCTTTGTGGTAGCGGAGCCATACGGCTTTATGGGGAGAGTACCCATATATAGGTATATAGGCTGGAAACTCATACCTTGCCGATCCCCACCTGGTTGGGTAGGCAGAGCTTGTGCACAATGCCACGTACCTATACAAAGAAGATTGTTAATTAGGTTCATCGCCTGACACTTCGAGTTAGTAGAAAACCAAAATTCTCAACCATGACCACTACTCCAAAACCAAACACTATAACCTCTTCTATTACTATACCAGACTCTGCGCGAACTTCCCTTACAAATAAAATAGACCATCTAGTAGAAATTACCCATATTCTAGAAGAAGCTAGAGTTGAGGACGCACTCCTCCCTCTGGTTAATCCAAACACTATATTCAAAAAAGGGTCACTTTCTCGATCCATTAGAACTCTGATTTCTACCAGGAGACCAGCAATTAAAGAATATGTTCAGTCATCAAGACTTTCTCAGTGCACGTTGAGTTCTTCAACTGCTGAGCAATATGTTACTCTTGAGATTCCTCAGGAGTTCATATCCCAGTGGAAAGCAAAACATTATTCTCATCTTCATCTTGGTGCCATACGACTAGTTCTTTCCTACCATGGAAGAAAAGGTTTACCAGTCACCGCTAGATTGTCTCTGCTTGATTCCAGATATGTCAAATATGAGGATGCTGTCATCAGTACTATTTTGAAAACACTGAATGCAGGAAGTGTGGTCCTTACCTTCTTCCCCAATTTCAATATTTCCCTGGATGATCCGCATCTGAGCACAGCTTTGAAGATTCAAGTCCAGGTCATTGGAGCTGAACAAGTTGCAAATGCCATCACTGCAACTTTACACCATCAAATGGTGTATAGACTCCAGGACCATGCTGTCAACTTAATTTCTCAAGGAGTTTCTTCTGATCCGGTCTTCATCTATGCTGACATGGGTTCTACACCTACTATTGTTCAGTCACCCAGGCAGATTTCCAAGGATCAATTGGCCAAGCTAATCCCTTTGAATTAGGTAACCAATTATGAAAATCTTCTTCAGTACACTCAACCATTCCAAACCACGGACTCCACTTTCATAAGACAATCAGATGGACTGTCAGAACCATCTTTTCCAAGCCCGAAACCTCCTCTTCTACTGAGGTTTTTCACTGCAGTATGATCCGACCAAGTACTGAAAAGATAGAAAGGAAGATCCCAGTTTCCTACTTTCAGCCTGATGGATCTGTTGTCTATGTTTCTCACATCAATGGTCATTTCATATGGGGTGCTGATCCTACTCAATGTGAAAAAGATTGTGATTGTGAAGACCACTCTTATGACTCTGATGAAGATTATGTTCTTCCATCTAGAAGGAAGTCCAGGACTCATCACTCTCGATGCAAGCCACATCAAAAGACTCCTCCGCCTCCTCCAGGAGCATCTCGACCTTGGATACTTCCTAAGGCCATCGCTGAAGCACCTCCTCTTGATTTCTATTCAAGAGCATTAGAAATTCTTGAAGAAGAAGGACTTTTGCCTCCTTCTTGTTCCTCTGAAGTTAATCTTCCAGACATGACACCATCTCCACAACCAGTTCCATGCATGATGTTCAAGTCAGCTGATTTCCCTCTTTTGGAGTCTCGGGTTGATACATCCACCAAAAGGTCATACGCACCTTTTGTTACGCCTCAACAGGTGAGGCCGGACGGTCAGCTCGCTCCACTCACCCAAGCTGAAGAAGTCTTGAATTGGCAATCGCAAAACATGACGGCTCAGAATCACCTCCTCCAAAATCTTGACTCCAAGGTGAACCAGGTCCTGTCACAGCAAGGACTAACAACTCAGAGATGTGATTCCCTTGCAGGCCAAATGAGAAAACTGGAGTATGATCTTATTCAGAAACTCAACCTACAAGAATTATGTAACACAATCGAGGAAAAAAGAAGTCTTTATGACCCTTTGGTCAAGCAAAAAGAATCGGAGGTTTTTCGTCTTGAGCAAGAACTTCATGATGCCAGGAAAGTTTTAGCAAGTACAAAGCCCCTAACACCTCAGCCAATGTTCCCAGTTCATTCTAAACCTCTTCCCACCAGAATGACTCCAGAAGAAAATCCTTTTAAATCATTGTCCCAAATGTTTCCACAGGAAACCAGACCTCCCCGTCGACAATATCGGCGTAGCCCTAGTCCTCCACCAGATCGACCCCCTCGTCGAGAAGGGAAGGAACAAGCAAGAGATCATTCTCCATCCTTGATGATCAAAAGACCTTTTTATACCCCATCTCTTCCTGATGATACATCCCAAGATAGTTCTTCAGAAACATTTTCAGAAATTTCAGAATTTGATTCAGCTTATGCTGATATCTCCAACATTTTGATGCACCAACCCAAACCCACATACACCACAGAGTTTCCCCCTGAAACTGAAGGAATGGACAGCACACCTACTCCACAAGTTACTTCATCATCACAACCCAAAAACCAACCAAACCAACCACCTCCATTTATTCCTCCCACTAAAAAACCTGACGGTTTTTCCATAGGGAATGGTCCATGGTTTTCTCTTGATGATGTTCCCCAGCATCGATGGAGAGAAAGATTGCAGGAATTTCAAGCCTGGATGGACAAAGAAGAATTACAAGAAAATCCACCATACTGGATCCATAAAGAATTCATTGCTCGTTCCACCGGCACTCTCAAAGAATGGTTCTAAAAGACCACCACAGCAATTCTCCAGCAATTGTGTCAGGTTCCAACAACTTCTCAATTCCTGAATATATTGCATGATGAATTTATTGGTTCTCCTCCGGACGAAGCTAGACACAGATTGACTGAATTCCATCAGAGAAAATGTTGTTCTTTACAACTTTCTGACCTCCAACGGCATCACTCTGTCATGAGTAAGCTCTATTACACATTGGGAGCTACAGATGCTCATCGAGAAGTCTACTTGGCTTCTTTCCCAGAAAGTTTGCAGGGCAATGTTCTTAGTGCAATGGAATCCAGCAATCGGAGTATGTCTAATACATCTCTTGGAAAACTGTACCAAATGATCCTCGCAGCCCGACAGACACTTTGTGATACTCAAAAAATGTTCAGAGACCTTTCTAAACGATCTCAAGATCTTAAAAGTGTGTGCAACAACTCTTATCTGAAGATTAAATGCAAAGATAAGAATTGTTCTTGTTCTCGGAAGTCCAATCATATTGATCACTATCAGAAGCCTTCTCCAAAAAGATCCAAAAAGAAGTTCAGATCCCGTTTTTCCGAATTCAAATACTTCAGGAAGAAAGGGAGACGTGGCAATAAAGGAGACAGATGCTTTATCTGTAAAAAAAAGGGTCATTTTGCAAAAAATTGCCCAAATCAGCTAGCTAAATCAGCAAAATTGGTTCAGCAAATCTAGCAAAGCACTCAGGTCGACCTCGACAATGCAGATGTTGAATCATTATTTTCAGAAACTGAAGAACCTGAAGAAGACACTGTCTTTGTTCTTGAACAAGAATCTAATATGTCTTCATCAGCAACCTCTGAAGATGAAGAATTTGATGATCAATATTTACCAGTTTTTCAAGCTCAAAAAGAAGCTCAAAAGTCCATTTTGTCCAAAACAATGTCACCATCCGTCAAGATACAGATTCTCCCATCCAAGTATGATAAGCCAATTCCTCTTATTGGTTTTGTTGATACTGGTGCTCACAAAAGTTTTCTCAATCTAAAGATTCTACCTCCAGAAGCATGGGAGCAACACAAGGAGTATTTTCAAGCTGCAAATGGAGAATTATTCCAAACCAAGATGATCACCAAACATCGTATTGGAATACAATTCTTCCCTGTATGTGTTATCTGGACCAAAGTTCTTGGCACAAGTCTTCCAGATCGAGACCTACTAATAGGTTTTGATATCATTCAACAGGCAGAAAAACTTAAAATCCTCTCGCAAGGATTAAAATTCAAGAGGTTCTTTGCTCCTTACACCAATGTTAAAAAGATTTTTGCCCTTTCAGAATGTCCAGTCCGGTATGAGGAGAACAAGACAAAGTTGTTACAATCCTGTGCTGACAGTCATGCTCAGTTCACGCATCCATCTCCCCTCTGGAAGAATGAAGACTTTTTCATCACATTACCTTTTAAGCTCAATGAAGACATCAATCCTACTAAGGCATCTCGTCCAGGCATGACGCCCTCAGATTTACTTCTAGCCAGATAAGAATGTTCACAGCTGTTACAACAGGGTCTCATTGAACCCACCAAATCCGAATGGGCATGCCAGGCGTTCTATGTGGAAAAAAGAACTGAGAAGATTCGAGGGAAAAAGAGGTTGGTAATTGATTACAATCCTCTTAATCATTTTTTAAGAGATGATAAGTTTCCTCTTCCAAAGATCAATTCCATGTTCCTTCATCTCAAGGATGCACCTATCTTTTCAAAGTTTGATTTAAAAGCCGGATTTTGGCAACTTGGCATTAACCCCAAGGATCGCCATAAAACTGCTTTCAGCATACCAGATGCTCAGTACCAATGGAAGGTTATGCCTTTTGGGTTAAAGGTAGCTCCTTCTCTGTTCCAGAAGGCAATGGTCCGTATCTTCCAACCCATTCTTCACCACACCTTAATTTACATTGATGACATCCTCCTATTCTCATCCACGGAGGAAGAACACCTACAGCTTTTGCAACAGTTTTATGACATAGTCCATTCTTATGGAATTATGTTATCAGAGAAGAAAAGCCACATCGGTGTTACAGAAGTTGATTTTTTGGGAATGCATTTCAAGAACGGTTCTTATCAGCCTGGACCCCACATTGCTCAGGAGTTATTGAATTTTCCAGATGAGAATCTCACGCCAAAGCAAATTCAACAATTCTTGGGAATTGTCAATTACATCCGTGACTTCATCCCAAAGGTTTCACACCATACTAGCCACTTGTCCAAATTATTAAAGAAGAAGGCCCCACCTTGGGGACCAGATCAGACTAGCGCTGTCAAAGTCCTAAAGCAGATCTCTCAAGATCCACCTCCACTCAGAATTCCCACCAATGGCATAAGAATTCTCCAGACAGACGCAAGTGATGAGTACTGGGGAGCAGTACTGATGGAAGAGACAGAAGATAAAAAGAGACATTATTGTGGCCACGCCAGCGGCCAATTTTCAGACGCAGAGCTCCATTATCACACCACTCATAAAGAACTTTTGGCGGTCAAATATGGAATCAAAAAGTTTTAATTCCATCTTGTCAACCATCATTTTATCGTGGAAATGGACAACTCATCTTTTCCAAAGCTGCTAGATTTCAAGAACAAAAGAGTTCCAGACAAGCAACTTCTGCGTTGGAAATAGTGGTTTGATAAGTATGATTTCCAGGACAAGCATATAAAGGGAGATACCAATCTCATTCCTGACATGTTATCCCGACCATCCAAGACAGTCCATTTGGTTTCTAAATTCAATCTCATTCCTGTTATCTTCATGGCTTCCTCCTCCTCTGAACCATATTGGCAACTGCCAGCTCAGCCAGCAGCATGGACCGACATGGCAACCAATAATCCTAATTTCCCTGAAACTCTTCATCCCAAATCAGACCTTTTCTCAATTCGAGAATTTGCACGAAATTCCCTTTTCCATTACCTCACTATCTTCCTTCAAGAACAAGGTGTTAGTCTTTCCCAGACAATTCAGTCCCAATATTTTCCTGACCACCCTTTCAGAAGGATTAGTCTTATCCATTGCTATGATTTCTCTGAAGATGAACTCTGGTACAACTGGTGCCTGTTCACTCTTTACTATGGCATATTCAGGATCAAGGCTCTCGACATGTTTGAATTTCTCATGGATGCAGAAAACAATTCCTCCAATCAGTGGACTTTTCTCCAGTGGATGGCCCCACTGAGTCAGTGGCGCACTTGGATTAAAACAGCTCTTGATATGCATCCACCTCACCAACGACCACTGCTTTACATGACATTTTCTGCACACCGAACCTATCGAGGAACACCTCCACGTCCTCATCCTGTTGTCAGACCATGGGAATCTTATCTTGCATCACCTCCACCAAGGTCCCTTGTAGAATATTATCGAGTACCACCAGCTCATCCAAGTACATTCCCATCAAAAAGTTTTCTTCGAAGAGCATGGAACAGTTTATGTCTCCTCAATGGTTTCAATTATGAGGCTGCCAGTCAAGTTTCCTCCACTGCAATGGTACCATTGTCTCCCACTCCACCTCCGGTCCCACAGACATTATTTCAAGATTCACAGAATCCGTATTCTCAAGCAACCTGTCAAATGGATGCCACATGGGATTCTGATGAAACAGAGGCAAATTATTGGCGTGACCGAGATGCCCGTGATGCCCGAGCTGCACATGCCGCAGCAAATGATAGCGATGATTCAATGGTGGACCCAGACGATGCTAATCTTAGTCCGAGTCACGAGTCCATTAATAAATAATGGCACTCTTTTATCACTATCCGTCTGTATAATAAATAAAGTGGGAATCTGTTGTCCCCCACTACTTTGCTTTATGTCGTGTCAGTCTATGGTCATGTTACCACTTAATCTTGTCTTATTACTTTAATTATTAAGCCAGTGATGTAAGCAGTGATGTAAGTTGGAAGAGACCCCAACTATAAATATAAGGATTTTCAAGTTGTAAGAATCAGAGGACATGTTCTGATTCAATCCTTATCTTGTATAATAAACTATGGCTTTCTAAAACAGGTTTTCGAACACTCATAGCTTAGGGTTATGAAACTAATTAATAATCTTCTTTGATCCTGCAAGAACGATCCTTTGATCTAACTGGATTACAAAAGGGGCTTGAGATTTGATTGCCATCTTGAGTATGGATCCTTCTATCTCGCCTGAGTAATCAGTTAGCTTGAAGGCTCTCGTCCCTTTGATTGGCCTATAAATAGAAATGCCAACACATACAAGTTATACCTCCCCACTTGTATCTTCTTTTGGCATGTAATATACAATAATATTCAAAACAATTAGCTTTCGAATGCATGTTGCTACATTGATGTCTATAACATTCAGCCTCCATGCCTATTGGTTTGATGGATAAGGAGGAGATGCCTACAGCCATGAAGAAGGCGATGTGCATCCTTGAACTGTGGGCTAGTAAAAATATGGTCAACCATGGGTAGTAATCAAGGATTCATCTGCCAATTTTTATAACAATATCATATATTCGAGCATATGGATTCTGTGCTCGACCGCAGTTTGACTGAACCTCGGTGGTGTTAATTATTAGTAGTCATCAGCTTAAATAGGGTTGACCAAAATATGAGATTGGATTGTACTTCTTGAGTTGCTATGGCACAATTATCGTCTGCCACCTTTATTGTAAAAGGCAAATGATACGAGAATCATAGAAACTAATAAACTACTACATAAAAACTATAATGTGTTCCTGCAGTGGTATCATTTTGCATTCGAGGTCTTAGCATGACAGAAAATTACTTGTTAACTGAAGTAGCATCGTTCACAAGGCGTCTAAAGACATTTTAGAATGATACATATTGGCACAAGAATGCAATTTCAATGCAACATGGAATTCCCACATTTGACAAATCTATCAGATCAGGTTTTTTTCCGGGGGGAAGCCAGCCCTGCACTTTACCATTTGCTCATTTACAACCACTAGATATATGGTTCCTTTCTTGCACGGCCAGTATCAAGAAATGACACTCCTTATTCCTCCCTGGTTCATTAGCAGTATTGATGTGGCAAGTTTCCATTCTAAATCTTCTGTTTAAGTACATGACGCAATTGGACTTTCTGACTCTCCATCCTGGCCTCCAGTAGCTTTGCCTTCAAGCTGTGCTTCTGTCCTCTTGGCCATTCAATGCATCCTTTCATCCCACGAGTAATGTGAGGGTTCACAGAGTCTGGGGAGCTCCATTGCCCTGCCAAATCTGGTGGACTGAATTCACCTTTACCTGAGCCCCTATCAGGAGATAATACTGCCACATTAGATTTCCTTCCATTTGAAACCCTGCCATGTATTCCATCCACTGATATTATTTTGTAGTTGTCTCCATTGTTCGGAACCGATCTCCAAAGCCTAGCGATGGAGGACACCTTCTTCAACTGCCGTGTCGGCATAGAATAGAGTTCGCTGATTTCAGTGATTGGGGTTTCATCGCATGCATTTCCTTCCCATTCCGTTCCACTACCAGAAACATTACTGTCCCGTCCATTCTTGTTGACGGAGGGAGCACTTCCCTCCGGGGAGCAACTTGAATCCTGATCTTCAACATGGCTTACAGTTTCCCATCCGCTCTCATCATCTTCTATGTCGCCATTCTCATGCACCAAGGCATCAGAATGTCTATGATTGCCATCCTTATTAACTGCATTAACTTCAGGACTCACAGTATGAATCTTTGAGGCATGACTTGCAGGACTGTAAGGAACACATTGTTCAATCTCCCGCTCATTGGATTCACCAAAATTAACATCATCAAAAACAGAAAAAATGTCATCCGAGTTAGGGGGCTCATATGTGAATTCTTTTATTTCTTCAACATTCACTGAGGCCGCAACGTGAATCAGTGATTCTGCTTCTCTCATTTCCTTCATATCTGGGGTTGCACTTCTTGACCTCAGGAAAGTTTCTAAATGTGCAATAAGACTATTCATCTGAGAATACCTCTCTTCAAGGGCCACCTTTGCATCAACCAGCTTCATTTGTACACGTTCTTCACGCCAGACCTCAGCCATCTGCAACATCTTTCGTTCCTCATCCACTTCCTCCCGCATTTTCATCGATTCCCTCTTTAATGCCTCAACTTCGGCCTTGTCTTCCCCAATTTCCTTGGCAAGCTCATCACAAACTTCCTCGATCAATTCCCTGGCCTTTCTTTCTTTCTCGTAATCCTGCATATACCGCTTTGCTGACAGCTTTGCATCAGCCATCTCATTAACCAATTTGGAATTTACAATCTCTAATCTTTGACGATTTTTCCTCTCACGGTTCAGCTCAGCTTTAAGGTCATCAATGAAAGCACGGATTTTGTCATGCTCTCTACTTCTCCATGCAACTCTTTCCTCACTCACTTTCTTCAAGAAATGCTCCAGCTTCTTTTTTGAGGACCGACGTTCAGTCTCAAGCTCCTGAATGCGTGCTCGGGCCTGCTCTAACTCGGTTTCCAGTGCAGAAACCATGGATACTGCACTTACTTGTTGATCGAGACGTTTTATGCGGCCACAAACCTGGCGTACCTCATCTGACGGTTCCAAGCAGATTGGATCCCACTTAGTTGCACCCTCCATTGCAGAGTTGGAAAACTGAAATGATGGTTCAATCTTGGAAAGAGGAAACCAAGTTTATCATTAGATATAAGGCACCGGTAAGAGGTCCATAAACATTATTTAAAAGCGTCAAAGTATAAGAAACAGAAAGGAAAACATTCTGCACAGTAAGGTCTAACTAGAAAGGAACAGTAGCAGATGGTTTCACAACATTTGGACAAATAAATTTTGTTTTTATGCTTCAGCTAAAACTCCTTGTAGAATGATGCCATCATCCTGGCACGTGACTCGTTTTGTCTATGGACAAGCAACATGATCTCTCTTACAATTGAAAAGGCCCAACAAGCTGATTCAGGGGCTCAGACTATCCCTGCTATGATGAATTGAGCTTTGAAGGTCAAAGTCTATGCTTTGGTTACTTTTTCTGCAACAATGCCACAGGCATGGAGAAATTCTGACTGCAATCATTACTAGCTATCACATGCCATGCATCACCACCATTTACAGCGTCTCTCAGACTCTAATTATCATATCATATGCATTGTAGTTATGACATTTGCCAAAAAGATAGATCTAGTAAAAAGCTTTTACTACATCTATATTATTCTTTCTTCTTTTTAATTTATGTGAAATACATTAATCTCTACATTATACAGGAAAATGTTAAGTAACAAAAATTCCCCGTGATTCTTTCAAAAGTGAAATCATTCGATCAGCAATTGCACCTTCTGCTATAACTTAGCCATCTAGATTTCCAAAAGAGTAAGCATAACTTGACGCCACAGGGATTAATACTAAACTAAAATCTGCATTAACTCCAATTACATGGTAGATGGCTGGTCATAAGAGAATGCAACTTGCTAAAGAAGTAGCGAAGAAGGAAATCCGAAACTCATTGGAGAACTTCATACTACGTGAGTAACATGACAGCAGCAGGAGTTATGGTTTGTTTCCTTCAGGATAGCCATGCAACAGCTATGATACAGAATAGACTGCAATAGTTAAAAATCAAACTACAGAACCTACAGAATGCAGATACCTTGCACAAAAATCTATTCCTGGCATCAGAGACAGAACTAGGACTCGGTGAGGCGTCTTTTGCTCCAGAACCGAACACTTTCCCATTCAGACATGGTCCAAATGAGATGCCCGCATGGCCAGCAGCAGCCTGCAAAGAGAAAAATAAGCAGACAAATTCAAAATGTCTGAAAGATACTAGTTAAATGTTACCCCAAATGAAAAGCTGTAAACAGCAAAGTGCTTTGCAAGTCATTTACCAATGGCCAAGCAGATAGGAGGTTACAATACCGACATTGCTCTAAATTAAAGCATAATCACAACTGAAAAGCTTCTAATAACCAAGATCCCTGTGAATCCCATTAGCACTGTTTACATGATCAAGGAAGAATCACACAAACTAGGCACAGATTTATCTATTCAAATAAAGTGCACCATAATATATTAGAAAAATAGATACCATCACTCAAATAGGCTACCAAAAGCGAAATCTAGACAATGATGGAAGGAGGCTACGATAACAAATCCCCAAGAAAAGGATTTAGAAGTCAATTTCTGGCTAGATCAAGTCACCAACAGAACTATGTTAGAATGATAATCTTTGTGAGGTCTAAATGCATAAAAATCATAATTACCAAAAAGTTTCTGCAAGAATTAATGATTGCAGTACCATAAATCCCAAAGGCTAAACCTTACAAACTTCAAAAATAAGCAACCAATGGTGCCAAAGCTATTAATCACAAAAAAAAAAATTGAACTTGAAAACAAACTCCCAGCACCTACAAAATCACCCACATTTACTGAAAAAACCCACCACCAGATCTTCCCATAAATGCATCAATAAAAAAACAAAATCACCTGAAAGCCTAACCGATCATTCCTTCTCTCCACCTTCTCCGGCACCTGCAACCGCCACAACCCGGCAGCCAGCTTCCTCGCCGAGACCGCCCTTCTGGAACTCCTCCGGCGCCCCTTCCGACCACCCTCCTCTTCCTCCTCGTCCTCCAGCTGCAACCCCGCATCCTCACCAGCCCCACCACCACTCCTCTGCTTATCCTCTGTCGTCTTCCACTTCAAAAGAGGCGTCTCGGGCCTGCTCCGGCCCTTCACGGGGTGAGCCCCGGGCTTCCTGGCCCGGGTCAGGACCGGGTTCCGAGTCTTCCGCCTGTGCTTGAGGGAAGCTGTAAGATCTGGTTCTGGGTTGGGGTTAAAGGGTTTAGAAGCAGCAAAACTTCCAGGAAACGACGCCGCGGGGTGGTGGTTCCCGGTTATCTTCATCTCTGCCTAACGCAGGCAGCAACCAGCCATTTACCAAAGCAAAACCAAAAAGAAAAAAAGAAACACAACAAAAAAGGAAGTAGTGTTATGTTAGTGTTTTGTTTGGGTGGAGGGTTTGTGTTTGGTTTCTTACACTGCTAAGTTTCGGTTTCTGTGCTCAATGTGTGTGTGTGGTTACGGCAAAATGGAAAAGTTACAGTGAGGAGAACCAGAAAGAGAGAGAGAGTGAGAGAGAGCGTGTGTGTTTTTGGTTATGGTTTTCTTGGTTTTGCTAGTGAAAACGACGCACCATATAGGTGTGGTATTTTCTCATGTAGGTATAGTAATAATATAGTATATACTCGTATTTTTAGTTTTCGTTTGTGTGTTTTTTTGTTTGTTTTGTAATAATAGGTGATGCTGACGTGTCTCGATTTTTCTCTTGCATTGCTCCTTCGATTTCGGGGATTGCATGTTTTGGATTGTTTCGGTTTCCTACGACAGCGTTTTGCGGGGACAAAGCGTGTTTGCACGTGTGTCCCCCATCGTGGTTCTCTGCAAAGAGACGTTGTTGATGCGTTGGGTTTGCATATTTAAAATGGGGTGGCAGTATAAAATAGGATGATTGGAAGGATAAGAAATTAAAATTAAAAGGATAATCATATGATCCTGGTTTTAATTGAAGTGTGTGATATAAATTATAATTAACAAACTACGACATTTTTTTTTCTGACTGCAACTTTAATTGGAAATCTTTGGGTTTTGAAAGTTGAATAATGTCTCGAATCAATTGTATGGCTTGCCTAACATTTCTCTCCCTGTGCTTAGATTAATGCACCACCAGGTACATACAATGTCCTCTCTCATATAGATACAGTAGTACTACTAACAGAGAGTTCAAAATTTATGTTCTCGGCAAAAAACAGAGAGTTCAAAAGAAAAATAGTACTAACACACACAAGACTTAAAACTTGCACCAATAACGAAAAGATTGACGTGTCGTATACATATTATCTAGTTTTTTTAATAAAACATATTATCTGACTAGTTGCCTAAACTAGTAATGGACCGCAGGTGATGGGTAAAATAATTTAGTTGTTAGTACCACTAATAAATGAGATCAGAAAGAATAAATTAACTTCGAATTTGCAATTGCTGGGCTGTTCTCGATCAATGTTTAGGCTTATTTATTTCATAGAATTTTAGTTGCCTTACAACTTGTAAGTGTGACCACATCGTTGTTCAGAGACTTCTCTAGTGACTGTCATCTAAACATGGTTCTAATGCTTTTAGAGCCATCATGTTTCATAAGTGCCATTCCATTATGTTCTTTTCTTCTTTTTTTTTCCTAATCCAAAGATAACTCGTTCAATTATTATGTTTTATAAATTTTATTTCCGACGGCTTTGATTTTTCCTTTTTCTATGTAAAAAGCCGACCAGCTTGGATATGCAATTAATACAGGGCAGCCCGTGTATTTAGTTGGTTGATTCTTTTCTACTTTCTTTGGAGAAGTCACGAAGTACACGTATCATCTTTTGTTTTATGGCATGATATGATCGCATACGTAGAAGATATCAGCTGGTATAAGACTAGAACCTACTTTGACATACCCCCCCAAAAAAAAAAAGAAAAAGAAAAAGGAGAAGAACATAATTTCAGTGACACGTTCATGTAAAAGCGTTATGGCCTTGTCTAAATCATTCATATATGTCCACTCTGATAGTAACAAAACAACAATGAATGAAGATATTTTCCAGTCAATTATAAAGAATGAAAAAAAAAAAGATATTCCTTTTGAAGTAGCTTATCTATATTTACCATAAAAGAAATGCTCACTCAATATTGGCCCAAAAAAAATTTGCTCACTCAAGTCAATACGCATCATACAGTAAATTAAATTTGCAACTGAAAGGAAATCAAAGGATCACGGATCACCATTCATTTATTTGGGTTTGGTTACAAGCCAACAAAAGAGAAAAGAACACAAGAAGATGTCTAAATATCAATGCATGTCTCTGAGGCTATAATAAAAGAATACATACAGGGAAAGAGGTACAAAATTCTGCCACTGACTTTCATTTTCTTTTTTTTTTTTGGACAATATTTGCATCTCCACTGACTTTCAATTTGTTTAGAACTAGATCCATTATGCTTAATTTAGTCCATAAGAAAAGGGCATCCAAGGGGAGAATCCAGGTGGCAGTTAGTGGTTCACTTTCCATGCATCCAATGCAATTTTTTGCCTACAAGGCGACAGAAATGTACTCACATGGGGGGTGGGCATTGTATACTGCATGGCCTAACTTGATTCTTGAGCCAAAAATAATAATACTATTAATCTTCTTAGCATAGATTTGATCATTTTAGATCTAATATTGCAATATTCTAGAGATTAGACTATATAATAATCTAGCTACAACCGCACCCTAGGTCACTGGATATGATCATTATTGATAAAAGGCTCTTATTAGTCAATTGCTTTTGCGGCTACTAATCTTCGAGCTGTTTGACCCTTCCAAGTTCCATCCATCACCAACTGTAAAACTCTTAGTAAAATCAGGTGGAGGGAGGAAGATCACAGCGAGCCACCACCACCACCCAGCAGCTGACATTTTTTGGTCTTTTCTTGTCACATGTGGGTCCACCTTCTAGGGGTTCAATTTGATTTTTGAACATATTATATGTTACTATTATTATAGGCTGAACTAACATGGACCCTCTTTCTGTGGGCCCTCTCTATGGGCTTTGCTTTGCTTTGCACAAATTTTTTTTTTTTTTTATGGGATTGTATTTTAGCTTGGTGGACGATATAACAGATGATGGACGTATTCATTCGACAAGGACTTGGGATTCTGTATTTCTTTCTTTCTTTCTTTCTGTTTGATCATTGATGTGGTTCCCTTCCCTTCACACCCTCACAATTCTATCTGCTTGTCATGTTTCCATCAGTTGGCATCGAGCAATAGCTGTGACCATGATATATACTACTAGTGTACGTAGTAGATTAATCATCCTCTTAATTAATTAACAAGTTTAAAACAAATTGAATACTACTACTATATATTGATGATCTCCCATATAGCTAGATGGGGAAATAATTAAATGCGTACGTGGTTTTCCTCGATACAGCATTTTGTAGTCGAAGTTGATCAATCAAACGGTTGGTTTCCTTCTTGAAAGAAAAAAAAAAAAAACTATAACTGAGAGAGCGATGTTTCAATCAAAGGATAACCACTTCACGAGTCCTATAACTTTTTTCGAAAATTCATTTGAGTCTTAAAAACGAAAAAACGTCTATTTCGGGTCCTATAATATTAAAAAATTACACCATTTGAGCCTCCGTCTAATTTTCCGTCAAATTTTTGCTAACATGGCCGTTATCCTTAACTTGTCATGCACCACATCAGCTCCACTTCATTGCTGACAAGGATAATAGGCCACGTGAGCAGGCACATCACCTTCTCCCTCACTTTTCTTTTTATTTTCTTTTCTTCTTCCTCCACCCGCCAACCACCACTACCCGAGACCACCGAGCCACCCACACACCACCTGCAGCACGTTACCACCACCCCATCTCTTCCTCTCTTTTTCCTCCTTCTCTCAAAAGCTCTCCCTCAGCCACCAAACACTGCCGCCTTTCCCTTCTCGCTGCTGCCACCGTTACCCACACCACCTCCGCCGGAAGCCACCAGCAGGACCCGATGCCTCTTCCTTTGTTCCTCTCTTCTCCTCCGCGCTGCCACAACAATCAGAAGATGCCACCACCGAGCTCGACACCACTGGGCAGAGGATCCGACCTCCTCTTCTCCAACCCGACAACCCCGAGGTCTCAAATTCCTGCAGCAAACCTCCTCCTAGGCTCGTCCAATGCACCCGAGCCAAACGCCATCCGAGCCAACAACACACGCATACCCCCACCGGAAAAAAACATCCACAGAAACCAAAAAAATCAGCGCCCGATTAGAAACCCACCGAGAGAGAACAGGGAGGAAAAAGAAAGAGGGGCAAGGTCGGGGCTTACCAGTGCACGACGGCGACGAGACCCACACACCGGCTTTGCACCGAATCCACAGCCTCCTCCTTCGCCTCGGCTGGAGCGACGACCTCCTCGGCGTTGCGCTTGCTGCGGCTCGAAGAGAGGGTCACGGAAGAAGATGGAAGGAGGGATAAGGCCGGCAGCGTTGGTGGAACGAAGAGAAGAAGAAATGGCGGTGGCGGCTGCGGCTGCATGTTTGTGGGAGAGTCAGATCGAGAGAAAAGAGAGAGAGAGAGAGAGATAGCAGGTATGTGGGTTGTTGCAATTGGGTTTGGATGAGGGGTGGTGGCTGAGCGATTGGTGGGCGTGGTATGGTGGTGGTGCATACACAATGGGTTTTGAATATTATAGGGGTTGATGCGCATGGGTGCTTGGTGGTTGATTTTGGTGGTGGTGATTGTGGAGTGGTGGCGCCGCTGTGGTACAAAGAGATGATGATGGCGGGCGGCTGTGCGTGTTTGTGGAGAAGAGAAGAACTGAGAAAGAAAAAAAAAACAAAAGAGAGAAAGAGGGTAGATTAATTGAAATCTTGATAATAATTTTCATTAACTATCACTAATGATCATTTATTAATTGTTAATTTCAAATTTTTAAATTTATTTTTTTGTTAATTTTTTTATTTAACTTACTTTCCACGTAATTGTTATTTTTTATTAATTATTTTCCACGTAATCAGATAACGGCCAAGTCAGCAAAAATTTGACGAAAATATGGACGGAGACTCGTTTGATGTCCTTTTGAAACGTTATAGGACTCGAAATAGGCATTTTTTATTTTTAGGACTCAAATGAGATTTCAGAAAAAGATATAAGACTCGCGGAGTTGTTATCTCTTCAATCAAGTGTCAAAGAAAGTATTGCTAAAAGTAAGGATACAGAAACAAAAATGGTCTTAGGTTATAAGGAACAGGACAGGTCGGTCGATGCGTTTGTGTGGCCTAGCATTGTTTGCAACTTGGCTTCGTGTTTTACCATGTTCTCATGTAGGGACTTGGCTGTGGCTGGACAACGACAAACTGCTCTCAGTCGCGAACTAACAATTCAGCATTAGAAGAATTATGGCCTGGAGCTCAAAACATTGTGAAACTACTTATTTCTATTTGTGCATTATCCGTATGCACAAGGATAACATGATTATAGTTAGGAGCACGTCGAATCAAGATTAGTCAGTATAAAGTTCTAAATACTAAATAGTCAACCAAAAAACTACTGTAGTTTTGGTTAATTGTAAACATCATAAACTATTTGAATTCGACAATGAACAGTGTCTATGCTTGCTTTTTCTCCATTGGTTCATTTTTTTTTTTTGTTCTAAGATATTTTCCATGATACTATATAAAGCAAATTGTCATGTACTAAAACTAATTAAGCGTCGACACTACTTCATTATATATTTCGACCACTTGATATTCAGATTTATAAAATAGATGAATTAAAATTCTCTATCGTCATAATCCACAAAGATACTAAATCCCAAAAAAAAAAAAACCGATTTAGTGTTAAATCTAATTTGTATATATTAATTACAACTTAAAAATGTAAAGACAGGAAAAAGTTGATCATTAAATAATATTAATTATGGGAGTTAGTACCTATGTTGGAAGATATAAATACACAAGTGAAACGTGTAATTGGACAATTAAGTGGCTAGCCTTGTGCTGTTGGGCAGATCGCATTTAGTTATAAGGTCAATAATCTCATGTTAATCAAAACATGTAAATTCAAACTTTTCAAGGACATGACCCTTAACAAACCATCTAAAAGTGATTGTGAATCTGGTTGTTAGACATAGGGTGAAAGGAAAACATGGACTTGACTATATTTTTTATATACTACGAATTATTGTAGTAACAAAATAGGTCTTTAATAAAACTTTTAAATAGTAACTAAAGTTCAAAAGTTGACAAATAAGTATATGTTAATAGATAGTACTAGTACATAACTTTGATCGATCTTTGTCTATCATGCCTTTTCAGATTCTTTAATAACTTTGTCAAGATGTAATTATAATTGATCAAGAGTTCTTTTATTTGTATCAAAAACTTATATTAATAAGATATATATAAATACTTTTATTTTATGATGAAGCATCGTATGGTGATCCTTTTTGGAACTGGTCTCTTACCTTAGATTCGCTGTGGTTTTTGGAACTAGTAATATTCCCTCATTGCCTAATCTGGTGTTTATTCTTCTTTTTGTTGTTTTCTTTTTAACCGTCAGAAACCAAATCTGGTGTTTCTCTTTGTCTACATGATTTGGGATGTTATGATCTGCCAACTGATTTTCATAAGAATTAATAGCCCGTCACATTATCCAGCAAATCTATAACCTATTGGGCTTTACTAGTTATGGTCCCAACGTTTCTCTTAAATTTTTCTCTTGCATGCAGCACATTCAATAGACTAAAATGAATCACCAAAATGATCTAAGCACATGAATCAATGAAGTTAATTTCATGTTCTTCTCCACAATTAATGAGGCCAGAACCAACTTTCGGCAGTTTGATTTTCAAAAAGCAAATTGATAAATGTCCTTGAATCCCAAATAGTTTTTGTTTTATTGCCAATAATGAAACATGAACAAAGATAAGTAGTAGTACTACCAAATGCTTTGAAACCAGTTGATGATCCTTTCCTTTTATCTTTAACTACCAGATGCTCTGAAACGAGCCAGCGGCTGCTTTGTTTCATGACAACATTATTGTATTCTGTTTGCAACATCATTATCTTCGAGTGACCACATCTCACAAGACTTGCTAGCACTGGCCTGAATTCCGTTCATTCTTTGATAAAAAAAAAAAACAAAAAAACGTTCATTCTTAATTCACTTAGATGGACTTAATCTTCTGAATCCATATCAAACATAACCATGAAAGTGAGGTTGACACTTGACATTATTGGTCCCTCCGTCCGTGTCCACTCCAGCAACCCAGTTTACAGCGTTATTCACCAGCCTACCTAGTGCCTATGACACAAACTTTTATCTTCAACTACGGCTATCACAATATAAGAGGACCTCACTATTAATTGGACCTAGCCAAAATTTTTTTGTGATTTTTGCTTGCATTGGGAAGGGTAGAATCTAATCTTATGAAAACCAGAAAATTGCTGCTAACCGACAGATCGATTAGCCTTATGATAAAAAAAATTGAAGAAAGATTGATTAGCCTCCTTCCCGCATAAATTAAAGGGAATGCATTTTAGTGTGTTTTTTTGGTTCACCAACCGGGACCCATCCATCCATCATCACAGAAGATGAAGGATGAGTTGGGTTTTTAACTCTATATATATGGGCCTTATGGCATTAACGATTGTTGTATATATACCTACCCACATCAGGCCAATTCTGCTCTCAGAGCTTAGTTACGAGTAAAACCCAATGCACTCACAGAGCCCAGGAAAGAACCTGCGTACGTATAAGCAAAATGGGGCTTCTAAGTTGTACTAACAGTTACCAGGGTGTAGTACCAGACACACTTACTCTTTAGAGGAGGGGTTGTATCCCTGGCCCATTTATGGGTTAAATTTGCACCTAAGAAGAAAGAGAACACAACTAAGATTAATTAGTCCCATGCAATTGCCTGCTGCCATCAAGGTCTAAAACATATCTTGATTGGCTAATCACAATTTATAGATCACGGAAGGGCTCAAGGTGTGGCTGTGGCCGCCTCATTTTTGGGTTGTTGTTCGGTAGGCCTTTGGTCATGGTACGTATGACTGCTTTAGTTCGGTATTTTTTGGGATGCAAAATCTATTCATTTGAGTGGATGCTCAAGAAATCTCTAAATTTATATAGTTTGTGAACTGTTTGGAACCAGGCTTGGCAGCGATGACAAACCCCTACATGCATCTAAGACTCACCGGTATTGGATGCTTTTGGGCCTCGCAGGTGCATGTGTGCCTAGGTAGCTATTGGACTAGTTCATGCCACTAGTTGGGAGAACCAAGTGTAATAAATGCACAAGTAATACTACTTGCTTCGTAAGCAAATTCACTTGTTATATGCTTTTGTTCCAAGAATGTGTCAAACCAAGAAGTGTCGATCTTTTTTGGATAGAGAAGAAGTGTCGATCTTTCTTGCATGGGTTTGCAGGATTGAATTTGATTTATATAAGATTCTCGACATATATTCCACTCCAATAAAAATATACATAGATAAAAGTGTTGACTTCGATCGGTGTATTTTGAACAGATGGTTTCTTCTCATCTTTCAATTTGAAGTTTTCAACAGAGTCGTATCGCCGCAATTATTTTTTTTTTCAACAAATCTCATTCGTCCCGATAAAAAAAGTTTGGGTCTGCACTGCATATGCTAATTACTAATTCATGTGTTCTTTAATATTTCCCCCCATTGGAAGACAAAAAAAAATTAACAAGTGCTATATATTAGTCACGCTTTGATTTTTCCCCATTGGCAGAAGTTATAACTTCGTAGGAGCTCCTGGAAATACTGTTGAAAATGATATTTGGCAGAGCTGACGACAATGTTCATACTTTAAGTCGTCAACTACATATATAGTGAAAAGTTGAAGTTGACATAAAATTTTAATTTGAAAACAGATAGAAATGTATATGAAACTAGCATCGAATTCAGAACCAGCATTGGTGCAGCATATTAAGATGGTCAATCATATAACATCAGGATACTAGTTCAAGTAGTTTTTATGAAGCTACTTGCGAATTAGTTAGATAGTTGTCATAAATATGTCAAGTGATCAGTTTCGTTTACTTAACAAGATTGCTTCAAGCTGATTCACAACTTAGAAATTCTTATGAAAGGCAGAAAATGCTTGGCACTTGATTAATTAGCTTTTATATTATTATTATTGGAAAATGGTGAGTCCACCCATAAGGGGTGCTCACTTAAGCCCAACTGGGCCCAACTAGTGTATTATATAAGCCGCCACAAGGGGAGACTGATATATCGAATGTATTATACACATGTGTTGTGTAAACACTGAGATAACCTGCACACACTGCATTCTAGGGTTTAGACCGCGGAAACTAGGAGGCCGATCTGACACACTGTGACGGTCTCCATCGACCAGTGATTCAAGCCGTGGCTCCCGATCCTGACAACGCTTCCGCTTCACTCAGATAAGTGTTCTTATCTATGTTATATGTATACGTATATTGAATCCTTCATTGGTAGCGGAGCCCTAGGCTTGTATTCTGGTTGATTTTATTGATTTTGTATAAATCTAAAATCATGAATTAGGCATCCGTTATTTATTGGAATTGATCATAAATAACTGATTTGTTCATCCATCGTTCGTTGTTAATTGATATATTCATTCGATTAATTGTAACGACTGCCTATATTATTTGAGACAATCTGTTTTCGTTTCCAGCGTAATATATATGTGCATACATATTCGACAAAAAAAAAAAATGTGCATACATATATTTCTGGGTGGATTGTACATACTTCTACAGATTAGTATGTGTTGTTGATCAACGAAAAAATATACAAACATATGATTCACAGAGTATATACAATACATGATTGTATAATGATGTTGTTGATTGTATATTTTATTGGTAAAATAACAAACTGGATCTGTGTCCTTGGAGCACAGTGGAACACACAACCCGTGAAACCCATCACCCATACCCATCGCTGCACACGGCGGCGGACAGGGCTTGACTTGTTGCAGACGGCGGCAAGGCGAGGGTGGATCGCTGCAAACGGCGGCGACTCGTTTCCCGGTGCCCCAAACGGTGGCTTGCATCTGCCGAGGTGGATCAACGAGTGTGTCGTCGAGCTGGCTTCTTGGATGGCGACAGACCTCGAGGAACGCGGCCGGAGTAGACAGGCGGCGATCGTCGTCGTCGAGCCACTCCGCGCCTGGTTTGTCCTCCCCGTTCATCGTCGCAGGCTGGAGCTGGCAGCGCGGCTCGTTCGCATCTGGTGGATCTCGCGGCTGTGGCTGCAGATCGGGACCTTGACTCGGCAACGTTAGTGGTTGCCGCCTCTCCCTCGCTTGGCGGCACCTGCAGCGGCCGCCACTCTCTCCTCTCCGGTGGCTGAAGGCTGAAGCTCCAGTGGGGGCTTCTTTAATTGGCGGCGGCTGTGCGATTTTGGGGAAGATGATGCCTAGGGCATCCTTCTCAAATCGAACGGTTGCGATGGATTGGATCGTATGGCTGTGAATGTTTCTATAAAAAAAAAAGGAAAAGTGTCGGCAAGCCGAGCCGGATAAGTCAACCCGCTGAGCCGAACCTGAGACGTCTTACAGCTAGGGGTGTAAACGAACAGAGCTACTCGCGAGCTATTCGGGATCGACTCGGCGACTACTCGAACTCGACTCGTGCTTATCGAGCTCGAGCCGAGCTTGAAAGGTTATCGAGCCGAGCTTGAGCATACCAGTACTCGGCTCATTAAGCTCGCGAGCCTTATCGAGCTTAGCCATAATATAATAATATTATATTAACAAACCCTAATACCCTATTCTTTCCCTTCTTTTCTCTTTTCTTTCTTCTCTCTCCTTCATTTTCTTTCCAGCCGCACGGCACGACCCTCATCTTCTCTCTCTCTTTTATCTTTTCTACAAACATACCAACACCACCATCTCTTCCATCTTCTCTTCCACCGAAACAAACGTTTCCCCTTCGCTTCCCTCACTCTATCGCTGCAGAAGAGGGGAGGCTCTCCTTTTGGTTTGTGTGCTTATGTGGTGAGGCTCGGGGTTGGATTGAGTTCCTCTTCGCCGTCACTGGTGGCAGGTAGTGACTCTTGGAGGCTCGCGACGCGCGTGATGGGTTCCTGGACGGGGTTTTCGAGGTCGAGACCGCCATCGCTGCCTCGCGTGGGTAAGCTGTCGACCCTTTTTCCTTTTTGCTCTTGTGGCTTGATCTCTCTAAACCTAGACAAGAAAAAGCCCCAATTTGTTGTTTCACAAAATAACCAAAGCACTTTCCCTGCTAATTAATTCCTCGCTCTCTCTCTCCCTCTCTTTCTATGATTGATTGTTCAGGACGATTCTTATGTCGACAGCTATATCAGTACCATTGGTGTTGATTTCGTGAGTCTCCCCTTCCTTCCTTCCTTCCTCTCTCTCTCTGAAATTGTGTATATGTTTGTTTATGAGCATAATTGTTGTTCTTCAGGCTTAGGGTATTGTCATTTTCTTTGTAGAAAATCAGAACGGTTGAGCTGGAAGGCAAGACCATCAAGCTGCAGATTGTGAGTTCCTAAATTTCTCTGTTTTAGATTTTTCCTTTTCAATTGCTACTGGGGTTGAACTGTATAGAGATAACATGCGTAGAAAAAAATTAACACTGGCTATTTTTTTAAGCATCTAAAATGTTGTACGTCGATTGATTTCAAGTGAAATGTGCTAGTTAGACGGGTGCAATAGGGGCTGGAAATGTTCTTACTAAAGTTGATTATAGCTGAATGTTGTACGAATTACACATGTTCCTTCCTTTTCTGCATTTTCCTTTTCACTTCAAATCTATATTCACTCTGATTTGACCCTTTTAGTGGGATACCGCTGGACAAGAGCGCTTCAGGACTATAACTAGCAGCTATTACCGAGGAGCACATGGGATCATGGTAAGACATTTTTGTACTACTATATCAAGGCTTTCAATGTTTTCTTCTTGATCTGTCAGCCCATGCTTCTATCCTCATTATGGCTTTTATATGTGTTCATGTGATCTTACTGTTGCCACCCTTGTTATCAATCCTGCAAATAGTAGACTTGTAACTCTTATCAGGTTTAGTCACATTCTTTCAAACTTTCCTGTCTCTATCTCTTTTCCTACCATACTCTCTCATGATGGCATTACCAATAATTAGCAATGTTTATTATTTATTATTTTGTCGCAGTGACTTTATTGTTTATTATTTTTGGTTGGGGGGAGAATAATAGTTTTGGCAGGAGATGAAGCTACAGGAACTTATTCTGTTCCTATTCTTCCGTTGGTCGATTAGTAGTGCACTGTTGCAATGGCTGGCTGCTCCTTGTTGCAAGGTATAAAAAAATCTGTATGTTCTTATATGGTAGTAAAAGAGGTCAGTTCAGCTGTTTACTGGTTTTGGCTCTGCAACTAGGCTTGATCTTGCATCTTAGTCATTGAATTTGATTTGCACGTCTTTGATTGATTTGTTTAAAATTCCCACATGTTCCTATTGTTTGTTTCCCCCTGTACTCTCATCATGGTCTTCTTAGCATCTTGCGATATGCTTTCTTCCAAAGTTTCCCTCCTCCTTTTATATCTAGATGCCCTATCCTCGTCAGAATTGTTGAATGTTGAATAATTAAAATTTTCTGTTGAGTTTTTGTTGGATTTTGCTTGCTGTCATAATCTTAAATTGTTTCCCACAGTTGTCCTGAGTGCCACAGATGGTCATATGGGCCACTGTTCTACAAATTTTTCCTTCATGTGATCTAATTTCCTATTTATACATAGTTTTTTGTGCATTGGTTAACTTGCGGGCCATACAAGATGCCGGTCCATTGATTCTGCAATTGCAATGATGCTTAACATACTGGTTTCTTGAAATGTTGTTGCCAACTCTTCAGTGCTTCTTTACAATTTCACTTATGGGTGATTGTGAAAACTAGGTATATGGCACTTTGACCGAATGCTTCTGGAGGAGGGAGCAAGTGCTGCATGATTATGAAGATACAATGCACACATCACTCTCTTGTGGCTAGTTAACCGTTTTGGAGATCATCCTGTGCTATGGTTTTTTTGTGATTTTTTTTTTGTTTTAAGGAAAAGAATTAGAGGTTTTGGGCAGCATAGATGGTGTTGGAGCTTGTTGCCATGGTTCATTTATGGAGTGTTTTGCAGAAATTTTTTGCTCATCTTTCATTAAGTGTTTACCAAATTTTAGTTATATTTTGGACTTTGGATTGGATTGTTTAAAATATTTTGAATGTCTATTTTAACGAGCTTGCGTTAACGGGCTCAGATCTAGCTACCGAAGCAAACAAATACTTATCGAGCCTTAACGAGCCTTAACGAGCCGAACTCGAGTAATGGCAAAATCAAACGAGCTCGAGCTCGAGTTCAAATATGCAAGCTCGATCGAGCTCGAGCTCGAGCTCGAGCTTGGGATTCCTTAACGAGCTCGAGTCGAGCAAGGCACTACTCGGCTCGTTCACACCCCTACTTACAGCCGAGCCGAATGAGCCGTTTATTGAGTCGGACAAGTCATATGGGTCTTGTGATTATATGGGCTTTAGTAGCCTATAATAATTGGGTTGGACAATATAATGGGCACAAGGCCTATGGACCATTTATTTAAGACATAAGGTCTTATTAATTTTATTTTGTATGGCCTATATATTAAACATATGGTTTAATTAAAATTAATTTAGGCATACGGTCTAGATTAATTTCTCTTTTACATGGGCTATAAAAATAAAATTGATGTATTTCAGACAGACGGTCTAAAATTATTTTCTTTCCATCAACATATGGTTAGATAAAGTAATATGGACTTATTTTAGGCATATGGTCTAAATTATTATTTTAATTAGGTTTGAGACCTAATAAATTAACTATAAGTCCAATGTTTTTTTTTTTAAAAGAGATGGTCCTTTTAGACATATGGTCTAAAACCAATTTCTTCAGTTGGCATATGGTCAAAGAAAATATAATAATAATCGACTCATTTTATTTTATGGGGTTATGGCCTAAATAAAATAAAATTGATCAAGAGAAAAGTCTAATATTATTATTTTTAGAAGAGATGATCGATATCAAAAAATTTTTTTAGACACACGGTCTAAATAAATTTTATTTTTATATCTCATGACCTTAGTAAAATTTGTCCATGTTAGACATATGGTCTAATCAAATTTTATTCTACGGCATACGGCTTAGAATAAAATTATGAAGGGTTCTAATATTTTTCTTAATAGATCCAGATAAAGAAATTAGTCACATGGACTAATTCTTTTGACATAAATTTTGTGTTTATGTTTTATCACCAATAAAATACAATCCAAATATTTCTAGACCACTTTCTTTGTGAATTTGGCACGAGAAATATTTACCCAACGGTTCAAGCATGAGTAATACACGATTACCTGCTTTAATGTTAATTGGTTTAACATTATGAACTAGTTGCTATTTAGTTTAGCATCACATGTTAATTAGTTTAACATTGTTGGGTTGTTCAACTTATAACCCACATGAGATTATAAAATTGTGCTTGACAAATATGTTGTCTGGAGCATGATTAATGCTTAGCTGTATTATTGGTTAAATTGATTTTCATTATGCATTCAACTTTAGGACGATGACTGGGAACATAGTGAACTTTCGACTCCGGGTTATGCATGTGATTATTAACTTAGTCAATTGAAGCTTAGCATTATACATGTATGTATGTTGAACATTATACCTTATATGTGATCCTTGTGTTTTTTTTTAATATAATTACTGCTTCATAAGTTATTGTCGCCTAGCTCAACAAAAGGTTGATGCTTAATGACGGTAATTATGAAATCTGGAATTTAGTATTCCAATATGTGCTGGTAGAGCAGAAGTGCTCTTGTGATCATCAATGTAGTCATGAAAGTTGAAGACAGATCAGTACGGCAAACCATACAATGCAAAGTACTGTTGTAACAAAAGTGTTGCAATGATGACCAAATGGGTCATTTTCCAATGATGAAATTGGATAGTACGATGTGGTACTTTACTTTGTATGGAGATGTGATACCTGATCAATGTTAAGTCTCACATGGAGATTAAACGTTTTGACATGTAAGTGGCAACAATAAGGTGTTGCTTAAATACTCATATCATACAAGTTACTCTTGTGTAACATATGAGATAAGATCTTACATGATAGATGTCTTTTTTGACATGTCTTGGTTTTAGTAACCACACATGCTTTCATGATAAATTACAAAATTGATTCTGGTTTAATTTTATATGGCTTTAGTCTTATTACCTAATTATGCTAGATTTGGTCATAGGGACCAACAGAGAATGCCAAGGTTAGCAAATAATGTTTGCTTCATAGCATTATACAAGTAGAATTGTCTGCTTGTGAGTGTTATCTTACTGATTATTGACCATCCGGTAAAATGATTGAAGCCAGCTCTTCATTTATATTTGTCCACCTAGACATCTGTGGGTCCATTCACGTTTGGACTAGGCATAAGCATATTATTCATCATTTTATTCATTATGTCTAATTATATTTATTTAATTTTCTATTTTTTCGAGGCATTAAGTTGCTTCTAAAGCTATATGAGCTTAATGGAAAATTAATTAAATACGAAGATATAAGATCTTCACCACTAATTGTGATCGTTTTGTCAATCCAATTAGTAGGGTATGTGATGAAAGGGTATAGTGCATTACTTGACTATCCCCAATAATCTATGACAAATGTGTTATAGAGTGACATGATGGAATGCTTCTGTAATGGTTAAGTAAATGAGGGCACAAACTTTATTGCCAGGGTAATGTTTGCTTGCTACCTATCTACTTAATAGCATGCCTACATTGTCAGTTACAACTACTCTACATATGTTGTTGAGTAGAATGCTTCCCACCAAGTGTTTTCGTAACCATGGAAGTTATGCTACTTATAAACATTATTCCTCTCTACCTGGCAAGATGTGCCTTGAGAGGAAGACAAGTGTCTTATGAGATACTTACTAACCTCAAAGGTTATATGTTTATAAGTCAACAGAACAGTGGGAGTGTAACTGAGTTTAAACCAACAAAAGTTACATTCTTTGTGAATGAGTTTCCTAAGAAGGGTAAGGTAGGTTAAGGCCTATCTTTATTTGAGGAAGAGGATTAAGACGTGCAAGGATTACTTTATTCGAGTGGGAGGATTTTTACAGATGATGAATTTGTTTCTCATCAATAAACTTCCTCATCATCAAGTCCGAATAAAAGTAATCTTGTTGTTCCAAGTGGGAGCGATAAAGATAGATCTTGTTCTAAGTGGGAGCGAGATTAGCATTTTAATCCTAGTGGGAGCCATGTTGATCCAAATGGGAACAACATAAATGAATCACAATTAAGTGTGATTCTCATAAAAGATTGTCATTGATGATTTGACATCAAAGATAGTGGGTCTTTTATGATATTCCTACATGATGAGCCTAGAAGAGGCTGCCTCAAAATCCTTCTAAAGAAAAATGGACAAAGGCACTTGAGGAACAGATGGAGTCAATGAGAGTCAATAAAGTTTAAGAACTAGTTGATCTCATTGAAGGACATAATGCTATTGGGAACAAATGTGTTTTCAAAAATAAACTTAAGGCTGGTGGCATAGTTGAGAAATTTAAGACTCAACTAATAGGTAAAAAGTACATCACAGAAAGAGATAGATTACAAGAGTCAATCTCGATTTCTGTGAGTTTTACCTATATATGGACGTTTCTAGATATTATTTCAAACTTAAATCTTGGATTACGTCAAACGGATGTAATAATGCCTTTCTCAATTGAGATAGAATGAAACAGATTGTGTTTCATTGAAGAGGACCACAAACACATAGTTTGTAGACTTTGAAGTCTATATTGGTCTTCTAATCCTCAAGGCATGTACCAAGCAAGTTTGTAATTTACATATAGTATGTATATGACATACTTATAGCTAGAAATGATATGGAGTTTAATCAATAAGGTAAAGAACCTAGTTGTCATCTCAATCGAGATAGATGATATGGATAAAGGTTTGCATATAATCTTGAAATTAAGATTTCAAGATATTGTTTCAAGAAATTATTGTATTTCTCGTAAGAGAACTACACTAATAAAGATTTGGAATAATACAATATGCATCAAAGTAATCCTATCTAAACTCATATCAATAAATGCCATACTTTGAGAAAACGTGTGTCCTAAGACTCCTGATGAGAGTGATGAATAAGCCAAGTTCCATAACGGAGCGCAGCCGGAAGTTTGTTGTACACTATGGTGTATGATAGACTAGATATTGGTTAAGCAAATGGCTTAACAGATAGATGTCAATCCGACCTAGGCATAGCACATTACAAGCAGTTAAAAAGGATCATGGGATGTCTATAGAAGTCTGCTGATTATATTTTTGTCACCAAGTTAGGAAATGTCCTTCTTGGTTGAATAGACAAGCCTTGATCATGGAAAAGATCTAAATGGTAGAAAAGTCTACATCTAGATATATGCTCTTACTAAATGATGGCGCCATATCATAGAGTAGTAAGGAATGATCATGTGTATTCTTGACTGTGATTGAGGCTAAATATGTGGCTCTCGCTTCAGCAGTGTAAAAGTTATTTGGTTGAATAAATTCTTGGATTTGTGAGATGGAAAATGCATAGAACACTGATCTAGTGTTAGTCGACTATGACAGTGAGGCTGCAATTTCTATTGCCAAGAATGGTTAGTTTCACCAAATAAGTAGACATCAGATACAACTATGCAAAAGGCATTGTTGTATGCGAGGTTGTGAAGTGAAGTATTTGTCTATAAGAGACAAGTGATCAGATGCACTGTTTAAGCCTTTACCTTGGGATGTGTTTGTGGAACACATTAGGTATTAAAATTGTGTAGGCTTAAGTACTTCACTTTATGCTTATTATTTTCCCAAAGTTCACAACCTGTGTTTAATGTTCTTGCTATCAAATAAGTTGATTTGCATACATACATATGGATGAATGTTATTCTTAGTGATAAGTGGAGATGAGACAGATTTTAAGCAAAATTATCAGACGGATAATTTGAGAGCTTGTGGCTTAAAATCATAAATGTCGACTATATAATGACATAAGGTCATTTTAATGGTGGAATACGTTCACCAAGTCTACTTAGTGGGCCAGATGTGAGTTCAAGTTGATGTGTAGATCGAGGAACTCAGATTTGGACACATATGGTGTCTAAATATCATCTGTACAGCATTCCACATGGGAAAGACATACGCTCCACGGGAAAGGAGAAAATGCTGTAGCACATGTTTCATACCATGTGTGCGATTTGACGACCAAACGGGTTTACATAAGTTCAATCTCCACTTACTGTTGTGTGAGACCCAGAGCCTTTATAGTGGCTCGATTATGTACCCTCAGGACTCCAATCAGGTACTTGAGATTCAGCTTGATGTTTGCTATCTTAGTGTGTTGCCAAAGGACCATGGACACTGATTCGGTCTGGCGACGCATGTCTAGAAAAGCAAATTAAGTTGAATTAAAGGGATCGTGAGAAGAGGAAGATCATTGACCGAAATCACATTAGTTTGTATTCACCGGTGCACCAATTATGACATACGGTTATAATTGTGAATACAATGTATCTTTAAAAGAGAGATCTTCGGCAGATTTCTAATATGATTTATGATCTAGGGTACTTGCATACTTTTTGATCTACTTGCAGGTTTCTTCTGGATGAGAGGCTATATATTCCTAACAGATGTATAGCATTTAGCTCTCGCTGTATGCTGGTCGCACGGTTCTACTTCCCTGTATGGATGTTTGCAGTTTCTGATGAGAATCTGTTTCTCATGATTGTGTTTATGAGCACTCCCATTATGTGTGAGTGGGAGATGTTGGAAAATGGTGAGTCCACCCATAAGGGGTGCTCACTTAAGCCCAACTGGGCCCAACTAGTGTATTATATAAGCTGCCACAAGGGGAGGCTGATATATCGAATGTATTATACATATGTGTTGTGTAAACACTGAGATAACCTGCATACACTGCATTCTAGGGTTTAGACCGTGGAAACTAGGAGGCCGATCCGACACACTGTGACGATCTCCACCGACCAGTGATTCAAGCCGTGGCTCCCGATCCTGACAACGCTTCCGCTTCAGTCATATAAGTGTTCTTATCTACGTTATATGTATACGCATATTGAATCCTTCAATTATTGCAAGCATAGACTGGACTTATTGTTGTTGGTGAGACCCTCACCCGCTTGTTAGGGTTGGTTTTTTTTCTTTTTTTGATCTGAGGGTTGGTTTTTTTCTTAAATTTCTGTACTACTGCAGATTGTATTATTCTGGTAACAAATGTCGACACTACAGAAGTTCAGTTTTCATTTTCACTTCTCTTCCATTCATGCAAGCAATGCTTTGCCTCATTTTTTCTTCATCCAAATACATACATAATTATTTTTCGACGTAGAAATATCTATTATTTTTGTCCATATATACCTATTACTCCAAAAACGAAAAACAGAAACCCTTATTCATATTTTCTTGATCCCCATCAACATCACCCCTTTTCATCCCCAACTCCCACACTCAAACAAGGAGCCGAATTAAGGGCAGTGTAGAGAAAGGTGGAATACCAGGTGTAGGGAATCCATTATTTAGGTGGAAGGTGAGGTAATGTGGAGCTAAGCACATTGCGTTTGGTGGGACTTTCATTTTTTATGGTAGCAAGTAGCTACCATGTAAGATCATATAAGATTGTAAATTGTATAATCAAGAATTTCTCAAAAAAAAAAAAAGAGAGATTGTAATTAAGAATATGTATTGTGGTAGTAAGGCTTTTGTGAATGTGACTGTTGCCGACTTAGATATGGGAGCCAACCTAGTTAGACCCACCAACCATCCACAAAAGAATAATAGCTCTAGTTTTCTTGCTCTTTTTTTTTTTTAAAAAAAACTAAAGTTATGGTTTCTACTTTCTTGGTTCTTTTTTTTTTTTGATAAATTGGTTCTAGTAATGAGTTGTGTCCTACTTGGATTGGTGTCAACTTTCTCTGTGTACAAGTTGTGGAATATTTCAATTCAGAAAGTTCATAAGAAAAAAAAAAAGAAATAGCACTAAAGTATATATATGGTTCGAGTCAAGAAAAATGCAATGCATTATTCACTTGAAAACCACCGATAACGTTAAGCTAGAACGTCAATCATATCATTACAGGTTATAAAGATACTAATCAGTATTGCGCTCTATTGTGACAAAAAAAAAATCAGTATTGCGCTCTTGTCACGTTATAGAATAGATGTATCATGTATACACTTTTGGGCATATACTATGTGTCGCATTGATCTACCCAATAAGAATATTGTTAGGCACAGGGCAGGAAACAATGTGTACATATGGAGGACAGGGAGCTGCTATATATCCAAACCCATCAGGCATGTCATATCTTTCATATTTATAATCATGCAATGTGTCCTAATTAAATATACATCAGAGGTTGAGTCGTCTTGATAACATGGTTTGACTAATAATAGCAATTAATTAGCACCTTTGGATTATGTATCTCCGCCAATATCAATTTTTTGTATCGATCCTAATCTTTGTATACTTGAATGTAGGAATCATAATTCCATACCTAACAATCTCTCTAATCATTCAGTTTTCTATAATTTTATGCGGATGTGAATCTTATGGCTATACCAACTTCGAAATGTATGATAAAAGAGTAGGTACATTATGAACATCACCTTTCCAGACGCAATTATTTCTGGATTGTTCTTTTATTTTTAATGAAAACAAGATTCACGAAGATCTCCTGCAATGTAATTAGTGGATCTATGGAGGAACAAGTGAAAAACATTTACTTGGTGTGAATTCTATAATTGCAAAGCATTGGATTGGTTGGGCTGGTAAGCACGTGTGGAAAAGTTTAGCGTAATTGGGGTTATGATGATTAAGTATTGGTACTTGGTAGTACTACTACTTGGTAACTCTCTTTAGGAAAGAAAACACGAAGAAGATAAAGTGCTACTGCCTACCAACCAACTAATCAATGGAAACTGTTAATGTATCATAATCGTGTGATTAGCCCCCACGGGAAAGTCATTTAAAAAAAAAAAATTAAGAGAGAAGAAAAAGAAAAGGTGAAGATGGCATCTAAAGAAGAGAGATTCCTTTCCCTAATTTGTGTTCACACTTACTTTCCTGTGAAAGATTCCGTATGGAAGCGTGTTCACACCTGCGCAGCTTCCAGGCGGCTGACTTTGGGGCTCTAGCCGGCTAATTTTTGTTGCCCGTTTTCCATTGAATTGTTCAGGTCTTACTTATAATAAATTTAATTAAAAATGCTCTTTTAATTTTTTTTTTGAAAACATATAAGACCCGAACGCCATTACCATAAGATTATAGTGATTTAGAATAATGTGGAATGTTATATAATGCACACATCCATTAAGTATTCATGAGCATGTGGGTAATAGTTTAGAATTTAAATATTAAAAATTGTAAATAAAATGTTAATTTTAAAATATTTCATCTGTTTCATATTAACTGAAGTTTTTAGGATTTGTAATTTGTTTCAAATTATGTGTGATTTTAGAATTCTAAAGTAGTATTGCTTAGTTTCTTATTATATTTCTTACATTAAATAACATATAATTAGAAAGATTCTATAAATAATTTTTTAAACGAAAGATAATATAGTTAAAAATTATTGTTATCCCCGAATTTAGTTTACTTTTTTAAACATTGGTATATGTATGAAAGTCTTTATTTAAATGAAACAGAGTACGGAAAATATTTAATTAATAAAGTATGACTGTAGAAGTTCAATTCAATCTATACTCTTTTTTTGGTGAGAAATTCAATATATAACTTTGACTCTGCCTATCAAGGAAGTAGCAAGCCGAGAGTGAGTAGTTGAGCTAAGCCATGCAAATCTATTTAGTAGTAACAATGTAAAAGTAATTAGTGGATAGAATCAGTGACCCCAAAACAAAAGGTTGTGATGATGATGAGGTCAACACCATTAATCGGCCACATCAGCCAACGTGCATAATATATATCTTACGTGGCACCAAAAATTAGGTTTGACTCCTTCTCTTCCTGGCCACCAATGCATATATATCTGCCCCCCTTAGCCAATCCTATATAAAGCTCCTCCCATTTCCATGTACAAACCTTGTTCTTTTTACCCTCACATTTGCGAGACCAAAAAGTTTATAATATAATTATTTATACCCATCAAAAGTTAGAAACAACATATGGGCAATTGTCTAAGGCATCAGCCATCCACCTATTGGGGCGGCGACGACTGGGGCTCTCCGGTGCCGGACCACTTTGTGATCAGAAGAAGAGCACACGGAGACATGAAGGAGGAAGAAGAAGTCATCATGCGTCGTAGTAACATAGAAGAAGAGGAAGGGCTGCTTCTTGGAGAGGATAGATATTTCTCCTCCTCCTCCTCCTCCTCATCATCATCTTCTACTTCTAAGACGTCGTCGTCGGGTTCAACAACAGAAGTGAAGATCAAGATCACCAAGAAACAGCTTGAGGAGCTACTAGGCAGGGTTGACGTAAAAGAGTTGTCGGTGCAGCAAGTTTTGGCGCAGTTGATGAACATTAGCGGCGGCGGTGGGTTTGATGATCAGACGCACCCTCGATCGTGGAGGCCGAATCTGCAGAGCATTCCTGAGTGATTGATTGGTTTGTGGCTTGATGATCATCTTGAACGACCTGATGTTGATGATGGGCTTGGTGTGATCATGTCATGGATGGGAAGTTTTTGTACGTAGTTTGTCCCTTTTTTTTTCTTCTTTTCAACTTCTTGTAGGAGTGTAGCTTGTTGTGAATAGTTTTGTACTTTTAGGAGGATGGTAGGCTAGAGGGAAATGGTGCCTTTGCCATGCAGCTATCTCTGAGCTTGTGTACAAATTAAAGAGGCCTGCTTTTCCAGCACAAATTTGCGATTTCTGTACAAAGTATAACCTACAAAGACCAATTTTGGTTTTTGACTTTGGTAGCCTACTCTCGCTTTCTCTCTTTTTATTTGCCAAAAACAAAAAAGAATTATTTAGTCCTCATTTTGGGCCCCCTGCTCCCTCTCCGGAAAATTGTCAATGTACATAATTGTTTAATTGTAGTGGGGAATGATATCAAAAGTGAAAATTATAACTTATCTTCTTCTGAGTGATAAATTTGTCCCTAAGATTTTCCTTGCAAATTTATCCTGACATATATATTGCATAATTGTGCTACGATCCTTTCTGTTAATTATAATGGGTGGCATTAATTAATTATAAGTGGGTAGTTTAGCACATCATGATCAAAATTATTATCTTATTATAATTAGAAAGAAAAGAAATTCATATATATACATATATATATAGTTTTGACACAGAAAAAAGAAAGAATAACATAAAAAAAATAAAAAAGAAAACTAATATATATACTAATTATTACATATAAACATCTCCTTGCTCTTTTTGACCCTACCATATAGACATGCCATGTGCATAGGTCTTTGTCATCCAACCACTAGAAAGAAACTTTCTATATATATGTCCAGTAATGATGGAGCAATTTTTCTTTTTGGTATACAAAGAAATGAAGGAGCATTACTTAAAAAATGTATTAATAATCAAACGGATAACTAATTTAAGGTCATAACAACCTCGATCTAATGGTTGAAAGTTCAAATTCTCGCTGCTTGCACAACAGAGAGGAGGATTCATAATATATATTAAAAAGTGCAGAATAGGTAAAAGAAAGGACGGAGCCAGAGTCAATTGGTGATGACCATATCAAAAATTGGACAAAGCAGCAAATCAGCTGACAATTAATGATTGTCCAAATCAAACAGGCCAAGTGCATCATGCTGACTATAATTATTGATTGATGGCGAGAGCTAATTAGCTTTTTTTGATGAATCGATGTATTATTGAGAAAAATTGGAGTTGTCATCTGAAAATGACATAAACCAAAACTGATACAATCTCAATAACATGAAAACAAATAATAAGGATCACAATCTCAAGCAAAGTGCAGTTTACAAGGCGGCCCATGCCAAGCTAAAATGCTATCAGAATTGGCAAGAAGAGCATGAAGGTCATATGGATAGCTGGCCTGGTGCGCCTTAAACCAAGATAGAGATTTGGATAAAACCAACTCAAATAGCCTTCCCCAATCCACCTCTACTTTGTTAAATATTAATTACAAGGAACATCAGGTCTATTAGGTTTACTTTAATATCTTTTAGTGGTAGGTACCTCGGGATAGTGCACTCCTTTATCGTTCTGGGTAGGTGACGTAATTGTAGACTAGGTTTCTAACGCCGTATGTGGTAGATTGGGGGGAGGTTAGTGTATAGAACAAGGTATAAAAGGTCTACTTAGATGTCACTGATTTGTCTACATCCCTCTCCTCTATAACCTCTCCACAAAACGAACAAAGTGCATTCTCTGCAGAAATGATGTTTCTTCTAAGCAAAATAGCCCTAACCGCCACACCGTTATTAAGCGCCATCCATAAGAGACTCTCAACTTTAGAAGGCGCACAACCCAACCAAACCCATGGTACTTCATTATGAATGTTCATGCTTTTAAACAAATATGCATATCCTGATTTAACTGAATACACCCCGTTTGAGTCCCCCATCCATCGCCAACTGTCGACTCCATCACTTTTGAGAACTACATCTTTTAGATTAAATAAAATCCTTGAGATATCCTCTTCTTCCCAAGAGTAGGGAAGCCTTCTCCAATTAAAATCCCAGCATATCCACCCATCCACTACTCTGGCCATATCACTTACACTGCCCCACTTGTTGTTGGAAAGAGCAAAGAGACGAGGGTATAAATCCATAAGAGTACCCACCTCAAGCCATCTATCAGTCCAGAACCGACAGGAATCACCATTGTTAACAACTACCATAATACTATTGCATAAACTTCCACACCCTCTCAACTGATCCTCCCCAGAATTGATGATGTTCCTCCAAACCGGAGAGACTGCAGCAACAGAAAACTGGGGCCAAGAAGAAACAGAATCCCTCCTATATCCAGAGGTGATTAACCGAGACCATATGGGAGAATCAGACCATGCAGAATCAATATTCACATACCTCCATAGCCATTTGAATAGCAAGCTTTGGTTTTTGATTAATAAATCCTCAATACCCACTCCTCCGCAATTCTTTGGTCTTGCAATTTTGTTCCATGCAATCAAAGCCATTTTTCGCTTGTCTTCACCTCCTCCCCACAAGAAATTCCTCTGAAGACTGACAATTTTCTTAGCCACTCCCACTGGGATTTTGTAAAGAGAAAGGTAATAAATGGGTAGATTGCTCAGTGCAGCTTTTATCAGAGTTATTCTTCCCCCTAATGACAAAAATCTTCCTTTCCATGATGCCAGTCTGCTTTTAATCCGGGAGATAACACAATCCCATGATTTAATTCTCTGCATATTTGCCCCCAATTGAAGCCCCAGGTACTTAATTGGAAACTGCTCTGCCTTGCTCTTCAGCAGGTTGGCCAGATCATATAGCCTCTGCTTGGGGATGTTAATTCCAACAACACTGCTTTTATGAAAGTTAATGCTAAGCCCTGACATATTTTCAAAACATCTCAGAACCCTCTTCAAATTCAGTAACAATGAGGGATCTTCAGGACTAAAAACCAGTGTATCGTCTGCAAATTGAAGAATAGAGGCCATGACGTTGTTAATCTGAACCCCTTGCACTAGACCAACATTCTCAGCTTTATTGATCAGACAAGCCAACCCCTCAGCCACTATATTAAATAAAAACGGAGCCAAGGGATCGCCTTGCTTAAGGCCTCTATAAGCAACAAATTCTTCAGAAGGACACCCGTTCAAGAGGACCGAAATTTTTGGAAAACTAATGCATCCCCAAATCCACCTTCTCCACTTCTCTCCAAAGCCCATGGCTGCCATCAAATCTATAAGGAAGCTCCAGGAGATTGTGTCATAAGCCTTTCTAAAGTCAATCTTCCAAAGAATAGCTTTACAATTGCTTCTCTGAATTTGGTGAGTGATTTCCGAAGCAGAGAGGACACAGTCAAGGATTTGCCTTCCTTGAATAAATGCGAATTGATTAGCACTAATTACAGAATGCATAACAGATTTTAATCTACTCGCTAGAATCTTGGCTATTATTTTGTAAATGCCATGAATCAAGCAAATAGGTCTAAAATCCTCAAAAGCATTAGCATCCATTTTTTTTGGGATTAGGCAGAGAAAACCACAATTAACTCCCTTTGGCAGAACTCCAGTCCGAAAAAATTCATTAATAAGATCCAACAAATCTTCATTGATTAAATCCCATGCCCTCTTGTAAAAATTCATATTGTAGCCATCCGGGCCCGGGGCTTTGTTTCCATCACACTCCCAAATTGCCTTTCTAACCTCTTCCTTAGAGATAGGACATTCCAAAGAAAGAGACTGATCACAAGAGATTTTACGGATATGAATATTGCCCCAAGTAAATCTGCCATTAACTCCTGATTTAAACATACCCTGAAAAAACTCCTTCGCAGCTCTTTTGATCTCAGATGGCTGGTTCAACAAATCATCATTCACCATAATCTGCCTGATCGAGTTCCTCCTTCCTCTATTACACGCATTCACATGAAAAAATCGCGTGTTTTTATCACCAAGTTGAAGCCAAGATATCCTTGATTTTTGACGCCATAGGCACTCCTGTTGCCGCTGACGCCCTGCAAGGTCATCTTTTAGCACCCCCAATTGGTATCTTTCATCATCATTCAACTGCCTCACCTCCGTAATCCTGTCCAAAATCTCTATCTTCCCCTTCAACACATTAATCTCCTTATCAATATTTCCGAAACCATGATTATTCCATTGTTTTAGGGCCCTCTTTAACACTCCCAATTTCTTGAGCAACTTGAATCGCCCCGGGAATTGAATGCAAGCCGAAGACCACTCCTCCTTAAGAAAAGAATCAAAAGCTTTATGCTTAAGCCAACAGTTTTGAAACTTGAACGGCCTCACCCCCCAATCAATTTTTTCTTGGGCAAGAATTATGGGACAGTGATCAGAATCTCCCTTAGGTTCTGCCCATAGTTTAATTGAGGGGAAGAGAGAAAACCATAAAGGGTAAAAGAAGGCCCTATCAATTTTGCTTGCTGCAAAACTATTTCCCCAGGTGAAGAATCGCCCATGAAGTTCAACTTCACACAATTCTGCAGCCGAAATAAAATCAGCCAACCCTTTGGATCCCCTTGCATTTATTCGCCCACTCAGTCGTTCAGAAGGTTCAAGTATCTCATTGAAATCACCAATAAAAACCCATGGCACCGTGGAACCCCGAATGTTATCAAGCAATTCCTCCCATAGCAAACATCTGTCATTCGCGGAACCGGGACCATACACACCACAAATGCCAATATTAATATTTCCTTCTACCATGCCTTCAATCATAATCCAATTTCTCCCACAAAGTTTCCTGTGCACCTTTAAATAGTCCTCTTCCCAAATTAACATCAGTCCCCCCGAGTTACCCACTGCATCAACGTTAATGAAATCAAAAGCACCCCCTCCCCAAAATCGGGAAANCTGCAAGGTCATCTTTTAGCACCCCCAATTGGTATCTTTCATCATCATTCAACTGCCTCACCTCCGTAATCCTGTCCAAAATCTCTATCTTCCCCTTCAACACATTAATCTCCTTATCAATATTTCCGAAACCATGATTATTCCATTGTTTTAGGGCCCTCTTTAACACTCCCAATTTCTTGAGCAACTTGAATCGCCCCGGGAATTGAATGCAAGCCGAAGACCACTCCTCCTTAAGAAAAGAATCAAAAGCTTTATGCTTAAGCCAACAGTTTTGAAACTTGAACGGCCTCACCCCCCAATCAATTTTTTCTTGGGCAAGAATTATGGGACAGTGATCAGAATCTCCCTTAGGTTCTGCCCATAGTTTAATTGAGGGGAAGAGAGAAAACCATAAAGGGTAAAAGAAGGCCCTATCAATTTTGCTTGCTGCAAAACTATTTCCCCAGGTGAAGAATCGCCCATGAAGTTCAACTTCACACAATTCTGCAGCCGAAATAAAATCAGCCAACCCTTTGGATCCCCTTGCATTTATTCGCCCACTCAGTCGTTCAGAAGGTTCAAGTATCTCATTGAAATCACCAATAAAAACCCATGGCACCGTGGAACCCCGAATGTTATCAAGCAATTCCTCCCATAGCAAACATCTGTCATTCGCGGAACCGGGACCATACACACCACAAATGCCAATATTAATATTTCCTTCTACCATGCCTTCAATCATAATCCAATTTCTCCCACAAAGTTTCCTGTGCACCTTTAAATAGTCCTCTTCCCAAATTAACATCAGTCCCCCCGAGTTACCCACTGCATCAACGTTAATGAAATCAAAAGCACCCCCTCCCCAAAATCGGGAAATATCCCCCTGCAACCAGCCACTACATTTTGTTTCACACAAGAAAACAATATGCGCACTCGACTTTATCATTAACTCCCTTACTCTCCTCTGTTTCCCAACCGCACCTAAACCCCTAGCATTCCAAGACAACATACTAAACATATAAAAGAATAGGAACACGAACACTAACCTTCAAAGGCAGTGTCACAATTAGGCGACCTTTGTGGCCGCCCAATCTTCACCCTCCTTCTCTATTAATGCTGCAATCTCTTTGGCTACCTCACCCCTCTCATGAGTTGAAGTCAAACCCAACTTATCTCCCACCATCATTGTCTCCTCAACCTCGTCAACTTGCGGTGTAGATGTAAACTCACCTTCTGCCAAAGCCCGAGCGTTACCAACCCGAAAGTCATTATCTTGTGTTGAACTCTCCCCCGACTTCAATGATCTGATTCCTCCCCCGGGAACGATTTTCTTGATTTTCTTTTTTGTTTTTCTATGGCGTTGATGTTTTCTTACCCCCGCCTTATCCAGAAGATATTTAAATTGGCTTGCTAATAAGCTTAGAGAAAGCTCAGCAGTTTCCTCTGCCAACGACGTCGGTTTGTTAGAATTGGATTCAGATTCTTCCCCATTAGACTTTTGGATCCCTTCATTTAAATCAGCCCTCTCCTCCACATGGGATCCAGATTTTTCCCCAACATTAGACCCATAACGGCAACAGGAATGCCTTTCAGTGGGCTTCACTGGCATGACCATATTCCTCCCCTTTTCCATCTCAATTAAGAGATTCCCCTTATCCAGCCCATTCAGGTTATTTGGCCCAGGCGCTAATAAGGATTCATGCTTGTCTTCACACCCACCCCAAGATTCTGCCATTTTTCTAAAAGATGGAGCCCTGTCACGTGATTTTGTCTGCTGGCTATTCGCAACTCTTTTCACTTTGTCAACCTCGAAACCATCAGATGTCAGGCGTGTAACATTCCTCTGACCAAAAGCCTCAGTCTTTTCCTCGGCCTCCACTTCCAGCACGCTCTTCCCTTTTTCCATGTAATTAATAATATCCAAAATGCCAAAAGGGTCCTGGGATTTTTGAACTTCCCCACCCTTATCTTCAATTCCCCTCCGGTCACCGGAAACTCTTGGAGTATAAACTTCTGGGCATGAATCGCTACTGCCCTCCACCGATGACACCTTACAACCTTGCTCGGACTTCCTTCCGTCTTCTTTTATACTCGTCATCCCTCCCCTACACAGGAATATAGATTGTGCTTCCACCACCGCTATGTCATACACATTACTGGCAATCATAACTCTAAACGAACGGGATATAGGCTCTCTATATGTAGTCATGAGTTGAACTTTAGCCACTTCAAGATTATTACATGAGTCCAGATCATTGTGCAGCTTAATAAACTTACCAAAACTCACGGTAATTTGGCTGAAAAACTCCTCACACCATGCATGAGGAGGAGCCCCATAAATGTTGAGACAGCACTCCCTCTGAGTCGCACAGTCCCCCACTTCCCATTCTTTTAAGAGTTCAAAGCACTTATCCTCCCAAGCCTCCTTGTGCTTCAGGAATGAAAGCAAAGCCTCCCTTGATTTGAACGAGATAAGAATATATCTCCCTCCCAGATGTTTGATTTCCACTGCAGAATTAGTGATAATGTTTAAACTCTGGATGAGGTCCGATTCAGCAATCCCGTCTCGCATCATTCCAAACGCACATCGGCCCAGCCTGCTGAGACAGCCTTCCGTCGGATTAAAGACAAACGAAACTTGTCTAGACTGGTGTTGCTCTGATTGAGCTGCAGGGGAAACCCCCTCTGGCAAGGCATGTGACTCTACTGCTTGTGCATAGGAGCACCCCTCTTTGACCTTTGCATTGCGCTCAAACCTCCTAAATATCTTCTTAGATTTTTGCATGCTTCCCTTATCCATATTCCCCCTCCTACTTCTTGCCATGTTGGCCTTCAACATTCCATTGATGCTTTTAGAGCTATTAATCTTTGTCAACAGATCGTTTACGACCCCACTATATTCAAACCTTACAAAACAATATCTGATACCTTCCCATGTTAACTTCCCTGGGATAAACACATCTATCACTACACCTATCTTCGCCATTTCCTTGTACACATCTGATGCCAGCCATCCAGTAGGAATGTTCGCCAAAAACACACTCACAGCCTTCGAACACTCCAACGCCCTTTGCACCTGGTCTCTTGTCCATCTCGAAAAGAAAGTTGGTTTTCCAGAGTGATGAACAATCCCATTCCTTCCCACGGCATTGCTCCTCGCTGCTGGTGATCCTTGCTGTTTCATCCCGCCAAAAGAAGCACGTACCTTTAAGTATCCCAAATCATGATGCGCTGAAAACCCAAGTAACAATATCATGATGCACATGATTGCCTTGATCTAAAAAACTATGACAATATCTTCTGCTTACCCATCGGACCTAGACGACTTTGCTGTTGCTCCGCCAGAAATCCGTTCATTTTTTTTTTTTTATGCTAATCGAAATTTATTATCAGAAAAAAGGAGAATACAGAAGAAGGAAAAATAAAGGAAAAAACAGGTCAACAAGAAACTGACCAGTCAAATCTGGAAAAACAATTTACAGAAAGAAACTAGAACAAGAGAACTGCAGAAAGCTAAGAGAAAAAGAAACTTTGTTAGGTGTCTTGGGATAAATTGGCGAGACCAAAGGAATTTGGAGGGCTAGGTATCGAACCTCTAGCCATTAAAAACAACAGCCTGTGTTTTAAATGGTATTGGAGGTTCTTGCAAGAAGAGGAGACGGCGTGGAGATCTCTCATTAAGGAAAAATGTTCGATATCTACAAGGAAGTTCAAACCAGATTTCTGCCCCCAAAAGATGTCATGTCTCTGGCGTAATGTGATTAGATGTGCGGAAGAATGAAGCAGCCCTAATAGTGCGCTGATAGATAATCTGTCTATCCAGGTGGGATCGGGTTTAAGAACCTTCTGGCACGACAAATGGTGTTCGCTTGGTGTCTTGAGTACTGTCTTCCCTAGACTATACTCATTGTGTCTACACCAGAATGACGCATTTGCTGACCTCTCCCGAGTCTCGTCATTGTCATCGGCTGATCTATGGAGAAGAACCTTATATGAGTGGGAAGTTGCTGATTGCAAGACGATAGATGAAGAATTGAGGCTAATTCCTT
>JAKUCV010005026.1:9750-44257 GCA_028386065.3 Turnera subulata | reverse complement strand
CCCCCCCGAAAATTGAATGTTTCTTATGGCAAGCCATTAATGGTGGTGTGGCTGTTAAGGTAAATTTAATCAGGCGAAGCATCTTACCTTCTGACCAGGGACTATGTGCTTTATGTGGTCAAGAGCTAGAATCCAGTGAACACTTATTCCTGCGTTGCTGCTTTACTTGGGCCTTCTGGTGTAAACTCTGTCACTTGTAGGGGATTGCGTGGACAGTACCGGAGTCTATTGAAGGATGGCTTCGCCAATGGCCGTGGTTGGAGGCTGCACATTCAAGAAGGTCGATTTGGATGATGCTGGGGTACTCTCTTATGTGGTCTATCTGGACAGCGAGAAACAAGAAGGTTTTCAACAACGAGGACATCAGATGGGACTGCCTCTTTGATATATCAGTCTTGAGAGTCTTCTGGTGGATAAAGTCTCTTCAACCTGACTTTCCATATGCCCATTACAGTATCTTAGCATCAGTTGATTCTTTAAAGCAGTGGAGAGGAGTTAGCAGGAAATTTGATTGAAGCATGTGAAGTCGAGTAGTTTGTTTCGACGTTATAACATTCAGTGTATGAGTCTTATTTAGCATTACTCATGTTCTGACCTATCATCTCCTTGATGCCTTGGTCAGTGACTATTGTATTTTTCTGTATGATGTTGTTTACATCAATAAATGAAGTATCGATTAGCATTTAAAAAAAAAAAAAAAAAAAAAAGCTAACCGGCAAACTACAGAGAAAAGAAGAGCAAATGAAACTACACAGATCTGATAGACTTGCCCTTCCAGTTTTTGACAAAAGATGCATTAGATATCACCATTGTAGGAGTGTAGGGCAAAGAAGGATGAATGCCTTTAATCCACCAGATCAAAGAGTTTATCCCAAAGAGGTTGTTTGCATTAGAAATCCGTTCATTGATTACGCTCTATATTGGACCTTAGATTTGACATATCCCAGGGAATAGATGACATAATTTTTCTGATGGGAGAAGATCAAAGGTGCTGTAATCTCCAATGTTCTTAAAGATGTACTGGACGATTGGCTTGAAAACATCTCCATCCATGCATGCCTCCATGACTTGCCAAAGGTGTTCTTTGCAACCGCAATTAGTAGTGTCCAGGACTATTAAGAAACCAGTGAAGTAGAATGGTAACAGTGACAGCTAACAAGATATAGTTTTCATGTTCAGATCTAAAGATTCAGAGTTTCGGCATTAATAATGAAAACATTGCAAATATTCATAAATCAAAACCTAGTAATTCTGTGCACAATATTCTAGAAACTTTCATCCAGTCAGTCTTCTTGACCAGTAACTACATTCCAATTGTGTCCCAACAAAAGCAAACCAATCCAGTGCTGACGAAATTAATCTGCAAAACTCAGCATTGAAAGACAAACCAGTAAGGGAAGGAGAAGAAACCAGCATTCAAGTGGAGTAACATGCTTATGTAGAAAATATTGTAACCCAATCTGATTGTGTTGTGATAATATACTTCTCCCGAATATTTTATTGTTATAGCCTCCAAGGCAAATTGATAGAAGAACCAAAAAAACTGAACGCAGTCTGCGAGGATTGAAAACCATAAAAGCTTAAATGCAACAATAAGGTGATGATGTGGATGACTCACTCACCAGTTGTATCTCTTCAAACGTTGGAGCCAACTTGGTATTGGCGAAGAACCGTAATAGTCACACCATGTCCTGAGAAGACCATCTTCCACATCAAAAATTCTGATGCAACCTAGAAAGCCACAACGGTGACAGCAGGATACACGCAGGCTAAATACATCTCGGAGATAAATGCAATTGATCTTGTACTCAGGAAAATCATTAGCCACAAGTGAAAAGGAAGAATTATATCCAGGAAAGAGCAAGCATCCCTTTAGTTCATCCGCAGATGGCTTAACCCATTTGCCCTCCTTCCAATCCAACTTCTCAACTTTAAATCTTACATTATCCGTTGTACCTTCTTTGTACACCAAAAACAAATCGCCTAAAGTTTCCACTAGATACACATCCGACCACCTGAACTTCTGCTTTGGTTGAGCAACTCGCCGAATATTCAAGAAACTGGGATTGGTTGAACCGATCTTTACAACCTTTCCCTCCAAATTGGAAGCATAAAAGTGACCATTGGTGAATACAACCCTATCGGCACCAAACGAATTGTTTCTACTGAGTTTCCATCCATCATCGCCCTTCCTCCACATGGCCAATTTACGACGGGGAGTCACAGCCATCACTGTAAGGCCATTACCCGTATTCTTGCTAAGACTCGAACTTACCGCAACTCTGCCGGCACGAACAGCGCAAGAACAAGCGTCAACAGGCACGAGGCTATACTCGAACCACATCTCTTTTACCCTTAAATCCCTCACGTCCAAAACCCTTTCTCCATCTATAAGAGGTAGTGATGAAGAGTTGGCGGATTTGAGCTCCATCACCACATCACTCGTCGGCGTCCATTGTTTGATTTTCAAAATCAACGGTGTAGGGGCGCTGGTCTCCGAAACAGCAGGTTGGACGGAATAAACGGCAAATTCTTTGAGTAAATAATTGTAAGACTCGTCGCCATCCACAAGTAGGGGGAGACTGAGGGAAGGGATCATGGGCGGGAGAGGTGGGGAAGAATATCGCCAAGAGCGGCAAACGGCCCGGAAACGGAGGACATCGACATAGTTATTTTGGAGGCAACTCCCGATCTTCTCCCAGAGCTCGTCTGGAAGACCTGACCACCAGCTGTATTGCGGTCGTGTTGTTCGACGACGACCAATGGCCATGGAGGTTTTCTACGTTACTTTCTACGCAAGCTACGGGCGGACACGAAAACAAGGGGGGTTTCTTTCAGGTTTCTGGTTTCAGTTTAGAACAACTTTGAAAAAAACAAAAATATTATAGGATTTGGAATCCTCGAGCCTGTTGATTCCCAAAAATTATATAATTCACTCGGTAATTGAGGCGGTTGAAAGAAAATAGAAGTCAAATAGAAAGAAAATAGAAGTCAAATAGAAGACAATTATCCAGGTGGCAACAAGATTACAGCAACTTTATCCTAATGTTTTTCTGTGATACCAAAATTAAATAATTATCCAGGTGGCAACACTGGATAAGAATGAAAATGAAGGAAATAAACTAATACTACTAGTAAAGTACCCCGCATGTCAAACGAGAGTCAATAATTTTACATATGTATTAATATTTATTAAAAAAGATAAATAAAAAAAGATTGAATTAAATAATAATTTCATCAAATTAAGAAAAATTAAACGATTTTTTTATGCACAAATAAAAAAATTAATTAGTTAAACAAAAAAATAGCATAAAAAATAAAGTGATTGTGAAAAATACAACAATAATACTCACTTATATAAAAACATACAATTCAAAGGTAAATTATTTTTACAGATTGATTTGGAGAAAAACTATGTTAAATAGAGTAAAACTAAAAAAAATTATTATTATCTTTAAAAAAAGATAATTTCAATTAGAAAGAGAACCTAATAACTATATATTTTTTAGAAAGGGAGATGATTCTAAAGATAATTTAAATAGATTTTTTTGGCCTTGTAGCCTAAAAAATGGAACATATAACTTATATGGAGCCACATGTCTTTTTCATAATTTTTTTAAAATTTCCATGTGTCAATATTTCATTCATTCGTGAAACATGTCTCTGCTATTAATATATATAATAGATAAGATAAGAATGAAAATGTAGGAAATAAACTACATCTCATATAAAAAAAAAAAAGAAAAAGGAACTAAACTATATCAAGTCCTCACTACCAAAAAAAAGGCATAATTGTGAGGGGTTGGAAACAAAATAAATAAGTATGAGGTCTCAGACAACTGGATTGTGGTTGATGGTGTCTTTGCTCAGGGCAATCAAACAGTAACCATGTGTGGTGTGTATGGAGATTCTCAGGTCGAGTCACGTATATTGATGTCTGAGGAACTAGTCGACCTTAAGCAACTCCTTCCAACTCCATGGTTAATTGTAGGCGACTTTAATGAGACTACTATCCCGACATATCGTAAAAGTGGTTGGATTTGCTCGTCTCTTTTAGAGATTTCATTGAAAGTCTCAACCTCATTGAGTTCAATCTAATGGACAGGTTGTTTACATGGGGAAATTACAAGTTTGCTAGTCGGATAGATAGGGTTTTTGTTGACGGCGACTGGTGCTTCCTTTTTACGCAGTTGAGTCTAAAGTCGGAGAGTAGACATGGGACGGATCACTACCCCCTAATTTTGCCTCAGGGATTATTAGTTTGGGGGAAGAGGCCTTTTCGTTTTTTGGCCGTGTGGTGGGATCATCAAAATTTCTTGGAGATAATATCTAGTATGTGGCACGAGGCTTGCAAGGAATTCCCAAGGAAGTATAATTTTTTTAGAAAGTTGAGTTTCTTGCGTAAAGCTCTCGCAAAGTGGAACAGGGATGTTTATGGTAACGTTAATGATACAATCAGCTCAATTTAGTCCAAGCTAGAAGAGTTGGATTTGCTTGCGAAGACCCGTCATTTATCTACCTGCGAACTTCAGCGTGTTCAAGTAATTGGAGTCAATTAGCTGCCAGGTCCAAGCAAGTAGAGTTAACGCGGTAATTTACCATTGAGCCAAGCAGGTTGATTTCCAAAATTATATAATGCACGCACTCGATCGGTAATTGAGGCGGTTGAAAGAAAGAAAATAAAAGTCCAAAAGAGTCCATGAAAAGTAGGAAGCATTAACAGTTCAGAGGCACCAGGCCCTCGAGTTTCATCCCTTGCCCGATACATTTGTGACCTATTGGACCTCCAATCAGGGGCGGATTCGGGGGAGCAAGGAGGGGCCAGGCCCGCCCTAGAATCCTACATTATCAATATATGGTATTAAAATTTCAAAAATCATATGGTGGTTTGGTGGTTGAATACTCCTTGTATACCTCACTGGTTGAGGGTTTAAGTCATGGTATGGTTTTTTATCCTTTAATTTCTCCTTCTTTCCTGCTACAACACATTTCAATCCCTATTAATTTAATAATACTATATTTTGACCCCTCATAAATTTATTTTTTGGATCCACTCCTGCTCCAATGGGAGGTCTCACTTGCCCATGGCTAAGTCATGGTATCCACTATTATGCCCAGGTGCCCAGGGTTGCTTGAGTTCTATCGTCCAGGATTTAGATATTCTACAGTCTCATATCGGTTTTGTATAATCTTCATTTATTTTATTTCAAGAAACTTGTTAAATATTATCTGGGCTTAATATAGTAGGAGGTCTATAGTTGTCTTATTTAGAGTTACCTGATTGATATTTTATACATGAAGAAAATTAAACCAATCCTATCTGCACCATTTAATTTTAGATAAGACAATAGCCTCGTGTTGGAGGGAGCAACCACCTTTCTCATCCTGAGATGACCGTCCAGCTTGTCGTGTTTCACCCGTTCTTTCCACTTCCGGTCCCCAATCCCCGTAATTTCGTCCTGATTTTATTTAACCGCATTAATCAACCCAGAATATCTTCTTCTCTTGATTAATACTCCTCCCAATCATTCCATAACTGATTGATACACATTAAACCCTCATTTTATGCAAGAATCATACCAAAAACACATTTACCATGTAAAAGATGATTTGATTCTATTTTTCTACGAAAATCAGAGTCAAGATTAATCTGCAAGTAAGGAGTTTATGGGCTAATCAACTCTGAAGAATCCATATTTCATTAGCTTGGGCCTCTAAATTTATTCCTAAACCAAAAACAAATCATCTTAATATAATTGGGTTGAAAGTAAACAAGAAAGCCCAAGCAATGAAATAAAATATATTTTAGCATATTAAACCTTAATATATATTTTTATCCTAAGATTAAATCATCTCATTAACCCCAAGATTCCCATACACAAAAGTCCCAAATACTAAAATACATTAATTCTACTAAAATAAATCTAAAATATATCTTAATCCCAAGACTGAATCATCTCATCGATCTCAAAGTTCAATTATGTTTAAAATCTATTTTAGTAGAATATCTATGGGCCAAATTTGGGTGTTCACAGTTTTGTTGTTTGCGGAGGCATCAGTGGAGCAAACCCATTTGATTTCTAGTACTTTGGTTAAATTTTGTGCTTTCTCGGGGATGTTGGTGAATTCGGATAAGTCTCTTCTCTTTCTTGCTCCTTGTGTTGAGAGGGCAGTGGTGGAGGATGCCCGTCATATTCTACAAATTTCGATGGTTTTTTATCTGGGACGGTCCTTGGGAGTGCCTTTATTGCATGGCTTGGTGTCTCGCCAGACTTACCAGTTTATTGTTGATAATGTCCAGACATGACTGTTTGCTTGGCAAGTGAAGCATCTTACCCTGGGAAATTTTGAGCTTACTTGCTAGGCTCCAAGGTCATCATACACACTGATCATTCAGCCTTGAAGTTTTTATTAACAAAGAAAGAAACCAAGCGAATACTTCTAAGGTGGATCCTTCAACTCCAAGAATTTGATTTGGAAATCCGGGACAAGAAGGGGACAGGGAATGTGGTAGCTGATCACCTATCTAGACTATCTCTAGAGCACATGCCTAAAGAAATCTTGCCAATTGATGACCATCTTCTGGATGGTAGCCTTATCGTAACTATCCACAGTGTCACACATAGGCTCACACCGTAGTATGCAAAATTTGTTAATTTCTTGCTTGTGGGGGCCCTTCCACCAGACCTAAGCTACTCACAGTTGAAGAAGTTCTTCTCTGATGTGAAGAACTACCTCTAGGATGAACCATTTCTGTTCAAAAGATATGGCGATGGAATAATCAGAAGATGTGTTCCTGAAGAAGAGGTGGCACAGTTCCTGCACAGCTGCCACAATGCGCAGTATGGCGGACATCATGGAGCAACCAGAACAGCTTCCAAGGTCTTACAAGCTGCCCTTTACTGGCCTACTTTGTTTAAGGATGCACTCAATTGGGTGGTAGCTTGCAAGGAATGCTAACGAATAGGGAACATCTCAATAAGGAAAGAAATGTTGCAACAGGCCATACTAGAAGTGGAGCTGTTTGATGTTCGGGGGATTGATTTCGTGGGACCATTCCCGAGTTCACATGGGAAGAACTACATCCTGGTAGCTGTTGATTATGTTTCCAAATGGCTAGAGGCCATTGCCTTCCCAACCAATAATGCCAAGGTGATAACGTGGTTCCTAAAGAAGAATATTTTCACTCGGTTTGGCATCCCGAAAGCCATAATCAGTGATAGGGGTACCCACTTTTGCAATCGACAGTTTGAGGCTCTCTTAAGAAAATATGGAATCCGACATGAGGTGGCCACTCCCTACCGTCCTCGAACAAGTGGCCAAGTCGAAGTGACAAATAGAGAGATCAAGAAGATCTTGGTGAAAACAGTAGGACCATCACACAAGGATTGGTCACTAAAGCTTGATGATGCTCTATAGGCATACCGCATGGCCTACAAAGCACCCTCAGGCACCACCCCATATCGCCTTGTCTTTGGAAAGGAATGGCACCTACATGTGGAACTTGGACACAAGGCATATTGGACAGTTAAGGCTCTAAATTTTGACATACAAGCTGTGGGAAATTAGAGGCTGCTGCAGCTCAATGAATTGGATGATTTGAGGCTGGAAGCATATAAAAATGCCAAATTGTACAAGGAAAAGACAAGGAAATGGCATGACAGCCGCATCCAAGCCAGGAAATTCCAGGAAGGCGACCAAGTACTCCTTCACAACTCTCGCCTGAAGCTATTCCCTGGGAAGCTTCGCTCAAGATGGTTTGGACCCTTCATAGTGTCACACTATTATCCCCATGAAGCAATTGAAATTTATAGTGAGCAAACTAGCCCATTCAAGGTTAATAGACAAAGAATAAAGCTTTATTACACAAGGACCAATGAGTACCAGGAGACTTAGTTGCTCTATGATCCACCTCCCAACTAAAAGGATGAGGAAGTGTTCAACTAAAAGATGTAAAAGAAGCACACACTTGGGGAAAAACCAAGTGCGGTAATTTTCAGTTTTCTTTACTTTTCTTTATTACCCTTTGATTGTTTGTGTTTTCCTTTGTTTTTAACTATCAGGTGTTGCAAATCAATGAAAGAGGGAGTCATCAAGTCAGAAACTTGTCAGGGAAGTTCTTCCAAACCTTTCCATATTTGTCTTCAATTATTCTCTGAGCAAAAAAAAAAGTTCTAAAATTCTACACAGGCTCACACAGGCTGAGCCTGTGCTGAATGTCCACTTTAATCGGCACCTCATTTAGACAACTTCCCAAACCTAGAGGAAATTGAGTAACATGAGATCTAGATTTAGAAACATTTAGGACTAGGCTTTCATTGGACGTAGAACACAAACCTCTCTCTTTACACACAATCCCTTTGAGACGCTATAAGACCAAACAGGCTGAGCTTGTTTCGTCTTTCACTCCCTACACAATAGAATATGGGGCGTTGCCTTACACATCATCACTCTGATCAATAAAAAACAATTCTCTATCCACACATCAATCATGTGCCTAAATTTCTTAAAAGAGGCACATTTATAGAAAAATTTAGGCGGCAAAATCATTCCCCAACAGATATACCTTTTCACCTTCCCACCTCTTCACTGTTTTTGAAACGTAATCATTGTCAATGAAAAGACAACTACTTCACTTCATCTACATCCCCCTGCCCACCACGCTCCTGCAAACCCTAAAAACAGCAACCTTTCCTCCCTACTCCATTATGGCTGATGACAAGAGCACCCCACCCGATTCGCCATTTTCCTCCTCCAACCCACCAAACACCAATCCCACCATTGAAACCATCACCTTCCCCTACACCCTCACCTGACCTCTTTTCCAGTTTGTCCACCACAACCTCCCCATCAACCCATCCCCGATGCAACCTTTTTCCCTTCAACCCCACCCACAACTACACCAGACATCCCTCCCATCCACATCATCATCGCCCAATTTGCCTAACTTTACCCGACCACTACCGAAACAACACCACCACCCACCAGCCTTCTAGCTCTACCCGCACCATCCACAAACACAATCCCCGACACCCAACCCCCAACCAACACAGAAACAACACCACCACCCACCACTGCTCACTACCCCTGCAAATGCCGAAGAGCCACAACCTCTCCTTATGAGACCATCGTCGACCTCACTAATAAAATCCTAAACCCACCCCTCACAATCCCTGATGACAGCATCATCGACTTAAACCTCGAACCCCCACCAAAAACTTCCACAGCCTCCACCATTCCCACCAGACCATGCAAATGATTACGCACCCGCTCCACCACTGAGGCACGATCCAAACGAAACCAAGATCGTCCCTACGAACCAACCACACCCCCTCCCATCAACAATGAAGAGCAAGAGGAACTAGAGCCCCCTTTCCCACGCCTCCATTTCCTACCAGCAAATGCGGATCACCATCGAGCATGGGCAATTGCATATTCTCAGATTGTGCTTGTCAGTTGTTGGCTCGACATGGAAGCCCTCAGAGAAATAGGAGCCCGGAATGGAGTCTGGCGATTCCTTCAACTCGTGGGATGGCTCAATTTTATGGCACTTAGGGAGCCAACATACGAGGACCTAACCCGATAATTCTATATCTCTCTCTCTTACCAGTCCTCACAGGGTCAACAGTTAGGAATAGCAAGGTTCAGGCTGGGCAATGTGATTCGTGTTCTCACTGTTGCCCAATTTAACGTCATTCTAGGTCTCAGCAATACAGGATACCAGGAGCGGCCTACCAATTTCGACACTGAGACTTTCTGGAATGAAATCTCCACTGCACTGAGCTACAAATTTTCCTCTAGTACAGCCACCTCCTTCTACAGCCGCCGTCTCTGCATCATCCAACACTTCCTCTCTCATAATATCTACGACAGAAATAGGAACCGCTTAATTATCTAAATAGAGGAACTGTTTATTTTATGATGCATGTTGCACCACCACCCGCTCAACACCGGCTCCTTCATCCTTTACTATTTTCAAACAAAAGGGAAAATGGCATACCTCCTGGGAGCCAAAATCATCACAAGACTAGCGCACCATTAACCCCTTGACAGTTTCCAACTAGTGGAAGGGACTGTAAGGGTCGACGGCACCATCCTAGGCCAGTTGAACATCCCCCCCCCCTTCTTCAGCGTCAATAACAACCTCAGCAATAGGCTCATGTAGAAGCTACAGCACAGGCTGAGGCTGGCCAAGCACATCCATGACAACAGGTGGAAAATCCTCTAGTACCACCCCAGGCACAGGCTCAGCCTATCACCAGAGACGACGTCCTGGACATTTTTGGTCAATTTTATGATTGGTTTGATCAGCGGCTTATCCCCATCATCCAATGCCAACACAAATTCCAAGAAAGCCTCACCAACCTAGAGCTATAATTGACAACCTCCTTTGGTGAAACACGAACCCACTTGAACCGGGGCATCACTAAATTGCACAATCAAACATAGACACAAGCCCGGGCCATGACTTATTTCCACACACAATTCATGTCCCAGTACGTGCAACTAAATGAAATCCTCCAGAACCTCCTAAACATGGCCAGGGCATTGACCCGGTCACCACAAGTAGGGCAAAACCCTTCAGCGTGCAAGAGGCCCCGCAACTAACTTCTTCGCCATCGCTTCAGCACCTTTAGAGACTAGTTTAGGATAACCTACCCCTACCCACATAGCTTAACTTTCAGTTGTGGGTACTTTTGTGTTTATTGTATTCCATTACTTTTGCATTTTGTATTTTGAATCTGTTAAGAGTGATTATCTTACCATATTGCACCCTACTTTTTCTTAATTTTGGCAGTGAGGACACTACAAATTTTCAGGTTGAGGTATTTAGGGTCCAAACCTTTACCTTTGTTCTATTTCATGTACTTTCTGAATTTCACTTAATGTAATTTCAAGCTTCATCTATTTGCTCTATGTTTCTCCCAGTGTGAGCTTGTCCTTATACTTATGCATCTTCTCCTTTTTCCATTAAATTCTGCTCAATCTCTAATCTTAGGACTTGTCTTATTTTCCAACCAAGCAGAATAGGTATAATCAAGAAACTATATTCCATGAAATCTGTCAAATGAGAAGAATCTTGCTAAAAAGTTTTCTATATGAAACAAGCTCAGTCTGTTTCACTTAGAACAGACCCTTACCTCTATCAAGGTAAAATTCAAGCAAAATTTTTCAAGTAAGGAAAGGACCTAGGCCATCTTTTGCAAAGCAAACAGACTACACAATTCCATACCCCACTCATTAGTCCCTTGCAAACCCCTTTGAGCCAATTATGATGGCCCTAATTTAGTCCTTCACCCTGTGTACCCCACCTCAACCATCTGAAGCCGAAATAGGGGCCATTATGTGCCTAAAGGCACAATTTTTTTTGAAATAGCCTCACCCTGTTGATGAGTTTATGAGCAACATTTGATCCTATTAAGTGTTTGAGGAATAAATTTTTTGAAATAGCCTCACTTGTTGATGAGTTTATGAGCAAGATTTGATCTTATTAAGTGTTTGAGACTATTTTACAAGATCAAAATGCCAACATATGTTTGTACTGCCCTCTTCCAAGTTATATGCAAGAAAAAAATAAGGGCCAGCGAAGAAAAGAAAAACAAATATAAGAAAGGGAAGATGAGAAAGGCAACATTTTGTGAATAAAACTCCATCTTAAAATAGAAGAGTCATTGGTGTATTGAGTCGCTGGGTAGCATGAAAACTAAAGGGACATGAAATCAAACAGTCCCAATACAGCCTCAGACTGTTCATGAATGGAACTGGATATTTCAAGTTCATAGGTCATTAACACTTGGTCAATCCATTCAACTTCCCTTGACAACCCACACTTAACCTCAATACAACATAGAAAAATCCTAGAGATCCTAGCTTGATGACTCTTGCACATTAGTGGAGACAGAGGATAATGGGTCTACATATGAGGTAATGTTTTCACTTTCCAAAAAAAAATAATAATTTTGGCAGGATCGCTTGGACGACAGATGATTGGAAGCCAGCTATAAGATCATTCCTGTGATTTTTATGGCAGAGATCACTGACAAGGAATTTGATTGGAATTGATGTAGTTTTGAAAAAAAATAAAGGAAATGTTTGAATTGTGACATCACAAGGGAGAAGCCTGGTGAAAATTTGATGCATTGGAATTGGCCTTTCCTTCCTCTCGATTAATGCTTTCTTTTTCTTTTCTTCTCTGTTTGCTTGATGACAAGCAAGAATTTGAGTTTGGAGTATTTTGATGCATGTGAAATATGCATAGTTTTAGGCAGATATAATTTGTTATCATTTTATTGTGATCATATGCCTTACTGTGCAATATCCCATCATTTTCCTCTTAATTCCATCCTTTATTGTATGATTAGTGATTTCAGGTGCACTTCAATGAATTCTAGAAGATTTTACTGAAGAATTTGAAGAAACAGCTTCTGCCACAACCTAAGCCTATTTCGGGGCCTTTGAGAATATTCCAGGATCTGTTGTTCACTGCAGATTCAATGAAAGGCCACGAACCATCTTCCAACTACCAATTTTTCACTAGAATTCACTATCCTTGCCATGATGCAAAGAGTCTCCATGACACCTCATTAACCACAAGAGAAGCTGGAATCAATACGAGGAAAGATCAAGAAAAATTGCAAACAAAACCAGACAAAGGCTCAGCCTGTGCATCATGCTGAAACCAGAAAAATGCAGAGAGAATATAAAATTACACGACTTGTAGAATTCACAATCCTGGCACCTGCAGAACTTTTTGACAAAATGGAGGCATTAATCATAACGCCTAGAGGAGAGACTGCTTAAAGAACTATTATTCTCTCCAAAAGTCTTCTAAAAACCTACAGCCCGAGAGATTTCAGCCTATCAGCACACTTCCCATGGCCAAACCCATGCATGACTACAGGTCGCTAGGTGAAGGACTAAGAGATGAAGCCATCGCTACTGGACCCACATCAATCGACCCTTAGCCCTTAGTATCCGAAAGAAGCTAGGAGTTAATTGAGGAACTAGCCTCATGACCAATCTTAATCCCCTAGATTTGACCGATGCAAAAGCATTAGGCGAGTGAGAATCATGGGAGGCACCTGTGAGTGAAAGAAAATGGGGATAGTATAGGTTGAGAGCGCCTGCAAGAACCAATATTTATAATTGACCTTGTGTTGTCGATAAGCATAGTCAAGAAGATAATACCATTTTTAATATAATTCTTGATTGATTACTGAGAAACCAATTTTAACCAAATGGTAGCCTGGTAAAGGACCGAGAGGTGAAGCCATAGTTGCTAGACCAACAGTAGTCAACCTTCACTACCTAGTCGTTCGAGAGAAGATGGGGGGAGATTGTGGGTACTTAGCACCAACACCAACTTCACCCCTAAGTGTATGTCTATACCTAGTGACAGGGGGTAGATGGATTCTTAGGGAACTATCAATAAGATCGAAAGTCGTTGATGGTACACTAGGTTGGGAGCCCTTTCAAGACATCTTATTAAACATAAGCTGTCAAACAGGTTGAGCCTGTTGTGGCACAGTTGAGCAATTTCAAGTGTAAAATTAAGCCATGTGAACCCCGGATGCCTAAGACTTCTCTCAATCCAATATTTTTCCTACTTCAACTCCGCTGTTACGTTTACTTTATTACTCAATTTATATTTCAATTAGCATTCACCCAAATCCACTATTATTTAATTATTTTAAGCCTAATTTGTTTATTTAAAGGTAACAGGCTCAACCCAGTCCTTGTGGATACGACCTTGATAGTACTACAATAACCCTGTGTAGTTGCAGGAACCTATTGCTGATAGTTGTGGCATCAGTTTTCTTCCAGCACAACAGCAAGGTACATCATCAGGTTCTACTCCCACTTCTATTCCAACACAAATGTTCCCACAGCCGTCGACCACAACCTTGCCCAGTCCCTCCTCTCCTAAATCTCCTTCCTCACCTGTCTCTCCTATTCAACCATTATCTTCTTCACCAATTCCATTGCCACCTTCCGCAATACCTCCAGTTGTTGATCACCCCATGCAACTTAGAGCTCATAGAAACCACCGATGCGATACTTTCCATCGTCACACTTAGTTGAAAATACTTCTCCTACAACAAAACCAACTTCCTTTACTGATGCCCACAAACACCTTGTTTGGCATCGAGCCATGCCAGAGGAGATGAATGTCCTCATTCAGAATTAGACTTGGGTGTTTGCTCCTTATCATTTAGTGGGCTGTCAATGGGTTTATCGAATCAAACAGAAAAGTGATGAGACTATGGAGCATTACAAGGCTCGGTTGGTTGCAAAGGGATTTTATCAACGTAAGGGGATTGACTACATAGAGACATTTAGTCCTGTTGTCAAACCGGTTACAATTAGGGTAGTTTTGTCGTTAGCTCTTACTTGTGGTTGGGTCATAAAACAGTTGGATGTTAGGAATACATTTTTGCATGGCCATTTTCATGAGCAGATCTTTATGGTACAGCTACAGGGGTTCATTGATACTACTCATCCTAACCTTGTTTGTCTTCTTAAATAATAGTTATATGGTTTAAAGCAGGCTTCTTGGGCGTGGTATTCTCGTTTGAGCTCTTTCCTTCAAAGCCAGGGGTTTCGAGTTTCAAAAATATGATCCCTCATTGCTTATATATTCACTCTTCGATTCTGGTTTATTTTCTGGTCTATGTCGATGATACAAGTATCACTGGAACCAATTCTAACTTTGTTGATTCTCTGGTTCATCGATTGAGTGTAGTGTTTGCACTTCATGCCATGGGATTTCCGTCATACTTTCTGGGTATTGAAGTTCATCATATTGGTTCGGGCATCCTTCTAACTCAGGAAAAATATATCCCCGAATTGCTCAAGAAGGCAGGTATGGCAACCTGTAAGTTTGTTCAGACTTCTTCATCTGTTTCCATTACACTAAGCAAGTATGGGAACCACTAGAAGATGCGACACAGTATCGGCAACTTGTTGGCTCTCTATAATATTTAGCTATTACCCGACCTGATATTGCATATTTCATCAGTAAAGTAAGTCAATTTCTTCACTCTCCCACTCATGATAATATGGTGGCTGTGAATCATATTCTTTGGTATCTTGCGCACAGACCAACCTATGGTCTTCAATGTTTAGTGTTTGTTTATGTGCTAGGTATCAATCATGTCCTAAAGAGTCACACCTTAAGGCAATTAAAAGAATTATGAAATACCTAGTAGGCACAATTAATATTGGACTATGGTATCCCAAAGGTTCCACACTACAACTTATAGGTTACTCCGACTCGGATTTTTCCGGATGTAAACTAGATCGTAAAAGCACAAGTGGAACATGTCATTTACTTGGAAGTTCTTTAAATTCATGGTTTAGTAAGAAACAAGTAAGTGTAGCATTATCTACCACCGAAGCGGGATACATTGCTGCTGGAAGTTGTTGTGCTCAAATCCTATGGATGAAGCAACAACTTGAAGATTATCGCCTTAACATTGATAATATTCCTCTTAGGTGTGATAATACTAGTGCAATAAATTTGACAAAGAACCCTGTCGTTCATTCTAGAACAAAGCACATTGACATTAGACATCATTTCATTAGGGATCATGTTCTCAAGGGAGATGTAGTAATTGAGTTTGTGGAAACAAAATTTCAATTTGCAGATATCTTTACAAAACCCTTAGAGAAAGAGTCATTCTTTCACATTCGATCAGAACTTGGGATTCTTGACTCTACAATGATCTAAATACATGCATTCTTCCATTATGTTACAAAATACACACATACTTTTCATTATATTACAAACACAAACATATGCTTACAGACTTTGACTAGGACACAATTACACACACATACTCACATTATTTCTTTATATTACATTACAATCACACAAATGTTTTAAAACATACATACCTATTACAACTTATCTTGCGGGCTCAACATTGACTCTAAAGCTATTATTATAGTCACTATCAATGTTGACCTTAACGCTGTCGTTCTATGAGAACCACATGCCACCAGAGTTGTTCTGCCCATGTAGTTCAAAACGATTTGGCGTCGAAAAACGAAGTGGAAGCACACCATGCTCATCCTCGGCTTGCCATTGGGTTTCAGTTTGGCTTATATTTATTCTTAAGATCCCTTAGTGTGCCCACAAACTCCTGTGAACGTCTTGTAATTCCCCTTCAATTCTACACCAACAATCGAACCTTTAGCCAAGTTGATGGTAATCTAGACACTTGAGGCACACACCTAGCAAGCACTGAAATCCGGTAATAGGTACCTTGCTCAAGATATTGGCAAGTAGGCTCCAACCTAAATTCCTCAAGTCTTTCAAAAATGGAAAACATGATGGAATTTGTAGAGCCATAATAAGACGTCCTTAAGGTACTTTGATTCTCCAGGAAGATCGTCTCTTCTATTGGAGTAACAAAGAATCTTGAGTAGAGCTCATCAAAAAATACAAGCCGAGGAATTCTGCCTAGTTCATTAGGCAGCTCCTCTGATGGCTTGTTAATCATACTATAAGCTAACCTATTTCTTCTTCCTAAGGCAGCTCCCTCAACACAAAAGACAGAAGATGGAGAAGGCATTTTTCTTTCTGGAGTTTTGTGTGGATAGGAGGTTACAGCTATTTCTTTCTAGTTGCTTCTTGTGTCTTCTGCGTTCCACCTTGTTGCCTTTTATAGACCGAAAATACCTATCTGCCTTACATACACAGTCCTAGATATTTTTTGGCAACAGGAATGCAGATTCTTTATTAGATCCTTCTCGATCATCATGGATCTGCTTCTTTTTGAAAATCTTGGCTTTGATTGAATTATTGGTTCATCACGGGATTTTCTGTCTGGCTGCAAGAACGGATTCTCTCCGAAAGAAATAATCAAAGTCCAATTGATGGGATAAATATCTCAAGAACGGTTTATATGCAACAAAGTTGTTCCTATTATCAATTCTTTATGTGAATCCCAGAAGATATTTTTCGCTTATTAAAATTAAATGAGTGAATTCTATTATCATCTCTTTGTGTTACAAATTACTGATTTGAGCGTCGGAGTGTCTTCTAAGTTTGTTTTGCAGGTATCCCTAAATTAGGCCAAAAGATAGGGGGAACAAAGAAGTGTTGAAGAACTTCAAAATTTGGGCAGAAGGACTAATACATCGATGTTCTCCACCCAAACATCAATGTTTCACCAAAAATTTTTCCTCAGTCATGGATAGAATGATCACAACATCGATGTTTAGTATCCCAACATCGATGTTAAGCTCCACAACTCACAAATTTTTCTTTCCAAAGATGATACAACATCGATGCTCTAACATTGATTTTTAAATGTTTCAGACCAGAGATCATCCAACATCGATGTTCTAGTCCACAAACATCAATGTTCTACCGTCTCCACAAATTTTTTTAAGGCAGAGAAAAATAACATCGATGTTGTCACTTGGTACATCGATGTTCTGCCGATTTTTTTCAAAAAATATAGCCATTTGAAGGCAGAACATCGATGTCTTCACTCAGAACATCGATGTTCCGCCAGTTATTTTCAAAAAAATATAGCCGTTACTGCTCCAACGAGTACATGTCCTTGGCCTCCTCCTATATAATCTTCAGTATTCTTCTATCTTTCACACTCATCAGAACACATCACTCTCTCTTCTCTAATTTTTCAAGCCTTCTAATTCACTCCTTCTCAAACATGGCCGGTGGCAAACGCTCCTCCAAAGGCAAAGAAGTCATGAAGGTGAAGCCCTCTAAGAAGAAAGGAGCTTCTTCTTCTTCAGCACCCAAATTCCCCATTAAAGACACCGAAATCTGGTTCTCTTCTGAGAAAGAGCTTCTTCACTTCCAAACCTTCTATGTCAATCGAGCCATAACCTCTCCCCGATACCTTCCAGACATATATCCGACTCTCAAAAAGTATGACAACATTGAAAGGCTTCTAACTAAATCCCACCTCTGGGATTTTGTGACTTCATCCAAACTCCAGTATAGTGCTGACTTTTTCGTACCTTCTACTCTACTCTTCGCCGGGAAGGAGATGGTCTTTTCGCTCACGTCAACGGAGTCGCCATCAGTATGACATTGGTGGAATTTGGCCACCTTGCACAACTGCCAGTCCAAGGTGATGATATTTCCGCTTATGGAGGGGAAGATTGGATCACACAACAAGAAGCCCCTCTTCTCAATGAACTGGGCTTCATAGAGATTGTGTGCACCCACTCCGGGAGACCAACAATTCACTCAATTCATCCGGAGTACCGGGTTATATTTTAAATTCTTACCCATGTACTTAAACCCAGAGCCAGCAATCACACCATATTGTCGGTTGAAGATGAGAAAGTGCTACACGCCATCATTCATGGGTCGACAATTAACTGGGCACGATTCGTGCTAATGCATATGATTGAATATGCATTCCAATCCAGGTTGCACCCACTTCCATATGCCTTCTTGGTAATGGATATCTTGATGTATGCTGGAATAAATAGTAGTGCAGGTTCTCAAACTCCCCATTCCAAGGCTTGGCAGATAAGTGATTCCACTTTCCGTGCAAATTCATCCACGGCAGCACAAAGACCGGCACTCCAAGCTGCAGCCTCTCAAGAACCAGCTCCTCAAGCACCAAGGACCACTCAAGCTGAGAGTTCTGCAACAACCGCTCCTCAACACCAAGCTCCTACCGTCACACTTGAATCCATTGTAGCATCCTTCCAAAATTTACAATTAAGTGTCAACACCATGGGACAAACAATCAAAGGCTTGGGACGATCAACTAATCGGATTGACACTGAAGTCCAAAGACAGGGTCATGCTCTACGCTCTTATTTTGAAAGGATCCAATACCAACCTCCACCATATCACACCACTCTTCAAGGATATCAATTTGAAGATGATGATGATGATGATGATGAGACCTTTGATGATCATGTGGTAGGTGATCCTATGGATGTGGAGGGTGATGAAGAAGCAGTTGATGATGAAGAACAAGAAGACACTACTGGACAACAACCCGATGATGATGATGGGAGCCAAAGCCCCACTTTCTAAACCTTTATCTCATGTTATCACTTTATTTTTATTCATATGAAATAAATAATTTGCAATTGTCTCTTCAATTTCTTTTTGCTACTGTCAAAAGGGGGAAGAATTAAAGAGAAGTATATGCACCAAGTCAGGGGGAATAATGGCTTAAACATAGGGGGAATTAAAACTCACTTTGAAACTATAAAACTTGCATATACTTCTAGTTGTTTGTCATTATCAAAAAGGGGGAAATTATTAGAACTGATGCCTTCTTGTTTCTTACAGGTTTTGATATTGACAAACCAACTCTAAATGATGACTTGACAAACATGAAGCAAAAAGAAATCAATCAAAGAACAAAGTGCTCAAGAATTATTCAAGAAATGAAATGACAAGCAAGAAGAGCTAGAAGAGTTAGGAACTTAATTTGTACAAGGTTAAACACTCAATTTCTCTAAGTTATTGGCTCAAAAAAAAATCAATTTTACTCATGCATCAAATAGCATCGTTTTAATCATAAAAATAATTTTTGAGTCATAAACATCGATGTTCTACTTGCGACATTGATGTTCTTGCAAAAAATTGAGTTTGAAAGATTTTGGCAGAAGCATCACTACATCGATGTTTGTATTAGAAACATCGATGTTTTAGCGATTGCCTTGAATTATTTTCAGGGCAGTAGCATCACTACATCGATGTATTTATTACAAACGTCGAAGTTCTTTCAATTGAGTTTTCAGGATATGTTGGCAGTACTTTGAAAACATCGATGTGCATCTCATAGACATCGATGTTCCAATGAAATTGGTTTTTAAAATAATTTGACAGAGCTTTAAAACATCGATGTTCAATGGTAAAACATCGATGTATCAGTTTCAAACATCGATGTTCCACCTGTTGACATCGATGTTCATACGTATACATCCTTTAACTCATTTTATGGCAGTGATTTACAACATCGATGTAGCATTGGTACTACATCGATGTAGTGATGGCCGTTGGACCAAATAATTCATATTTACTGTCAGAACATCGATGTACTGGTATGATACATCGATGTTTAGCTGAGAAAAGCAGAAACCTTTTTCAGCTTCCATACTATTTTGTCTAAAGATGTTTGTGTATTGATTTCAAAACGGTCATACAAGTTTTCAGATTTATAAATAGTGCATTTATACCTCTCTTTGAGGACAATCAACTCTCTACATTTTAAGCATTTATTGTCATACATACATTCTAATTTTTATGAGTCAATATCCATGAGGATTGAGAGTTGCCTTTGTAGTTCTTCATTGTAGCTCAATATTCACTCTTTGAGAGAGCTTTTGCTTTGAGCACTGAGAGTATTTTTCATAAACTGAAAGGGAGACTAGTTCCCTTGTTGTAATTCATAGGGAGTGGTACTCTTCCTGTGTGAGAAGTCTTGAAGTGAGTTATCTTCAAGCAAGTTGTTTGAGGTTCATGTGATTTGAACTCTCAGGTTGTAAACAGTTTGTTAAGCACCTGAAAGCTTAACTTAGATAGTTAAATCTTCAAGAGAGTCTCTTGGAGGATTGGATTAGCCACACAAGTTGTGTGTGTGAACCAGTATAAATTTCGGTGTGTCCTCTTTAAATTCCGCACTTATTTCCTGCAAGATTTTTGTTTTAATCCGAAAAATGCTATTCACCCCCCCTCTAGCTTAGGGCTTGTATTGTAACAATTGGTTTTCTGCAACTGATTGGGAGGAAAATTATTTATACTTTTAGATTTGAAAATTTGGATATTAGTTAGTAATGAAGCAAAAAAATAATCAATATGCTCTAATTAGTTATAGCCTTACTGAAATTAAAGTCGTAGGAAAGAAAAAGTTAATGATTTATATGTTATACCTGACTAATTCACCGTAAAGAACCCCAAAACACCATCTTCATAATTATTTAGTAACTCTGGAATAGAATTAGTTGTTACAAATAAATAGCACCATTCAAAAAGACAACAAATAGCAATATGATATTAATAATTTTTAATTTTTAGGTTTCCTTAAATTTTTTGGATTGGTATTACTTGTAATTAACTTTTAAATAAAGGTAGTAGTAGAATATTTTTCAATTATTTTTTTGCTTATTTTAATTGTTGATTATTAATTTTTCCAGAAAAAAACTAAATCAAGGCATTTTTTTTTGCATCAATTTTTTTTCCTAGTTGCTTATATATGAGTAGAAAATATTTATTTTTTGCATAACCACTAACTCATTCGGAGAAAAATTATTTATACTTTCAGATTAGAAATTTGAATATTAGTTAGTAATGAAGCAAAAAATAATCAATAAGCTCTAATTAGTTATAACCTTACTGAAAATAATATCATAGTAAAGAACCCCAAAAAAACCCATCTTCATAATTATTTTGTAACTCTGGAATAGAATTAGTTGTTACAAATAAAAAAAAAACTCAAAATAAAAAAATGGCCTAATCCGGTTTCATAATTACTAGCGCAGTCTAAATAAAAATTAGATTATTGAATTGACTTGGGTGAAACCAAAAAAAAACAAAGGATAGGAATAGGAATAGGCTTACTCCACCGATTCTTATTTATTTATAGGTGGATATATATTAGTTTTGTTTTTTTTTTTTATATTTTGTTGAGTTTGTGCTTTTGTGATAGTAATAATAATTCATTAATAAAGGTTAATTGAGTTTGTGGCCTTTTAATTATAATATAACAATAGAAAAGGGAAGGGTATTTTGGTATTTTAATTTTGCGAGTTTTGTGACTTCGTGCTTTTATATACAGTATAGATTACTACCCTGCACACACAAAAACTTCAGAGAAGCCATCTCTTCTTACATTGTAATAGAAGTGCATGTCTATATCTATATCTATCTATACTATCTACAAAAGCACGAAGACACTAAAACACAAAACAGCGAAACAGCCGAAAATACATAAATAACCCTACTTGATAATAATAATGATAAATTAAATTTTATTTTTATTTTATTGAGACGACATGTCATATAATAACGAATGACATGTAGTTTACTTATATCAATATTACTATATATAAAAGCATTGAAATTGAAAGACTAAAATACCCTTCTTTGTTTTATTATTATATTTTAATTAATATCTTCATAGTCAATATAAAAATATCAACCTTAGAAATAATTAACGAGTTTTAGTATTCATTAGCAGCATTAGTTTTCGAATTTAAAGATCTCACAATCCTACTGTTATTAAAATTTATTTAGTTCAATATCCAATCGTTCTCTTCTATTTTTATTTTGATTCAAATCTATCTCCATCACTATAATATTGTTGCTTTGCAATTCCTCCTTACTAATATGCAAGTTCTCCTTTCTAGCAACAAATTACCAACAACGAATGAACTTATTGGCACCAATTTCTTTTTTGTTTTTCGAGAAGTTTAAATGCCAGGCTCCATGCCAGTGTCCAATTTTCATCTTCTTAACTTTGAAACAGTACTACATATTGACTAGTCAATTACCTAGAGTTTGTGCCAATTTTCGACCAACAGAGTCTATGTTACTCGAGTTAATACTAGCCTAGGATTCTCAGGACAATCCATCATAATGCTTCTTATATCACACAGAAAAAAGGAAAAAAAATGACTTATACTTTTGCCTATTCGATAAAAACTTGGGTATTCTATATTTTATTGCAACACCTTCCAGCAAAACCACTCTAATTAACCCAAGACTCCATGTATAGGAACACTGAAAGAAATTAATCTTCAACCCAAAGCAGTCACAACAACAGAATCACAATTTGAGTAGTATTTCTCATTGATGAAGAATCAAGTTGTACAGATCAAAAGATCAGACATACGTGGTATAGCAGAGAAAAGATCATTACATGCACAGAACAGACCGACATTGCAAAGTTCATCGTGAAACCAGAAACAGACAGCTCTTATAAAACCTACTACAGTCCCTGTTCTTCATTGGCTAGAACAAGGGTATCTTTCAAAACTCCAACATACTGCATTCCTACATTGGATGACAAGATCGTGCTGACAATCCACTGTTGGTTCTCTGTATGATACCAACGCAGGATGCCTGTGTTGTGGTTTATCTGAGAGTAGAACAGAAGACCAACAGAATTAAAACCTAGAAAATAATCTTCGACATGCTCCAAACTGTTCTCAAAACTGAATATTCTCTCCCAGGATCCCTCCATGATCATAGCCCAAATGTGGATTTCACTGCCCATAAGATGGGTCATCAAAGCTAGCCTCCCATTAAATGCAAATAAACAATGAACATCCCCAAGACCATTCTGCAGCATACTTTCTGAAGTAGTTATCATGCTGAACACCTCATTAGCACAATCAAAAGAAAGAATCTTCACAGCTTTTCCCCTGCCACTCAAAAGCCAGTAACAATACCCATTGACAACAGCACATCTACGATCCCGTTCCAATTGCACATTCATTGCTGTAACTATCCCACGCCATGTTCTATCCTGATGCGAGTAAACCTCAACCCGAAGTACCCTTGCTCTCGAGCGGTACAATCTCAACACTCGATAGTCCCCACTTTCAGAATGGTAATAAAAGGCGTCACTAGTGTTCTTCGCCCTATTTCTTGGTGGAGGAAGTGACAATAAAATTCTGATAGAGGGGTTCCAGAAGTAATATTTCTTCGACTGCTCAAAAATGTCTGACAAGCAGACTAGTCCCTCACACGAACCTACTACAACCACATGAGTATAAGGCTCTTTCACTCTTCTCGGCAAAAAACGTGCGCCATCCATAACCTCATCAACCCGATCGGGAATCAAATTGTAGCACTCTTGCCCATCAGCTTTTGGAAATTCTCTTTGTGCTAGATAAAGACTATTAGTATAGCACGTTGATGAGAAGTGCCTTGTTATGTTTGAGAAGCATATTTTACTGGAGTTGGTACTGGACCGCTGTCTAGCCGTCGCATTGTTTCTGGAATGTCCATTAAAGTATGTCTATACAACTTAATATTGAAGAAGACCTTATAGTCCTTCACACTATAGTTAGCAGTAAGAAGAAGACCAAGAAGAGACACGTAAGGACTTTCAAATAGTATTTGTTTTTTTTTTTTCAATGTTTTATACTTTCACCTATTCGATAAAAACTGAGAGATATTCTCGAAATTATTTAATCTGTAAAGGAGTAAGCTATTGATGGGGCCGCTTAGTTCTGAGCTTAAAAAAGCTGCCCAATTTGTCTTGCTCTTGTGGGTAAGTTGAGAGTTGTACTCTTTAATTAATGCGTATCATTCCTTCTTATATGTGCAAAACCACTCTGATTAACCTAAGTGTGACATTTCTAATCTGTGAAAGACTCGATGTATAGGAACACTCGATCCGAAACAAAATTAACCTTGAACCAAAAGTAGTCACAAACAACTGAATGGCAATCTGATCAAACAACTGAATGGCAATACGTTCTAAGCAGAGGAAAGAACATTACATGCAAAAGAACCAGTGCCAACTATCATATATGAGAGATAAAGTTCACATTGGAAAATCTATTATTAACCAGAAAGATTAATCCATGGCCAGCTCTGATAAAACCTACTACATACTATAGCTATAAAAGTCTAAAGAGACTAAAGGCTCATCCCACCCTAATCGGCAAAGAGGATATATTATCATCAGCTCATGAAACCTAACTAAAAGCCTGAAAAGATTCTTATTGATAAAACAAAGAAAGCAAGAACGCGTGAGGCATACCTTCGATTGACGTTCCACGCATGAAATTCTTTTCCAATGAAGAAACTCACAGCAGCATCAGCAGTAGCATACCCAACGAGCTGATTATCACTTATTAGCTCGGGCCCATCCCAGTTCTTCTGCAGCACAACAGACTCTTGTCGGGCCAAACCTTCAACCTGAAACATCTGCTGTATCACCTCATCCCTCGTCACCCCCATGTTGACCCCCGCCATCTTCACCGCCGCCAGTGCACACAAGTTAACAGTCCTGCTCACTTTCAGCTCCAGCGGAAGAGCCCTCTTCAGATGCATCTCAAGATTGTAGTCCCAGCAGCCAACGAAGGTGAGAGCACCGTCTGAGAGAAAGGTTGCCACAGTTTCTGGGAGCTCTTGGGTGCCCGAGAGTTGGAAGATGAGGCAGCGAGTGCCGATGCAGAGGGCGAGGACTTCCGGCTTCGGCGGTGCAGCATGGCCGAGGGGTTCCGACTCGGAGGTCTTCACAGGTGATGCGATCTTGACCAAGGAAGAGATGGCGGTGGAGGGGGAAGGCGGTGGTGTTTTGGATGACAGGGGATCGTTGAAAGGGTAGGGGTGGACGTTGAAGCCGACGACCTGCTTGTCGGGGGGCTCATCATTTTGCAAGGCCTGCAGGGCATCATCGAGCCACTGGGCGGCGACGGCGGGAGCGGTTGTGACGGTGGTGGCGATCTCTTCGCACTCGCCGGGGCGGAGCGCTAGCCTCACCCTGAAGTTGATGCAATCGGATTTGTGGTCGATCTTCACTACGGCTATCTGCATGGTGTACAGGTTGCTAGGTAGGTGTGATCTTGAGGAGGGAGAGATGTGTGGTTAATTTGTTGATGATGGTGTGAATATGCTGGTTGGGTTCAGGAGTTCATGGGTGATATACTTATGTATATGTAGCGGGTGACTATGGGTGGTTAAATGCGACGCTACTTGGTTCTTGGCTTGACGACGGTTATTGAGCTCCAACAAAATCGGTTGGAATTGGCGGGAAGTAACTGAACATTCATCCACAAGAAGATTCCATCCACAGTCCATGGAGTGTGAGTTCTTGGGACACGTGTACATTCTCCACTGCTTAAAAGTTGACGCGAAGTCAAAGTGAGCTGCTCTGTTTCAACCAAAAAAAAAAAAAAAGTGAGCTGCTCTGCCTTTCCCCCTTCATTTCTCTCTCATTCAAACTCTTCTGCATCGGAATTGTGAGTCTAGAGAGGAGTTGTTAAAAGACCAAAATGTAACAAACAAACCCGTTCTTTTGCCAGCCAACGGAATTAGTTGGGCCGTTTCAGTTTCTGAGTATACTGTATACGTTCGTCTACCACTTCTTGAACGGCTAACCGTTAACTATTGCTTATGTCAAACAAGTAGTACAAAATTACACTGATATTAGAGGTCCCTAATTATTTTGTTAGAGGATTGAATGTATAAAATTATCCATATACAAAGTGAATTTCTATATTAAAATTAACATGAATTTTATATTCTCATTTATCCCCCTGGATTAAGATTAGCTCTGCATCCAACGACGGGCCGTTTCCTTCATCTATTGGATGTGAATACAGTACGCCAATGGAACCATTGGGCAGTGCAAGACTTTTATAGGAAAAAAAAAATAAAATCTAAAATTAGAAACGTCAAGAATTTTACAATACAAGGTGAATTATACAGCTGGCCTGATTCTCAACTTCCACTCTGAAGAAGTTGCAGTGAATTTACTGCTTACTTGAACGGCTTTGAGCGCATGCATGGGTCTGAGTCTCGGATCCTGCACTGCTTGCAATTAGCTAACAAACTTCACTCTCCCATGGTGATTTAAGTTGAGGATACAGTGGCCTAGCTAGTCCAATACTCCATATATAGTTTCCTTCCAAAATACAATAACGCTACTCTACCTTTTACTCAAAAAAATTGAAAGAAAAAAAAAAAAAGCTTTAGCCCTTCTTTCTTTTTTAATACTAATCGAAGAATTCCATTAATGAAGTAAATTCACAAAACTAGGATCATTCTATCACTCTCTTTGGGATACTTATTATAACAGACTGATTCCCCGTAAATTCAATTACTACTAGAAAAATTGAAAAACAATTTAAACTACTTCAATTGTCTATCTAAATAACTTGTATATTTGAAAAATCATAAATGATACTAAAGAGAAAAAAATAGTTGCATAGTTATATAATGCAGCTTACTTCTAGCTGGAATTATTTTTTTAGTATTTATTATATATTAAAAAATATTTAGAATTTGAAATTTCTATAATTGAGAAAAATATTTAACTTAAAATTAAGAAATTTTAATATCAACATAAATTCATAATGTGGATGATTGATTTTCTTATAAAAATAATTACATATTTAATATGGCTCTGCAAGTTACTAGCTACCTATCATTAAAATATCCGTACCTCATTATGCAACAGCCCAGGTAAAAATTAGTATTTTTACTAGGACTGTGAAAGTCTTTTATACAGTAATTTACCTACAAATTTAATTTTGGTAATTAATTCTTGGTAAATCGAGCATAGGATTCCGAAGCCGAGCTGTGTCCCACGCTCGGAATTTTTCTGCGGATTTTACGGACCGAAGTTAGATTTTTTCAGGTCCAGGAATCTTCAGGAAAGTCGGGTTTATCCTCGAGTTTACGGACCAGAAATAAAGATAAGTGGGTATTTTAGTTATTTTCTGGTCTAATCAGTGCATAGTCCGTCTGCACAGTAAAGATGCTCTTTATTGTGGGTCTTGTGAACCTTTGTCTCCTCCTGTTATACCTGTGACACACCATGTTAAAAACACCTTACCTGCTTTTTTTATGCTCGCGCACAAACCTGCTTCACCATCTGCTCATCTCTTCATCTGCAACCTTGCGCAGCCCCCTGCCTCTCTGCATTTTCTTTCTCTAGCCAGTTTTTGAAAAATAAAATTAAAAAAAATAACAACACACACACCTCACCGCACCCTCTCTCTCCCCTCCTTCTTTTCTAAAAAAAAAAAGAAAGAAAAGGAAGTAGAAGGAGTAAGAGTGGCGGCTGGGGACAAGGGCTCGGGAAGTAGCACGGAATGGTGGACACGCACACCGACCACCACACACTGACATCATCTCCTCATCTTCTTCTCCTCCACCTCGTGTTGCCGCCGTCCCGAGAGCCGTCGCCGAGCCTGCAGATCTCAAACTTCAAGGGATATACAGTCCTTTTGAAGCAGCAGGATTTTTTTGCATTGCAGCAGGCGACATGTTTGGCTTTAGTAGTGCCACATGTTAAATTGTCTTCAGCTGGTGAACGGCATTTTGAAGCGCTTTTTTCCAATCAATCGTGCCCGTATTTTATTTCTATATGTATCAAATACGCTTAATTTCTAGTTTTTTAACATGTTAAATGCTCCTCCATTGTTGTTGCGCATGAACCTGCTCAGCTTGGAATCTCTACACTTTTTTTTTTTTTTGATGTTGGCGTGCCTACCTCTGTCTTTGACATTCGCTGATGCTTCATTTTCATCCTGATATATATATATATATATATATATATATATATATATATATATATATATATAATATATTTATGCTATATATATATAATATATTTATGCTAGAAGGGTATCTTCTTTTCTCCCAGGCTTCGATCGGCAGCGGTTAAGGTGGACACCCTAATTGATGCTTTAAAGGACCCTAATTCTTCTCCATTAGGACCAACTCAAGTTGGTATTTTCATCCTAATATATAAGTAATTTCCATTCTTAACAAAAAAAAAAGTAGAAATTTGCCATTTGGCTTCCTTCGTCACATCTAGACAACGCATGATGGAACAAACGAATATAAAATTGGTAAAGAATAGAACAGTATGATTCTTTGAAGGGTTTTCTGACCAAGAGGTGGAGCAAGGTACATAATAGGCATTCTCTATGATCTGCAATATTGCAACAAAACTTCCACATACTCCAATCTGTCCGAATGCACATGGATCCCAACAAGGCTGCCACTACTAATTTCTGGCTTATTTGCTTTCCGTTTCCTTACGGGGACCATCCGTAAGCAAACCATTCGTAAGTAAATTCCCACCCGTAAGTATTCCGTAAGTAACGTTACCTTACGGCTTTTACCCGTAAGGACACGGTAAGGAAACGGTAAGTGTTCCATAACAAAACAATTGGTGGGTCCCATTCGTGGACAGATATTTCCGTAAGTAATTGGTAGGAAAAAAAAATTTACTTACAATTCTTGTAATAAAACCATAAGCATCCCGTAAGAAAAAAATAAATAAATTAAAAAAAATCGCATGAAACCCAAAACCTAAACCCCCTGAAACATGAATATTAAACCAAGAAACACAATATTGAACCCAAAAACACTAGAAACATGAAGCTTGAACCCAGAAACTAAAATAGAATAAATTGAAACATTCAACATCTCAATTAATCAAAATGAACATAGAATCTGACATCGTTCCAAATCACAAAATTCTCAACATAAATACAATTTGGCACCAAATTCCTTGCCTTAAACAAATAAAACAAAAAGCCACAAATATAACTGAATAGTACAAGTAAAAAAATTAGTGTTTTGATTGGTGAGAACCTGCAGAATGGTGAGAACCTGAAGAATTGTTCTTCGAAGCAAGACGTGGTGGAGGACAACTTGGCAATGGGATAGAGTTGGGAAAATTGACATTTGTTGGCTGATCAATTAGAGGAGCAGCAGTAGAGACGCTCGGAAAGGTCGGCATCGAGCTTGAAAATGCTTGCTGCCATGGATGTGATGAAGATGCACCTACAGCAGGCATCAATTGTTGCTGCCTGGGAAAAGACAAGTGACCAAATGAAAGATTTGTCCACTGCTGCTGCTCAAGAGGGCGAGTTCCACAAGGCATCACTGTGGGCCGTGTTACATATTCAGGGGCCCGTAACTGCGGGTTCATTTGAGATAAAAACATCTGCATCATCTGCCCAAACTGATCGCTCATTTCACTGCTTATTGTGTCTGAAATTTGACACTTGACAGTGTCTTTTACAGCGTCCACTATGTGTTCCTTGACAGTATCCAGTAGTTGCTCCTTGACTGCATTAATCTCCCGCAGCACAATAACTTCAAGTGGCTTCTCTCCAATAGCCTTTTGTGAAGTTACAACACCAGTAGAATATATTGATTCTGTAAACTTCCTACTTGGCTCCCCAGACCCAAACACTCTACCCTTTTTGATACCTCCAACAGATTCCAACCATAACGAGCGATCAATAGATGGGGCATTTGATAAATCCTCCCCATACTTGGATTTCAGCCCTTCCACATACTTATCCTATAACAAAGAAAATAGAAAAGTAAAACAGTTAACTACCATATAAACAAGAACTAAGTGTAAGTTTCCGTAATCTATATGACACTCATATACAACATCAAATGCACAGCGGAAGCACAGAAACTCAACCAAGAACCAAGTGAAGCATGCATAAACCGTATAACAATTTTTTACATACCTGGAAGGTTAGGATCTTTCACCTAACTTGTGTAACCGAATCAGCTAGAGCAAGACAACGGCCTGGCTCCTCTACAGTATCCACACGAACCGTGATTGGCTTGGAATCTTCACACGAATCAAGCCTCGAGCTCCCCGGGATTGATGTGCTAGCAAGAGTAAACCGGGAGCAACAACTTTGTGGTGTTTATGTGTATGGTTATCTTCTTTCTTTCACAAAGAATGAAGAAGAGGTGTGTGTGGAGTTTTCTCTGAATTTGCAGAAGCAAAAACGTGAGAGTGAGGGAGGGAATGATCTGATCATTACACACTAAACCCACTCAACAAAAGCCTTGGCCTAATGGCAAACATGGTGGACCAAAAGTAGCATTATGATAATGCATCCACATAATCATGTTACCCACTAAAGCACAAAACACACCAACTCATCAAGCACTTAAAGGGGCTCAATTATGCTGACATTCAGCAAACCAACCACCCAAAAACGACCTTGGTTCAACCATGGTCCAACCACGGTCTAACCACACCCGGTCCAACCATGGTCCAACCACGGTTCAACCACCTGCTCGAATCAACGGTTCTATGTGTGTGACCCTGTAGGCACTTGTAACGTCAGACAATAATTGTAAAAACTCATTTTACAATTATAAGCAAAGAGCGGCGTCTAGCAACACATCATTGCTACCCGAACGACAAGATCAGTACTGATTCTCTATGCCTCGGAATATGTCATCGTCCCTTCGTCCCATTATCTAGATCAAACGCGAGACATGGATGTAAGTTTCCCTAGGCTATATGACAATCATATACAAGCAAAAGATGCAGCGGAAGCAAAGGAAACTTAGCCAAGAACCACATGTGAAGCATATAAACCGTATAACAAAATTTCATACCTTGTTCGGTTGAGGTCTTTCACCCAACTGCTGGAACGAATCATCTAGACAAAGACGAAGGCTGGAACGAATCAGTTAGAGCAAGAAGAAGACCTGCTCCTCTACGGTATCCACACAAACCGTGACCTTCCCGGAATCATCACACGAATCCAAGAACGAGCTCCCCGGACTGATGTGCTAGCAAGAGTAAAACTGGGAACTTGTGTTTGTGGTGTTTTTGGTGTTCTTTTTCTTTCACAAAGAAAGGGGTAAGTGTGTGTTTTCTCAAGCTCTGAAGAACACTTCTCAAGGCTCAATACTCTAAATTTTTCAGACCCAAAAACGTTGGATGCACCCTTGCATAATCAGATTATGCTTTTATCTAATCCAACTCACAAAAGGTGGAAGACAAGGTGGCCAACACCTTTGGCCACATGATTAAGATTCTCATCATCATGTCCACCATTAAGCACAATGGAATACACATCACATGGTCTCAATAATGGTTCAATAAATCTGATATTTAGTGAGCCAAACCACCCCAAAAACGTCCACGGTCCAACCACGGTCCAACCACAGTCCAGCCGCGGTCCAACCATAGTCCAACCACGGTTCGACCATCTGCTCGAATCAACGGTTCTATGTGTGTGACCCTGTAGGCACTTGTAACGTCCGGCAATAATTGTAAAATCCCATTTTATAATTATAAGCAAAGAGCGGCGTCTAGCAACACATCATTGCTACCCGAACGACAAGATCAGTACTGATTCTCTATGCCTCGTAAGTATGTCATCGTCCCTTCGTCCCTTCATCAAGATTAAACCGAGACATGGAATATGTCAATCTCGTATATGTTTAATCTCGGTTTCTTGATCCTCGAGTTAACTGTGTAAAACGGATACCAATGATATCAACATATCATAATCCGAGCACGGCCGTGCATTTACGGTTCAACTCTATCAAGAAACCATCCGATAATATACCCGCTATATGGGTTGGACGAATCCCCTCTTGATCAATCAAAACCCACTACATACTCGGCATATACCCAATGATTACCCTTATGTCCACCCAGTTACGGATGACTAGGAATAATATCAAAGTACATGACTCATATGTTGGGAACCTTGACGATCTCAGGTCAAAGGACAACACATCAATAAGTAATGCTATCGACAAACATATAACGTTCCATGTAGCGTTCTTATGTGGGTCGGTCCAGTCCACAAGTTCTCCAACTTGTACCCGTATGTAGAATTCATATCACATATGCAATTCTCAACATACGCTAGTCTTAATTTATTATTATAACCCATCCGTAATAATAATCGACTAGGGACATTTAAGAATATGAAATATTCTAGGGTTATAAGTATGTGCAAACGTTTATCTCATAAACGATACTTATTGGAATAACCTTAAAGTGTATGTACATGACTATAAATAAATATCCATGATTGGCTTTTGGGCATATAACTAACAATCTCCCACTTGCACTAAAGCCAATCATCCATGTATCTTATACATGTGGATCTAGCATGACCATCATGCTTCCGCTGCATGAGAAGATTAGACAATGTATCTGCTACATTGTTCCCAGAAGGAACTATACACAGCCTTAGTTGTAGAGTCAGTGGTTGTTCTTGCTTGGAACTCTTCAAGCTCACAGCACCACCTCCAAGACGAAGCACATATCCTTTTTGCGATCTAAAATCATCCCTGTCAGTTTGGAAGCTGGCATCTTTGTAACTCTTTACAACAAGCCCATCAACGCTTCCGTAAACCAGGAATGTATCCTTAGTGCTTCTCAAGTACTTAAGGATATTTAACCGTTATCCAGTGACTTTCACGGGGATCAGATTGGCATCTGCTTGTGACACTCAAAAGCACAAGTGACATCCGGCCTAGTACATTGCATGGCATACATGATAGATCCTACTGCAAACGCATAAGAAATCTAACCCATCCGCTCTCTCTCCTTAGTCATACTAGGATACAGAATCTATGAGAGAGCTATGCCATGTGACATGGGCAAGAAACCGTTCTTGGTATCTTTGCATGCTTAACCTCTTTAGCATCCTGTCAATATATGTACTCTGGCTTAGCCCGAGAAGCCTTTTGGATCTATCTCTATAGATCTTTATGCCTAACACTTAGGCAGCTCCTCCTAAGTCCTTCATTGAGAAATTCTTTCCTAACCAAGTCTTTACAGACTTTAGTGTCGGAGTGTCATTCCCAATAAGTAGGATGTCGTCAACATACANCAGGTGGATCAAACAAGGTCCATACCTTGTTTTGATACATGGATTTCATTTCCGAATTCATAGCTTCAAGCCACTTCTTGGAGTCTAAACCCGTAATGATCAGCTGATAGGAAGTGAGCTCATCCTGACTTATGAGCATCACATCTCCAATATGAGTTATGAGAAATCCATATTTCTCAAGCTCATACCGAGTCCTATCTGACCTACGCGGTCCATGTGTTTTAGGTACAGAATTCTCAACCACAACAACTTGCGGATCCTGTCCTTTGTTCCATCTCAGCCCCTTTATCTCAAACTTCTTCGAGTTCTATTATCCTCCCACTGATTTTTCTAGAAATAAACACTCTTTCTAGAAAACAGCAGTCTGAGCCACAAACACTTTGTGCTCTATGGGATTATAGAAATAATACCTTTAAGGTATCATACAAAAAGCACTTGTCGGATTTAGGGTCGAGTTTATCCGATGCTTCACGTCTCACGTAAGCATGACAACCTTAAACCCTCATAAAAGACAAGTTGGGACGCTTCCCAGTCCATATCTCATATGGTGTCTTTTGACCGATATAGATGGAACATGGTTAAGTGTAAATACAGCACTCAATAATACATGTCCCCAAAAGGAAGAAGAAAGGTTAGTTTGACTCATCATAGAGCGAACCAAGTCCAACAAGGTTCCGTTCCTCCTTTCGGATACAACATATCATGGAGACGTATCCGGTGGAGTAAGTTGTGATACTATACCACAACCCTTTAGATGATCAAGAAGCTCTCGGTCTAAGTATTCACCGCCTCGATCTGATCGAAGCATCTTAATACCTTTCCGAGTTGATTCTGTACTTCATTATTGAATTCTATGAACTTTTCATAGGATTCCGACTTGTGTCTCATTAGATCCACATAGTCGTATCTACTGAAGTCATCAGTAAACGTAATGAAGTATTGAAAAACACCTCTAGCCTGTGTAGACAAAGGTCCGCATACATCAGTATGTATTAGACCTACCAAGTCCTAGGCTCTTCACCTTTACCCGTAAAGGAAGCCTTAGTCATTTTGCCTAATAAACATGACTCATATGTCTCATATGATTCAAAATCAAATGAGTCTAAAATCCAACTTTATGGAGTTTAGGAATACGAGTCTCGTCTATATGGCCCAAACGACTATGCCAGAGATAGGT
>JAKUCV010005025.1:98886-112402 GCA_028386065.3 Turnera subulata | reverse complement strand
CGTAAGCTTAACATAGATAGTGAAATCTTCAAGTGAGACTTGAAGGGCTGGATTAGCCACACTAGTAGAGTGTGTGTGAACCAGGATAAATCTCTTGTGTCCTTCATTCTTTTAATTCCGCATTCAATTCCTGCTTATTTCGTTTTTATTCGATTATCGCTATTCACCCCCCCTCTAGCGAAGGGCTATTGTTCTAACACGCCGCACACGCAAGCAAGGGGAAACGTCGCCCCAGTCTGTGGCCTTGTAGAGGGTAACGGTTGGAGACTCGGCGCATGGACGGAAACTTCGAGGCCAGAGCTTGAGTCGCCGCCGCTGTTATTGTGGTCGGTAAGCCTCCGACCGTTTTTCTCTGCTTGCTGCTCTCTTATTCTTTTCTTCCGGCGACGTGGCTGCTTGTGTTGTGTTCTAATCGGGTCAGAAGGGTTTGTGGTGGAGGTTGTGCGCGTTATCTGGACGGTAGTAGGTCCGGCTATGGCTGCTTGTTTGTTGTTGTCAGTGTCGACTTCGGCCGATCTTGCAGGTTCGGTTGATTGCTGCTGGAGGTCGAGTTTCCGGCAGTGGCTTGGTGGTGTTGTCTTGCTCGGGTATGTATTCCGGCAACAGGCTTATGAGGGTAGTTCGATGTTGCTTAATGGATCGGAGCTGTTGCAAGGTGGATCTGATTCTGCCGTGCACAGAATTTAATTTCGTGTTGGTGTCGATACGTGGTTGCTGTGAAGTTTCAGCGAGCATAGTCACTGTTCCGGCGGGATTGACCAGAATCCGGCGTCCTAGGGAATTTTCCGGCGAGGCTCGGGTTTTCTCCGACGAAGTTCGGCACTGTTTCAACAAGGCAAATACCTTCTTCGGTTGTTAACGGTAATTCCCGATTGGGCTGTAGTTAAATTTTGTACATATCATGTACGGTAAATGGTTGTAACTCATGTATCGGAAAGAAACAGAAATAGTGGGAACCGAGTGTGATGAGAGAGTGACACGTGGCCGGAATATTCTCCGACGTGCATAGTACCTCTAAGACGGGTTTCCTTGGGCTCGGGTAAGATCATAGAACGGGATTTAGGGAAACCGGGCTTGATTAACAAAACACTATGCTATTACATGACATAATTGGACCTAATAAGGGATGGGCTTTAAGCCCATGGACTTGTTTGGGTTCAATGGTGGTTCTAATGATATGGGCTTTAGGCCCAAAGGTGATGTGGGCTTTAGGCCTGGATACTGATTTCGGACTTAGTTGGGCTTTAGGCCTGTGAATCTTAGGCCCGTGACATGGAGATGTGGACCATGAGTGGGATTGGATCTTTGGGGTTTGGACTCTGATCTAGGTAGTAAATGGGCCTAGACTCACGTTTTATAAACAAGATCGGGCTGGTAGACTTACAACGATATAGTGATATAATCACATAACTAGCATGCATTTACCATGTTCTATGTTCATCATATATGTGACCATGTTGTGTTATAATATAGGACATGTCGAGGCGAGGGACTGTGTCGGATTTTCCAAGGAAATTACTATAGCCCAGGTGAGGACATATAAACCTTTATATGCTTTACTGCCTCCGGTACTCAGGTTGATAGTCTTGGTTCATCATGTGGTAAATGGATAAATGTTGCAAGAATTATATGTCTGGTTCAGCTTGTCGTGATACATGCTCTGGCTGTGTTGTGTGCCTATTTATATATGTACTTCGTTGCTGTGTTAATTGTTATGAGTTGTTAATGCCATGCTAATTGTTGTGAGCTGACAATGCCATGTTGATTATTTTCGGCTGATAATGCCATGTTGATCATTTATGGGCTAGTATTGCCTTGTTTTATGATATGTGTTGTTATGCCAATATCATGTGCTCTTGTGAGACATAGGCTCAGTTTAGAGACTCTCTGGTGGCACACCACCTGTAAACACACCTTGAGAAATGCTCTATACATAAGTTATAACTAATAACAAATAATTCTGAATAACATATGATCAACTGTGGGTCTGTTGACCGGTAGCACCGAGAGGAAGAGAGGGTACCCCTCGGGTCCTGTTATGATAGTGAGTAGTACTCACAGAGACAACGACGAGGGGATTGATGGCTACGCCCCTCGTTTAGTATATTAGTGAGAGTACCCCTCACAGAGCTGGCGCCTTGGGGATTGTCGGGTGTACCCCTTGGTTATTTGTTATTACCTATTCTTTTGGTGAGAGCACCCCTCACAGAGCTGGCGACTTGGGGACTGACGGGTGTGCCCCAAGATTCTTGTTTATATATTCCTTTGAGGAGAGCACCCCTCCTAGAGCTGTCGGCCACTTGGTTGTTAGTGATTTTCTTTTGTTGGAACTTACCCATTCTGGTGTATTGATATATATACATATATGTTCTATGTTGGGCATACGCCCTGGGGAGCTGCCCAGTTGCTACCGCGCCCGACGCACATAGTAGAGGGCCCTAATAAAACATCCAACACTAATGATATAATTAAGCATAACTATAATAAGTTGAACTAATGATAAATATGGGAATAAAGTCTGCTCTTGACTTTGTATTGTGCACTGTGTCTAGTTTGTGCACTGTGGCTGTTATTGCCACATGCTGATGTATTCGTGGTTGATTTGTACTAGCATATTCTAGTTTATTTGTTTGTGGTGAGACAGTGGTTGGTCTCACCCCCTCACAGTTTTTGCACAGGTTAACCGATCGTGGATCAGGGACACACTCAGGTAACTGTGCCTACTTTCCTTCGGGGACGGATCCATAGGCTGACACTCCATATGTTTGCATTTGTTATTGGACTCGTTATTGATTTCCGCTGCATAACTTATCGAGATGCTGTTTTGTTATATTTGGATTGATCATTTATTATCCCGGTTGGTTGTCGGTGTTTACTTGGCTTGTTGAGCCTGATTTATTTTTGAGTCTTTTAGTATCCCGATGTTTATTTTGCTATTGTGTGATATGGATGAGTTAATTTACTTGGATGTTTTTGGCATCGCCGGACTCAAGGGCGTTTTTGTCTTTTCATTGTTATTTATGTTTTGTTTATTTGGTTTTGGGATGCGGTAGTTTCAATACTAACTCATGACACACTATGCACAAATAATCACAGCAACACCCGAGGACCTACTGCCTGCTCTGCTACCTAGCTGAAGCGCCCCGACCTGTATTTACTAGGCATAGTAAACACGTGCCGAAACTATTCTTATTGATAGAACAGACAGTACACCTCACAAGTATTTTACAACAGCAATCCATATAATACAATCGTCACCCATACTCGGGGACCATTATTCAAGCCACATCATCAACAACAACAACTGAGCACATATGGTACAGCATCATCATAGGCAAAATAGGAAAGTAGCCACACAGAAACACATATAACACAGCAGCGGAAGACTTATATGCACATGCAGCGGAGGTATGGATCCGGAGACAGGTGGAGGAGTAGCAGCCGTCGTACGTCGTACCTGAACTACGAAACAACTTAACCTACGGGATGAAACCCCACAGGCGAGGGGTAAGTCCGAAGTGCTCACCGACCAAGGATAAACAGAGATATGCAGGCAATCGTAATACTGTACAGAAATCACAGACAAAAAAAAAGCACATCTCATACAAGACTGAGCCAAGGCCAAAAGAATATTTTGTTATTATTACCAATTTTATCTTCCGGGCCCCGTCACTGGACAAGCTAGAGGTCAGACCTGGATATCAACATTTTTCAGGTGCCAGACCAAAACCAAGAGAACCCAGGCATCGACATCCCAAAATAGTAACCCAGGGATAGACATCCCAAATAAATCAACGGGATAGACACCCCAAGCATAGACATGCTTACCACAAGTAACCCAGGTCATGGCCACCACAAAACAGTGTTTACCCATCGAGTCATTCCACTACTTTCCAAGTGACATTAAAGTCGTCAACACAACTTCCAATTAACCAATTTCCATTTCCAATGCCCATTATCCTTTTCTTAGTTATCTATAGTCAATAGTCCAGCATCAATCTCAACACAATATCCAAGAATCAACAACACAGTCCAACAACCACAACAGCAATAACCACAGCAGTCAAATAACCGACAATGAACATCTCAGCAGTTCAATCAAACAACAAAGCACACAAAGTATTACAGGCACATATCAAGGGTTATCCATCCTCACCTTAGCCGTTTATCAGTTATGAAATACTTCCGGGTTCCACAGCAAGTTCCTCTAGCAACTGTTCAATATCAATTCCTATATAGCAAATAATCGACATACTCACATAAGATGCACAACAATATTATGCAAATGAGATGCTATACTGTGAATTTAAATGTTAACCCGGCTCGGTCTTGGTTACCCCGTTATCATCATCATTCACCATTTATTTCTAAGTGTCAAAATACTTTTTCCGGTATTATTCCGATGTTATTACTTTGGTTAAAAACCTTCCGTAGTTATTTCCGTAAATATCCTTACTTTTCATAAATTATAACCTTAGAGAAAAATTCTATTTTCCAAAATTATTCTACCAAATTAAATCTTTTTTTTCCAAAATATATTTTCATAATTTAATTTCAAAAAAAATATACCTTAATATTTATTTTTTCCCCCAGATTTTATTATATATATTTTTAACCTTGGGCCGTGAACAGTGCCTGACTGGGCCATGCACAGTGCCAAGCCCAGACTCAGGCCCATGTGCAGGTCCAAGCCCACTAAGCCCAAGTTCAAACCCAGCCCACGCAACTAATGATAAACAACCCAAAAAAATAAAACCAGCCCAGGCAAATTAAAACCAACCCGCCACGCATGCTACAGTGTCGTCTTCTACGTGAGCTTACCTGCGCGGGAGGCACGGATGACGGGCGAGGCGGGCTCGGCGCGACGAGCAGGCGGCTGCAGCGTGGAGACGACGCGAAGGCAACGCAGGCGACGACGGCTGACGAGCTCGGGGAGGAGATGGTCGTAGGCGGCTGCTGTGGCATGAGACGCGGCGGCAAGGCCGACGGCTTGCAGGTGGGGCAAAGCGATGGGCGCGGGGACAACGACGGGAGCATGAGGACGCCACGGGGATGGTGGTGCAAGGTGACGAGGCGTGGCGGCTCCGTGGTGCAGGAGCAAGGCGCGGTGAAGGTGAGCTGGTCATGGTGGCAGCTCGCGGGAGGGGAGAAGGGAAAGGAAAGGCTGGCTGTTGTGGGGTTGTGGTGTTGTGAACAGCCGGCAGGCGAAGGTGTTGGCGGTGTGTGAAGGCTGTAGGCGAGGGTGGTCGGGCATAAGGATGGTGTCGGGTGGCTTGGGTGGTCCCGGTTATGGCGGTGAATGGGTGGTGTGTGGGTGAAAGTGGCTAGGTGGGTGGTTGGCACGGTGGAAAGAAAGGAAAGAAAGGAAGGGAAAGAGAGGAAGGTGACAGGGGTAGTGGCGGGGCGACTGTGAAGAAGCTCGGGTGGGAAAGGGGTGCAAGTGGTGGTGGGGGACGCGGGTTGCTCGGGGAAGGAGAAGTAAGGTGAGGGTGTGGTGGTGCTGGCATCACGGGGAAAAGGAAATGGGGAAAAGGGTGGGTGATAGTGTCGGGTTGATTGTGGTTCATGGTGGAGGTGGCGCGGTTGTTTTTGTGTCTGTGGTTTGTTGTTTTTATTTTTCTCACAGGTTGAAGGCAGGGAAACGGTATGGCTCTGGCTTATTTGAGATTGCTGGGTTGCTAATTTGCACAAGGGAAGGAGAAGCAGTAATAACATGCTGGTTCACGGCCAACATAATTCAACGTCACAAGCCAACAGGAGGAGACATAACTTCTCATGCGTACAGGAGCAAACTCACGGGAAGCAAGGCGTCAAAACCCAACAGAAAAAAAAAAAAAACTTCACATGCTCTACAGGGAAAAACGACTACCTTGTACCGTTCGGACCTAAAAATTCCAACTTGGTTCGTAAAATCCGCAGGAAAATCTCGAGCGTGGAACAAAGCTCGGTTTCAGAATCTGGTGCTCGTTTTACCTAGAATTAATTACCCAAGATTAATTTACTAGGTAAAATACTGTATAAAAGACTTTCACGGTCCCGGTAGAATAAAATTTTTACCCGGGCCGTTACAGAATAAATTATATATATTTTTGAGAAGTGCCTTGAAATTTTTCTAAAAGTGGGGGTTTTTGTTTCCTTAATTTTGAGAAGGAAAAATTATGTGAGAAATATTTTTATAACGTATCTTGTCTTTAAAATTGATCAAGTCAAATGAGATTTCGATTGGGTGCTAATTAATTATGATTTTTTTGTGTACCTAGAAAACAAAATTCTATGTATAAGATGCTTAATTTTAGCACTACAGAATTTTGGAGAACCCATACATAGTTGATTATGTATAAAATTATTCATTTGTGTGATATAACAATTATTTTTATATATAATATAAGAAGATTTTTCTTGCTCTCAAATTTATTATGGTGAAGCAAGTGTTATATACGGATTAAAATTATAAGGGAAGGTGGTAGCTTAATGCTATTACAAATATTTAATTGACGAATTTCTTAAGTGCTCCGTCACAAAATCCCTCACAACCGGATTTGCAACGAAGGGTTTAATCAGGGATCGCATCCGTGACAAAATCCGTTGCAAATTCCAAAATTCGTTACAAAATACTGAAAATCCCTTGCTAGATCCGTTAGTAAAGGGCATTTTTCTAATAGTCGATGTCATACTAGTTCAAGTTAGTGAATATCCCCTTATAATATAAATCCTAATTAAATATAGAAGAGATCCGATAACTCAGTATGAGTATGCACAAATTGTTGAGGATGTGTTGCAGTTATCGGCGAATTGAACCATCAATATATACACAATCACTAATCTGGTTATGGGGCTGCTTTTCATAGGCTTTAAAAAAATATTTGAGATATACCAAAAGGACATGGTATATATTATACTGAACTTCCATTGTACTAACCAAGTTGTGAAGATCCAAATTTAGCCACTACTTTATTTTATTGGAATACTATTGTGTTTTAGAGCCCAAAGTGTAACAGCCCTGGTAAAAATTTGGATTTTTACCAGACTGCAAAAGTCTTTATACAGTAATTTACCTTTGAATTTAATCTTGGGTAATTAATTCAAGGTAAATCAAGCGCCGGATTCTGGAATCGAGTCTTGTTTCACCTTTGGGATTTCTCTGCGGATTTTACAGACTCAAGTTGGTATTTTTTCAGTCTAGGAATCTTCAGAAAAATCGAGTTTACCTCGGAGCATCGGACTAGAAATTAAGGTAAGTGGGTTCTACAGTTATTTTCTGGTTCGGACGGCACCCACTTTGCTTTGCAGCACACCTGCATAATTGAGGCGGCTCAATTATGCAAGGCTGTGTCGCCTGCTTCCTATGCTACCAACCCCATGCACAGCTTATAAAACCTGTTTTTTTTTTTCCTGCCTTCTCTTGCACCATCACCATCTTCTTCTTCCTGCCAAATTCCCCACCCTGCAACACAAAACCAAACCAGAGAAAAAAAAAAGAAAAGAAAACCAAAGGAAAAATAAAAGAAAAGGAAAGAAAAAAGAAAAGAGAAGAGAAAACCAGAAAAGAGGAAAAGAGAAAAGAAAGAAAAAAAAATGGAAAAAAGATAACAACACCACCTCTGCCGCCACCGACCACACCGCACCAACCCCCATCGCCGCCACCTGCACCGCCTCCTCCATTCCCCTTTCTCCTTTCTCCATGCTGTCGCCGATCCCTGCTACTTGTCGCCGCCTGATGAGCCGCAGCTCTGTTGCACATCACACCGCGAGCACCTGCATCCATCGTCGTCGCTGTGCCGACCAGATGCAGCCTCCACCTTGTTGCCTCACCTCTGTTCCCGCGACGCCACTGTTCCTCCCTCGTCACTGCAGCACCGTCCAAGCCGCAGCAGGTTCGGATCGCACCTCCACCACCGACGGCTGCAACCACCAGCACCAGCGACGCCGATTCCTTCCTCCTCGCCTGCACCTCGCGCCGCTTTCCTTCTCCTTTCCGACGCCGTCCTCGCGCTCGCCTCGGCGCCTTCTCGTCGCCTTGCCGCCGCAAGCCGCCCGAGGTGAACAACGGGTTGTGAGCGACCCCTTTTCACAAGAGGGTCGACCCGTTGGGATGGGTTTAACCCGGTTCGTTTGGTTGGGGCTAGTGGGTTGTTTCGCTGGGCTTGCTGTGAGGGCTACGCCTAGGTTGTTACCTGAGCCTGGGCTTGAGCTTATGTAGCGGGCCAGGCTTGAACCTTGGGCCCAGTCCGGAAAACAAATAACAAAATAAAATAAAATATATTTTCTGGAAATAAATAATTATCCTAAAATAATATTTTAAGAAATTGTGATATGATTTATATCATTTAAAAATTAATATATGGTAATTAATTTTGATACGTATATTACGGATATGTTTCTGAAAATATATATATATGTATATATATACATAATAATTCTATTATTTTTGGAGAATAATTCCTGAAAGTATATACATAGTACATAATTAAAAATATTTTGACATATTATTATTTTTGAGAAATTAAAGTAATTATGATATGAAATATATCTTTTGAAATTGATGTACGGTAAATACCTTTGACATACTATGGATAAGTACATGCATAACTAATTTCTCTAGAAAATTATATTATGGTAAATAATATTTATGGAAATTTTATGACTTTAATTTTTCTAGAAAATTGGTTAAAAATTTTCTGGAAAGTAATATAATTATATAGTATATGATTATATCCTTTGAAAATTACAATATAGTAACGACTTTTTAGAAAGGAATACATATACCACAAAAATATTTTGAAAAATATAAATACATATGTTATCTTTTCCTTAAATTATGGTAAATATATTCTTGGAATATATATATGATAATTACACTTGTGGAATATTTTGAGAATGGTATTGTCAAGTAGTATACCGGAATAATATCCGGATATAAGTATGATATATTATTTTTGAAAAAGGATTAGTAACGGTAAATGTTGATGATAAAGAAAATGCAACGTATTATGGCATATCAATTACTGTGCATCTTATGTGAGCAGGTTGTTTTGTTATATAGGAGTCGATATCAAGCAGTTCCTGTGGAACCGGCTTTGGAACCTGTTGAGGATTCTATATTTGATAATCGGCTAAGGTGATGATGGATTTCCTTTGATATGTGCTTATATTACTCGGTTGTTGCGTTTGATGATTGTTGCACTGTTGAGTGTTGCATTTGCTGCGGTTTGATTCGGGATCTTTATCCCAGTGCCATGAATTGATTTTGGGATGTTTATCCCCGTGCATTGAGTTTTGGAATGTTTACCCCTGTGTCTTTTTGGTATAAAGAATAATGGATTAAATAATAAAATGTGATAAGGATGTCGATCCTTGGTTTTGGATTGGGATGTCTATCCCGGTGTTTTGGTTAGGGATGTTGATCCCTGAGATTTGGTTTTTGGATGATGATGATATAATTGTCACGTGGTAAGTAGAGGTACGACCAGATGGTTAGAGACTGTTTTGTGGTGGCCATGCTCTGGGTTACTAGTGATGGGCATGTTGATGCCGGTTTGATTGGGATGTTGATCCCTGAGATTTGTTATTGGGATGTTGATCCCGGGTTCTTTTGATCTGGCACCCGGAACAGGTTGATAACCTGGTATGACCCTAACTTATCCGTGACGGGCCCGGAAAGATAAAATTGGAAATTGAATTTTTGTTTAAGTCTTTTTGGTCTTGGACCAGCTTTGGGTCGAGTCCTTTGGATTGGTATATTTTGGCAGTTATGCCTGTTTTTGACCTTGAGTATTTTATAGTGTTGCATATTGATTGTCTATCCATGGTTGGTGAGCACTTCGGACTCACCCCTCACCTGCGGACTTTCATCCCGTAGGTTGAGTTATTTGTGGTTCAGGTATGATGCATTCCAGACAGCTGCAGCGTTACCCCTCGAACAGGACTCGGATCCATTAGTTTGCATCGGATTTTGCATATGTTGATATTGAGATTAAAATTGCTTCCGCTGTGCTATTGTAGATGTTCCCGAGGTCGGGTGACGTGTTTTGTTGTTGGGCCGAAGGGCCAAATTTCTGATGTTTATGATGTGACATTGGGTCGTTGGGCCGGTTTCTTTGTTATATTCATTGATATTGTCTTTGGGCCATTAGGCCGTGTTTCGTGTTGTATTTACTGTTGTACAGTTCCGACACGTGTTTACTGAGACTGGTAAATACGGGTTGGGCGTCTCATTTTGGTGACGAAGCGGGCGGTTGGTCCTTGGGTGATTGTTTTGCTTATTTGTTGTGCAAAGCTCGCTCCATAAGTTTATCATTTTGCATTTATGTCATTTAGTTAGTACATGATGGATCCAGTCGAGGGACGCCAGCTTGCCACAGAACATTCACATAAGAAGTAATTGATGCCATAAACATGCAGAAACATAAATATTATTAATATTACTGATATTATTATTACATTATTATTATTATTAAAATTATTTATCTTCTTGGTACAACGTTGACCCTGAAGCTATTAGGGTCATTGGTAATGTTGACCCTGATGCTATCATTCCACAAGAACCACATACCGCCCGTGTTGTTCTGGCCAGGAAGCTCGAACCGTTTTGCTGGAGGGAACCAAAGTGGGATGACACCGTGATTATCTTCAGGCTGCCATTAGGTCTCTGTGAGCAGTACCATGTTGGGCTTGTACTGGTTCTTTAGATCTCTCAAGGTACGCGCGAACTCCTGAGAACGCCTAGCGAATCCTCTACAGTTCCACACCAGTAGACGGGCCTTTGGCCAAGTTGGTGGTAACCGAGTTACTCTGGGCATGCTCTGGACAGTCATCAAAATCTGGTAGTAGGTGCCTTGGTCCAGGAATAGACAAGTGGGCTCTAGGTTGAATTCTTGAAGTCTTTCAGAAATGAAAAACATGACGGAATTGGCCGAGCCGTAGAAGGAAGTCCTCAGGGTGATTTGGTCCTCTAGGAAGAACGTCTCTTCCATGGGAGTGACAAAGAACCTGGAGGAGTAGAGTTTGTCGACGAAGACCAGATGAGGCATCCTACCGAGCTCGCTTGGTAGTTCCTCTGGACGTTCGTTGATCAGACTGTAGGCCAACCGGTTTCTTCTTCCGAGGGAGGCACCCTCGACGAAGAAGATAGATGATGGAGCAGGCATAGTGTTTGATGCGTTGTGTTTTCTTTGCTTGAACGTTTTGTTTTCTTTTGGATGCTTTGTGGTTTTTGCTTACCGTTGTTTTGCCTTTTATAGAAAAATGTTTACCTGTTTTTCAAAGTACAGACCCCACTGTTCCCGAAAAAAAAAAAGAAAAAAAAAGAAGAGTGGGAAATGAAAAAAAAAAAGAAAAAAAAAGTAAAAGGAAAAAAAAGGAAAAGAAAAGACAAAGAAACAGAAAGGAAAGAAAAAAAAGGAAGGTAAAGAAAAATAAAAATAAAATGAAATAAAATATTTTTCGGGGATAGGGAAAGTAGATTCTTTTCACAAAACTCCAAACTGTTACGATTTTCAAGATTTTGCTTTTTGAAAATTTTGCCATGGTTTGGAATTTTGCTTCGTCACTTTATATGGTTTTCGGGCTACAAACATGAGAGTTTTCTCGTTTTCTTCATACATTTTTTTTTCACAGTTGTTTTGGCTCTTCTTTTTATGGTTTTTCCTGCATCTTTTATCACATGCATCCGTGACTGTTGTGGCCAGGTTGATGGGACCGTACCTCGAGTAGAGTGCATGTGCGACAAGGTTACACCTGTTTGGACATCATGGAGGGATACGATATCTGGAAGACGTTTTTGGCTTGTGGAAAGGTGGATATCGTTTCTTTCGAGGGACACAGGACGTTCTCGTGATCATCACCTTGCGAGTTAACGGACGTCTTTTCACAAGAAGAACCGACATCTCCGTCAGTTATGCAAGTTGCGATTCTCGGGATCGAGGACCTATACGACCGATCTAGAACGCTGATCATGAAAAACAAGTTTTGTTTTGTTTTAACTTTCTTATGTATGATTTTATTTCCTTCTTATTGGTTTTGTTTTTCTATTTAACATAAGTTTTTATGTTATAAAGAGAGATTTGTTTTATAAAGGAAAAAGCTTGTTTATTTATTTTTCATAACGGTTTTACAATAAAGAAGAAGTACTCTATGAAGTTACTTGCTTCTCTAGATCTTTTACAAGTTTTTGTATGTTTTTCATCTAGGAGGAGAGTTCCGCACACGCCAGTTCGATCTGCATCACCGCCGAGCTGACCTTCTTCAGTGAAGTGTTCAGTTGCTTTAGTGTCTGCAGTGGGGTATCGCTGAGAGCAGTTGCATTGCCCTTCTTTTCATCAGCATCCGTGCGACCAGATGGCTCCTCCTTGCCAACAGGTTTCTTTCGTCGCCTCCCGAAGACGACCATATGTTCCTTGAGACCGATGATGTTTGTCTTGAAGCGTTTCTTCGGAGGTTATTCATCGGAGTCTGTCATGAAGGGATTAACACCACCGGTATAGCTCAGCTCCTCTGAGTCAGAAGTCGTCCTAGTTCTTATGGGAGAATCCTTGGCAGAGAGCAGGTTTGCCAGGGTTGAGGTTTGGTTTTTTATAAGGGAGCCAGAGACGCGTAAGTGTATAAACGGGATATCGTGTTGAGTTCGGACAGCTGGGATGTTTTGGGATGTTTACCCCTGTGTCTTTTTTGTATAAAGAATAATGTATTAAATAATAAAATGTGATAAGGATGTCGATTTTTTGTTTAGGATTGGGATGTCTGTCCCGGTGTTTTGGTTAGGGATGTTGATCCCTGAGATTTGGTTTTTGGATGATGATGATATAATTGTCACGTGGTAAGTAGAGGTACGACCAGATGGTTAGAGACTGTTTTGTGGTGGCCATGATCTGGGTTACTAGTGATGGGCATGTTGATGCCGGTTTGATTGGGATGTTGATCCCTGAGATTTGTTATTGGGATGTTGATCCCGGGTTCTTTTGATCTGGCACCCGGAACAGGTTGATAACCTGGTACGACCCTAGCTTATCCGTGACGGGGCCCGAAAAGATAAAATTGGAAATTGGATTTTTGTTTAAGTCTTTTTGGTCTTCGACTAGCTTTGGGTCGAGTCCTTTGGACTGGTATATTTTGGCTGTTATGCCTGTTTTCGACCTTGAGTATTTTATGTTAGTGCATATTGAACTATGTAGCAGATCTTCTAACTGAGCCTCTCACACAGCGTAAGCATGATGGTCATGCTAGATCCACATGTATGAGATATATGGATGATTGACTTTAGCGCAAGTGGGAGATTCTTAGTGTAATATGCCCAAAAGCCAATCATGGATGATTATTTGTAGTCACGTATACACATTAAGGTTATTCCAATAAGTATCGTTTATGAGATAAACGCTTGCACATACTTATAACCCTAGAATATTTCATATTCTTAAATGTCTCTAGTCGATTATTATTACGGATGGGTTGTAATAATAAATTAAGACTAGCGTATGTTGGGAATTGCATATGTGATATGAATTCTACATACGGGTACAAG
>JAKUCV010005025.1:0-98415 GCA_028386065.3 Turnera subulata | reverse complement strand
TTTTGGGATCAATAATTACATGAATTATTGTTTCAGACAGGTATGTGTGGAGTGTGTTATGATCTGATTGTTTTTAGTGGGAGACAATGTGATAAGGGTTATCACATTGGTCCACCATGTTTGCCATTTAGTCTTAAACAATTGCATTATGCTTTTGGTAGGCTTAGTGGCTTTGTAGATCAGATCATTGCATATCTCTTTTAGTTTTTCAGAGCAAAAACGTGACTCACACAATCCTCTCAACCTCTCTTCTTCTTTGTGAAAGAAGGAAGAGCAAAACACCACAAAACTCAAGCTCCCGGTTTACTCTTGCTAGCACATCAGTCCGGGGGAGCTCGAGGCTTGACTCGTGTGACGATTCCAAGCCGGTCACGGTTCGTATGGATACCATAGGAGCCAGGCCGTTGTCTTGCTCTTACTGATTCATTCCAGTTATTAGGTGAAAGATCCTAATCCTTCAGGTACGAAAATTTTGTTATACGGTTTATACATGCTTCACTTGGTTCATGGTTAATTTTCCTTGTTTCCGCTGCATATTCTGCTTGTTGTGCATATTATGAATGTCATAATAGCTCTAGGGAAACTTACAGTGGTAGCGGAGCCTCTTGTGAAGCTCTAAACCGGATTTATGCGCATATGTTGATATGTTCATGCATATATATATGATATGTTATATGTGATGTAGCATGATCATTATATGTTGTTTTCAATTATGTATATGTGATGTACATGTTGATGTTGGTGTTTGTCAAAAGAGTTTTGACAAAGAGAACTTGATTGGTATGTGATATCAATCAAGGTGTTCTTTGCAGTAAGTTGAAAGAGTTCGACTAGGAAAAACCGAGTGTCGGTTTGTGTATTGAACGATTGTCGTTCAAGTAAAGTTAGGCCATAACATCGATGTTGGTGAGAAGTTTAGCCTTGGCAGAACCTTCATAACATCGATGTTGTGTGTGACAAAGATCGATGTTCTGATGAAGTTTAGCCTCGGCCGAATCATCACAACATCGATGTTGTGTGACCAACATCGATGTTCTCATGCAAAATTCTCAAAACATCGATGTTTAAGAGTTAAAAATCGATGTTATTTGAGCTCGGCCAAATTGGTTTGAGTTCCAGAGCTCCAACAACATCGATGTGTGAGTGTTAACATCGATGTTCTTAACTTCCAGAACCCAAACATCGATGTTTAAATGTTAAACATCGATGTTATAATGCTACTGCCAAGATATTGAACTTTAAGTACTCAAAACATCGCTGTTTGAAAGTTCAACATCGATGTTATTGAGCTACTGCCAAATGGTTTGGAGTTCAAGTACTCAAACATCGATGTTTAAGGGTTCAACATCGATGTTGTGGAAACCAGTGACTTGAACAGCGAATTAAGGGCAGAAGGAGGCCGAATTGGTGTCTTGTCTGAACAGCACAGTTGTAACCCTACTTCTTAGCTTTCCAGAGACACCAAGTTTGCACAAATTTGAGCTCTACAGCTCTAGATATGACCGAAATACTGAGTACTGCCAAAATCTTGAACTTTCAGAATCTCAACAACATCGATGTTTGAAAGTTCAACATCGATGTTATTGAGCTACTGCCAAATAGTTTGGAGTTCAAGAATCTCAACAACATCGATGTTTAAGAGTTGAGCATCGATGTTATTGAGCTACTGCCAAGTAGTTGGAGAGAATCAGATTCTCAAAACATTGATGTTTAAGTTAGACATCGATATTCACATGTATTTGGTTTCCAAACTTACATAAAATCAATGTATGATTTATCAAGAACAAGCATTTGATGTGTTGCCTTCCATGATAAGCACTCATCAAGCCTAAGATCAACAAATGGTAGGTTTTGCCCTAGCAAGGTGCCATTGTTTATCCTAGGAAGGTGCGAGTGGATAATTGTAATATCTCGACTGCTTACTGTGGGTATGGACTTAACTAGGTTATCTTAATAGGATTAAGGACCTAGGGGCAAGGGTTGAGCAAGTCTATAAGATAGACATGGACAAGGTGTTGTTCACTCAACTATCCAAGAGTTACATAGAGATGTAATTGACAAAGAGTTGTCTACCTAAATAGCTATGATATAGGTGATCAACCCTCGCTGACTTATGTTGTAGTGAAATATGGATCTTGGCCTACTTATATAATTGTCTTGATTTATGTAGTAGGAGCACATTTAATAGAATTCCTTATTAAATGATTTATATGCATGACTATTATTTGTGTGAGTTGATCATTGTTGTGGAATTACCATGGCACAAAACACTAGCACTTTATTATTGCGATTCGTCCTTGAGTAGGACAAGCAGAATAGGAATAGTTTCCTAGAGTGGCATCACATTTTGAGGATAGTCTTCAAACAAGAAAAATTTGTATGTCCTTGAAGGGCCGGTTCTTAATGAATTGGCGCCTAATGCTTCTAGAGCAGAAGTAGATGCTTGCGAGAAGCATGTTGATGATGCATTGGATGTTGCATGCCTTATGCTAATTGCCATTGACTCTGAGCTTCAGAAGCAAGATGAGAATATATGGGCGTTCGATATGATCAAACACCTGATAATGCTCTGAGGAGAGCAAGTAAGGCATGGGAGGTACGAGACCTCTAAGGCATTGTTCCAATGCAAGATGGCTAAGTTATCACCCGTTAGACCTCATGTGCTCAAGATGTTTAGATACATTGAGAGCCCTGAGGGTCTTGGTTTCCTTGGAGAAGGAACGAGTAAAGAAAAGTTTGAGAAGAAGAAGAAATATACCAAAAGGTTTGGTTCGTGTGCATCTTCTTGTTCTCATGTGCTGAAACCCAACGGTGGTGTTGCGAAGGTAGGAAATTGTTTCCGTTGCAACAAACCAAGCCATTAGAAACGCAGCTGCCCTGTTTACCTTGAAGAGGTAAAGAAGCAGAAGGGAAGTGAGACTTCCGCTTCAGGAATTTTGTTATAGAGGCTAATATTTCTACCTCTGCATCGTGGGTATAAGATACCGGATGTGGTTCTCACATTTGAGGAAATGTGAAGGAACTGAGAAAGAGTGGGAGATTGGCGAAGGGTGAGATAGACCTGCGTGTCAGAAATGGAGCAAGAGTTGTTGCATTGGCCGTAGGGACTTATTTTCTATCTTTACCTAGTGGCTTGGTTTTGGAACTAGAAAATTATTATTATGTACCTACCATAAGTAGGAATTTGATTTCTGTATCTTGTATGGACAAGAAAAGTTTTTCATTGATAATAAAGAACAATTGTTGTTCTATTTATTTCAAAGAAATTGATTATGGTGGTGCATTTTAATGATGGTTTGCATGTTCTAAAACTGTAAACGTCTGTCTATAACGTTAATACGAAGAAGGTTAGAGTACATGATTCTAGTGAAACCTATCTCTGACATAGTCGTTTGGGCCATATAAACGAGACTCGTATTCCTAAACTCCATAAAGTTGGATTTTTAGACTCGTTTGATTTTGAATCATATGAGACATGTGAGTCATGTTTATAAGGCAAAATGACTAAGGCTTCCTTTACGGGTAAAGGTGAAGAGCCTAGGACTTGCTAGGTCTAATACATACTGATGTATGCGGACCAATGTCTACACAGGCTAGAGATGGTTTTCAATACTTCATTACATTTACTGATGATTTCAGTAGATACGGCTATGTGTATCTAATGAGACACTAGTCGGAATCCTTTGAAAAGTTCAAAGAATTCAAGAATGAAGTACAGAATCGACTCAGAAAGGTATTAAGATGCTTCGATAAGATCGAGGAGGTGAATACTTAGACCGAGAGTTTCTTGATCATCTAAAGGGTTGTGGTATAGTATCACAGCTTACTCCACCGGGTACGCCTCAATGGAATGGTGTATCCAATAGGAGGAACCGAACCTTATTGGACATGGTTCGTTCTATGATGAGTCAAGCTGACCTTCTATTTCCTTTTAAGGACATGCATTATTGAGTGCTGCACTTACACTTAACCGTGTTCCATCTAAATCGGTTAAAAAGACACCATATGAGATATGGACTGGGAAGCATCCCATTTTGTCTTTTATGAGGATTTAGGGTTGTGAGGCTTACGTGAGACGTGAAGCATCAGATAAACTCGGCCCTAAATCCGACAAGTGCCTTTTTGTATGATACCTTAAAGAGTATTATTTCTGTAATCCTCTAGAGCACAAAGTGTTTGTGGCTCGGAATGCTATTTTTCTAGAAAGAGTGTCTATTTCTAGAAGAATCAGTGGGAGGAAAATAGAACTCGAAGAAGTTCGAGATATAGAGGCTGAGATGGAACAAGCACAGGATCCGCAAGTTGTTGTGGATGAGAATCCTGTACCTGTAACACATGGACCGCGTAGGTCAGATAGGATTCGGTATGAGCCTGAGAGATATAGATTTGTCATAACTCATACTGGAGATGTGATGCTCATAGGTGAGGATGAGCCCACTTCCTATCAGCTGACCATTACGGGTCTTGACTCCAAGAAGTGGCTTGAAGCTATGAATTCGGAAATGGAATCCATGTATGAAAAACAAGGTATGGACCTTGGTTGATCCACCTGAAAGGGTAAAACCTATAGGGTGCAAATGGGTCTTTGAGAAAGACCTACATGGATGGTAATGTGATTACCTTTAAAGGGCAATTGGTTGCGAAAGGTTTCAAGCAAGTTCATGGTATTGACTATGATGAAACTTTCTCACCAGTTGCCATAGTTAAATCCATCCGGATTCTTTTGGCTATAGCCGCATACCATGATTATGAGATATGGCAAATGGATGTCAAAACCGCTTTCCTTAATGGAAAATTTTTGTGGATGTGTACTTGACACAACCTGAAGGTTTTGTCGATCCTGAGTATGCTAGTATGGTATGCAAGTTGCAAAGGTCCATTTGTGGACTAAGGCAAGCTTCTAGGAGTTGGAATCTTCATTTTAATGATGTAATCAAAGAGTTTGGTTTCATTAAAAGTGAAGATGTTTCATGTGTTTACTAGAAGGTTAGTGGGAGCACTATTTTTTTCTTGATGTTATATGTTGACGACATTCTGCTTATTGGGAATGACATTCCGACACTGCAGTCTGTAAAGGCTTGGTTAGGAAAGAATTTCTCAATGAAGGACTTAGGAGAAGCTGCCTAAGTATTAGGTATAAAGATCTATAGAGATAGATCCAAAAGTATTTTCAGGCTAAGTCAGAGTACATATATTGACAAGGTGCTAAAGAGGTTTAGCATGCAAGATTTCAATAAGGGTTTCTTGCCCATGTCACATGGCATATCTCTCTCAAAGAGTCTATATCCTAGTATGACTAAGGTGAGAGAGTGGATGAGTTAGATCCCTTATGCTTCTGCAATAGCATCTATCATATATGCCATGCTATGTACTAGACCGGATGTCGCTTATGCTTTGAGTGTCACAAACAGATGCCAATCTGCTCCCGGTGAAAGTCACTGGACAGCGGTTAAATATCCTTAAGTACTTGAGAAGCACTGAGGATGCATTCCTGGTTCACGGAAGCATTGATGGGCTTGTTGTAAAGTGTTACAAAGATGCTAGCTTCCAAACAGACAGGGATAATTTTATATCGCAGTCAGTTTACGTGTTTTGTCTTGGATGTGGCGCTGTTTGCTGGAAGAATTCCAGGCAAGAAACAGTTGCCGACCCTACAACTGTGGCTGTACAAAGTTCCGTTTGAGAACTATGTAGCAGATCTTCTAACTGAGCCTCTCACACAGCGTAAGCATGATGGTCATGCTAGATCCACATGTATGAGATATATGGATGATTGACTTTAGTGCAAGTGGGAGATTCTTAGTGTAATATGCCCAAAAGCCAATCATGGATGATTATTTGTAGTCACGTATACACATTAAGGTTATTCCAATAAGTATCGTTTATGAGATAAACGCTTGCACATACTTATAACCCTAGAATATTTCATATTCTTAAATGTCTCTAGTCGATTATTATTACGGATGGGTTGTAATAATAAATTTTGAATTCTACATACGGGTACAAGTTGGAGAACTTGTAGACTGGACCGACCCACATAAGAACACTACATGGAACGTTATATGTATGTCATTAGTGTTTCTTATAGATGTATTGTCCTCCGACCTGAGATCGTCAAGGTATCCAACAAATGAATCATGTACTTTGATATTATTCCTAGTCATCCGTAACTGGGTGGACATAAGGGTATGGGTATATGACGAGTATGTAGTGGGTTTTGATTGATCAAGACGGGATTCGTTCGACCCACATAACGGGTATATTATCATATGGTTTCTTGATAAAGTTGAACTGTTAAATGCATGGCCATGCTCGGATTAGGTGATATGGTGATATCACGGGTATCCGTTTTATACAGTTAACTCGGAGATCAAGAAACATAGATTAAACACGTACGAGATTGACATATTCCATGTCTCGTGTTTGATCTTGATAATGGGACGAAAGGACGATGACATATTCCGAGGCATAGAGAATCAGTACTGATCTTATCGTTCGGGTAGCAATGATGTGTTGCTAGACGCCGCTCTTTGCTTATAATTGTAAAATGAGATTTTATGATTATTGTCGGACGTTACAAGTGCCTACAGGGTCACACACATAGAACCATTGATTCGAGCAGGTGGTTGAACCGTGGGTGGACCATGGTTGGACCGGGTATGGTTGGACCGTGGTTGAATCGTGGTTGGACCATGGTTGAACCAAGGTCGTTTTGGGATCAATAATTACATGAATTATTGTTTCAGACAGGTATGTGTGGAGTGTGTTATGATCTGATTGTTTTTAGTGGGAGACAATGTGATAAGGGTTATCATATTGGTCCACCATGTTTGCCATTTAGTCTTAAACAATTGCATTATGCTTTTGGTAGGCTTAGTGGCTTTGTAGATCAGATCATTGCATATCTCTTTCAGTTTTTCAGAGCAAAAACGTGACTCACACAATCCTCTCAACCTCTCTTCTTCTTTGTGAAAGAAGGAAGAGCAAAACACCACAAAACTCAAGCTCCCGGTTTACTCTTGCTAGCACATCAGTCCGGGGGAGCTCGAGGCTTGACTTGTGTGACGATTCCAAGCCGGTCACGGTTCGTGTGGATAGCGTAGAGGAGCCAGGCCGTTGTCTTGCTCTTACTGATTCGTTCCAGTTATTAGGTGAAAGATCCTAATCCTTCAGGTACGAAAATTTTGTTATACGGTTTATGCATGCTTCACTTGGTTCATGGTTAAGTTTCCTTGTTTCCGCTGCATATTCTGCTTGTTATGCATATTATGAATGTCATAATAGCTCTAGGGAAACTTACAGGATTGTCTATCCATAGTTGGTGAGCACTTCGGACTCACCCCTCACCTGCGGGCTTTCATCCCGTAGGTTGAGTTATTTGTGGTTCAGGTATGATGCATTCCAGACAGGCTGCAGCGTTACCCCTCGGACATGACTCGGATCCATTAGTTTGCATCGCATTTTGCATATGTTGATATTGAGATTAAAATTGCTTCCGCTGTGCTATTGTAGATGTTCCCGAGGTCGGGCGACGTGTTTTGATGTTGGGCCGATGGGCCAGATTTCTTATGTTTATGATGTGACATTGGGCCATTGGGCCGGTTTCTTTGTTATATTCATTGATATTATCTTTGGGCCATTGGGCTGTGTTTCGTGTTGTATTTACTGTTGTACAGTTCCAGCACGCGGGTCGGGCGTCTCACAGAGTTAATCATATTTGGCTTAGGGACCCAATGAATAAATTAATGGACTATCCATATAATTAGGCCCAAGCTTAGCACGAATTTTCTGACTTATTTGTCTCTGATTTTCGTTGGATTTGAGGCCTAATTTAAGTTAGTATATTATTTTGCCTATTTTATCGATAAAAGAGGAATAATCTTAATCCTTGGAGTGTAGGTTAAGTAATTGAGTTTACATGGAAAGAATATAGAGTTTCTCTTAAGAAAATGGAGTTTTCTGGTCTGAGATCCTTAGCTTTGCGTGCAAGAATCGGATTAGAGTCAAAATAGGAAAAACCCGGTCAAGTAAGGAAGCGATCATGCGTCCCAGAGGCGGCTACTTTTTCTATTTTTCCTCTTTTTCCCTCAGCCATTGGATTTAGGGTTTTAATCTCGACCTTAGGATCAAAACCACGCCTCCTCAGAACCTGAACATTATAAATAGAACCCTTAAAACACAATTTTAGGGGGTTGGCCATTAAGTTTTTTCTTGGGAAAACTCTACAATTTGCTTTTCTCTGCTGGATTTCACGTGGTGCGTTGTTTAGTTTTATCTCTGCAGTAGTTCCAGAGCCAATCAAGGTGGAACTAAGGAACGGAAAGAGGGTGGAAGCGATCTACAACCCTCAAACGTGAAGAACGACGAAGAGCACACCCTTGGTGGTAACTCGATCTCTTTCCCTTTGATTTGCCTCTGCTGCTACGATTTTGTCTCTGATTACATGATGATACTAACATGTTTGCTTGAGTGTTGATTCTAATCCAAGAACTACGCGGGCTTTGAACCCGACCGGGGTACGTAGGATGTCTCTAGTGGTGGAGACGCAAGCCAAATTGTTTCTTTACTTTTTCTTCTCTTTTTATTTCGATTTTATATGTATTATTCTTGTTGTTTTGCTGCTGGAAATCTGGTTAACACACATGCACACACGCGCCAAAGCACAAGTATTCGCTTAAATTGCATATTATTCCGCCCAAGCATGGATGGGGTGCCTCATACCATCCTATTCATGACGAACCCCCCGAGTCTGGTGTCTTTGGTTTGCTAATCTGGTTGCTTTGTGGGTATAAGGTGTTATTCTCTGGTTTTTCCTGAGTTTTTCCACGGTAATAAAACTTGGGTGGCAACTCCATCGATAGACACGGGTGAGAAAGTTCGGGTTCTCACAGTTGGCGACTCCACTAGGGATTCGTGGGTTTAAGAAATAATGTGCAATTTTCGCTTGGGTTTGGTGCTTTGTTATTTGTCACTTGCTTGCTTGCATTGTGTCTTAACCTCTACCTTAAGGGGGCGCGACAAGTCCTTGCCCATACATACCATCATTCGTGGTGATATGGCATGCGACTTGTCCGTTACCCGCCGCGGGCGATGATTGGGAACCTTGGCCTTCGACCTCACGCGGCTTCCTTGTGTCACATGTGAGTAGGCTGAATCTCCCATAGCCTTTGGCCCCCAACCAGCTGCATACCCTTGCATATAGTCAAACAAAACCCTAGGGGTACTTGCCTTGTGTGGAAATATGTTGTATGATTATACTTGCCTGTCGTGGATCCAAATTAATTGTGCACTAATATTTTCCTTATCAAAACAAAACCCTAGTCGAGTCTCTTTCTCAAAATTGTTTTTCTTCTAAGGAGCCGATTTATATTTTTCTTAAAATTAATCTTATAAAAAACACAAAAAGACGAAAAATCGAAAAATAAAAAAAATCGGAATTCCAAAAAAAATTTTTTCGTGCCTAAAGCCTCATGTTTTTAGATAAAAACTTCGGCTCTAAATCTTTTCTACTTTTTTTCAAAATAAAGCATTCTTTCTCTATGCATTTGAGTGGTGTCACAATCCTTGAATAGTCTCTTATACATGCGCGATTACCCTTAGGACACCATGAGTGACAACACTATCCAAGTGAATGATCCGACCGTGGTGGGTGAGTTGATGGAGAAGTTGAAAGGCGTTAGCATGGCTCAATTTCTCGAGGCACTGAATGTAGGAAAGGGTGGTGATGGTACCGTTGCCCAATCTTCAAAGAAGAACGCTAGCAAAGCCGATGGTAAGTAGCCAATCATGATTGATGGAGACATGGAGACTCTGGCACCTCATCTAGAGGATAAGGTCGACAAGATTGAAGGAATTCTCAAGGACCTTAAGCGAAAGGAGGACGACTATAACCTTGATCAATTGGCTCTCTTCCCCGGGGCTCGGTTTTCCGACAAGTTCAAGATGCCCGACTTTGAAAAATTTGATGGGATGGGTTGTCCACATACGCACTTAAAGATCTACGTCTGCACTCTCTATCATGTGGGAATTGGACCCCAATTGATGGCCCAATTATTCCAACGCTCTTTAGGAGGGGTGGCTTTTTCTTGGTTCATGTTATTGGAAGACGACCGTGTTTCCAAATGGGAGGATATTTGCAAGGAGTTTGTTGAGCACTACAAGTATAACACCGCCGTTGATGTCACTAAGAGGGATCTCGAAACCACCAAGCAACAAGCTCAAGAGACCTTTTCCAAGTTCATCACTAGGTGGCGCAACAAGGCATCCCGATTGGTGAAGCGTCCATCCGAAGAAGATCAAGTCCAAATGGTAATCAAGAACTTGCAACCAATCTATTATGATCGCATGGTGAGCAATTACTATGCTAATTTCAAGGTCTTAATTGGCGCGGGAACTCAATTGGAAGATGTCATTGCATCTGGTAAGATCAAGACTCCTCAAGAGAATTCTTTTCAAAGAAAGAACTTTGGGACAAGCAATAACAAGAAATCAGCGGATGTGAATAATGTGGCGATAACTGTGCCAATTCAATTAGGTGAGACAAAAAGGCAATTCACTCGATTGTCTATGCCACTTAGCACCGTTCTAAAAATATGCATGGCACAAAATGCCATCATGCCATTAGCACCGCCAACCGATCCAAATCCCAATCTTGATCAAAGCAAGCATTGAGAGTTCCACCAAATTTATGGGCACAAGACCGATGATTGCATTCAACTACGCCATGTGGTGCAAGACTTGATTGACCAAGGGAAGCTCATTCCTCCAACAAAGCCAAACACCAAGATGAATCCTTTGCCTCCACACAATACCATTGGCACCATCTTTGAGGAAGGACTCTTAGATGCTTCTAAACTTATCCATCCTATGGTGGAATTAGATTGTATGATGCTCATCGACTTGAATGACTATGTGGACCTAAAAGAAGAGGAGGTTGACGCCATCACTAGGTCGGGGCCAGTTGTCAAGCCAATTGACCTTGAAGCCGACAATCCTATTATATCTTAATGTGAAGATTTTGGCCTCGAAGGTTTATTTGGAGACATGCTCTTGGAGCATGGAGTCAAGCATGAGAGGAGCATGATCACCCCTATCCTAGGAACCTTGAAGTAATGGGAATAGAGCAAGCCATCTAGCAGTGTAGACGAGTCCGAGTCCGAGTCCGAGTCTAAGCCTGAGTCTGCATTTTCTTTTGATAATAAAGAGGAGCAACCATGTCGCCCTCCCAATTTTCAATTTGAGTCATCTAACACTTCCGAGGATAATGATGTTTTGCGTTTTTCAAAGAATAATATGAAGCTTACATTCCCTAACATTGGTATTTGTGATGATAATGTTGTTTGCATGGATGATGTGCATAATGATGATGAACTAAATAAATTCCATGAAACACCCACTCTATCTCAATCTAATGAGGGTGAATCAATTGAAATCAACTTGGGAACTGAAACCGAACCTAAAATCACCAAAATGAGCGCTACACTACCCGATAGTATTAAGGAAGAGCTCCCTGCCTTGATCAGAGAATATGTGGACGTATTTGCATGGTCCTACAAAGATATGCCCGGAATCGATTCAGAAATTGCCCAACACCGTATCCCAACTTTTCCAAATGCCAAACCTGTCAAGCAAAAGGTGCGCCGTCTCCAACCACAATGGGAACTCAAGGAAAAGGAGGAGGTAGAAAAGCACTCCAAGCCGGATTCCTAGAAGTGATAGACTACCCCGAATGGTTAGCCAACATCGTCCCTGTACCAAAGAAGGGTGGCAAGGTCCGCATGTGTGTCGACTATCGAGATTTGAACAAAGCATGTCCCAAGGATCAGGTTCCATTGCCACATATTGATCTACTAGTTGACGCTACCGGTGGCCACGCACTATTATCATTCATGGATGGATTTTCCGGTTACAACCAAGTACTCATGGCACCCGAGGATAAGCACAAGATGGGTTTTGGCACGGAATGGGGAACTTTTTGGTACAAGGTAATGCCCTTTGGACTCATCAATGCCGGCGCCACCTATCAACGAATGGCTACTACTCTTACTCACGACATGATGCATGACATAGTGGAGGTATACGTCGATGATATGATTGTCAAGTCGCAAACCAATGAGTCATATGTGCCCAATCTACGGCGATTCTTCGAGAGATGTAGGAAATTTGGCTGAGCATAAATCCGCAAAAATGTGTCTTCGGTGTAAAGGCCGGCAAGCTACTCGGTTTCATGGTCAGTGAGAGAGGAATCGAGGTCGACCCCAGCAAGATCAGGGCAATCCAAGAAATGCCAATTCCGAGAATCGAGAAGGAGATTAGAGGTTTCCTTGGCTGTGTACAATTCAATAGTAGGTTCATTGCACAATTATCTAGTATTTGCACGCCCATTCATCGACTCTTGAAGAAAGGGGCATCAACCGAGTGGAATAACGACTGTCAACATGCCTTTGATCAAATCAAGGAGTACTTATCTAATCCTCCAGTCTTACAACCACCTAGATCGGGTCAACCACTTCTTCTATTTCTCACTGTGACTGCCAATGCCATGGATGCAATGCTCGCGTAATATTTGCCTGACTCTCGCATCGAGAAAGCCATCTACTACTTGAGCAAGAAGATGACGGATTTTGTGAAGGCCCTCCCCCCGAGGGACCCACCAATTCCAGGTATTGTTACATCACTCCCTCCGCCCGATTAAATCCTTTACCATGCTACAGCACTAGGGATTCGAACTCGAGACGTGATGCTTTTTATCCCCCTCAAGGAGAGCACCTTCACCAATTCAGCTGCAGATGAATTGGTGAAGGTGCTCTCCTTGAGGGGGATAAAAAGCATCACGTCCCGAGTTCGAATCCCTAGTGCTGGAGCATGGTAAAGGATTTAATCGGGCGGAGGGAGTGATGTAACAATACCTGAATATGGTGGGTCCCTCGGGGGGAGGGCCTTCACAGATTATGAAGCCAAGTATAACGTGATTGAGAAGACTTACATCGCATTGACATGGGCTTGCCAAAAATTGAGACATTACTTTATGACACATGAGGTGTTACTCATCTCCCGAATGGTTCCTATTAAGTATCTCCTAGAGAAACCGGTGCCGAGTAGCAAAATGGCTCGATGGGTCGCGATCTTATCTTAATTTGACATCCAATTTGTGTCTCAAAAGGCTATTAAGGGAAGTGCCATATATGATTTCTTGGCCTCTCAACCGGTGACTCATAACGAAAGATTCGAGCCTCAATTCCCAGATGAAGGTATCTTGACAATCACTATTCCAACATGGGAGATGTACTTCGACGGTGCAGCGAATGAAAGCAGATTCGGTGTCGGCATCATCCTCATTTCACCTGACAAAGTCACTTATCCTCTATCCTGCAAACTAGAGTTTGAAGCCACAAACAACATAGCCGAATATGAAGCATGCACTATTGGGCTCGAAACTGCGTTTAACCTTGGTATACGATGAATCCGGGTATATGGTGACTCTGCTCTGGTAATTTCACAAGTCATGGGTGAATGGAAGATGAAAGAAGACAAGCTTATGCCTTATCACGAATATCTACAAGGGCTGGCCACTATGTTCGAAGAGATAGCTTTCCATTATGTCCCAAGAGGAATAATCAATTCGCCAATGCACTTGCCATATTAGCATCCATGGTCGACATGTTTAGGAATGCCATCATCCTACCTATTGGAATTCGAAAGAACACCGAGCCATCATTCCACCGATAATCTACAATGCCAAAGCCATGGTTCAAAAACCTCATCCATACCATTTGCACCGATCTAGAGGCAATTGTGGCCGTCACTATGGCTGAAACAAATCAACCCTCCTACACCTTGGGCAATGTCAATGCCGAGGGGCAACATTGGTACATCGATATATACAATCTCTTATATGATGGACCCTATCCCGAGCATCCAACTAGTAAAGAAAGAAAAACTCTGAAACAACTCGCCACCGGATACATTCTATGCGCTGGTAAGTTGTAAAAAAGACATGCCTGTGGGGTTCATTTACTCTGTGTCGATACCAATGAAGCTGAAAGAATCATGGAAAAGGTGCATGGAGAAAACGAAGGTCCACACATGGTGGAAACATGTTAGCTCGGAAAATCCTACGATTGGTATATTATTGGTCTACTATCGATGCCGATTGTGCTAAACATGCCAAGTCTTGCCACACATGTTAAGTGCACGACAAGTTGCAACACCTTTCGCCGTCTCCTCTTACGCATCTTTCGTCGCCTTGGCCATTCTCTACATGGGGTATTGACATCATTGGAAATATCTCTCCTAAGTCATCTAATGGGTACGAGTACATCCTAGTGGCTATTGATTATTTCACCAAATGGGTTGAAGCCGAGTCCTTCGCCATCCTTAATGCCAAGAAAGTTGCCAAATTCATCCACAACAACATCATTTGTCGGTATGGTGTTCCTTCTGAGCTAATATCTAACAATGGTGTCACTTCAAAGCCAATGTGGAAAGGTTAAGCGCCTGTTACGCCATCAAGCATCATAAGCCGTCAACTTATCGACCTCAAACTAATGGAGCTGTGGAAGCTGCTAACAAGAACCTCAAGATGATCATCAAGAAGAAGCTTACGACACACCGAGAGTGGTCAGAAAAGCTACCATTAGCACTATGGGGATATCGCACATCTATCCGTTCATCCACTGGCGCTACACCGCACTCACTTGTATATGGTATGGAGGCAGTACTCCCCGTTGAACTTGAGGTCCAATCTCTAAGGGTGGCTCGCGAGAGCATGATTCCTGAGACACAATGGGTTCAAGAATGCCTAGATCAACTCACACTACTCGATGAAAAGCGTTTGCAAGCTTTATACCATGTCCAAGGTTATCAAAGGCGTATGGCGCGAGCATTCAACAAAAGGGTTAAGTCTCGAGGGCTGAAAGAAGGCGTCCTAGTACTCAAGGAGATAGGGCAACCAGTGCATGATCTTAGGGGAAAGTTCAAGACTAATTGGTGTGGACCATACATTATCAAGGAAATACTTCCTGAAGGGGCAACAAGGATTCGAGAACTAGACGGCAACGAGTTCAAAGACCGAGTCAACATGGATCAACTCTAGAAACACTATGTGTAGCGCTCAAAACATTGTTCAAAGAACTATGTAGACCTGATTTTGTGTAAACACAACCATAGCAACAAAATGAACAGTCACAAAGCACAGATACGTAGGAAGCCTACAAAGGTTCGGTCTCTAATTATTACATCAATAAAGTTCCCAAGTTGACTAAAAACTGGAATTTATTTGGTCTCATTGTTATTATGCATGCTCATAAATGGAAATAACATTCTTTATCATAGGTCTCTAATACCTAAGGCATTTATGCCTCCAATTCTTGTCATTATCTTCTTCCTCTGACTCAGTATGTCCTACAGACTCAGCTCTAGATGACTCAGGATTACCCATGATCTTCCGTCGCCTTGTGTGTAGCAATTTCTCCAGTGGTTTAGTCGTGTCCCTTAGCCACTCCCTATACCGCAGAATAGGAGGCTCCAATGCGCGTGTTCCCACACCAATCCAAGTCAAGAGTGTCCAACTACTATAAATAATTCCCACGAGATTACCATCCATAGTCCTTTGGATAGGAGGGGTGATTGTACAAGGAACTGGTTGAGCTTGACCAATTTGTCTCATGATCCGCGCCGTGCTGTAATAAGTAGACTGCTTGATGCCGGGTAGTAGCAGTACTTCATTGCCAAATGTGTCTCTCACCATGCGTATAACCTTTAGCCAGTGGCAATGCCACACTATATCATTGGGAGTCAAATGATGCATATAGGAGACCCATTCTCTCATAGTCGCAAAGCATTGGAGTCGACGCCTCGTTAAATAGCCAGCCGACTTGTATTTCAAAGATACCGGTCGTTCAATGATCTTGAGATGCTCGCACAGCCACATTTGTAATAGTAATGGAGAACCGCCAATTGGTCCATTCAAGTCATCCGCAAGAGCGTCTAGCGCATTAAGGGTCTCGCCCACCACAAGAGGAACAATGTTATTTCCCTTGTATAGTTGATCGACATAGTCTCCAAGAATGGCGTGATCCATGCCATGATGCATCCACAACAAGAATTCATTCACCATGACAAAAGATAGGACCCGTTTCCTCTTCTCTGTCCAGCTGCTTCCAAGTGTCTCGTCTCTGTCTTCATGATATAAAGCAATCAAAGGACCCAAGTCGATTGATAAATAGGCACACACACTCTTTGCATATGGAGCATTAAACGACGCAGCAACAATCTTTCTATTCTTTATCTCCTCGATGAGCTGATCTTCGGTGTCGCTTGTTGTCACTCCAAGGAGAGCGTCGAATTCTTCTACCGTCAGGCAAAGCTCCATCATATCACTTCTGAAGCAAAACACATGGTTCTCTTTGTCCCAGAACATCGCTGCGGCCCTTATCAATTCCGGTTGGACTTGCACAAACCTCAGATTGAATAGCCTCTTCAGTTCCAAGAAATCATATTGAATGGCTTTGGAAATACTCTTCATCCAGGCTTGCACTCTACCGTGAAAATTGTCACTCATGGTGTCCTTGCACTCAATCCTCTGCTCTCAGGTGTTTATGCACATCCCCAGGCTCTGGTTCCTTTTATAGAGGTTAGAAATCAGTTAAACCCTTCTCCCCTCAAGAATTGGACTCCAAAACCAAGTAGGAGTCGGAACTGGGCCGCCTGACCGCCACCAGCCGGCAAACAAGCTGCCATGACTGCCGCCAGCTGGCGGCCAAGCCTCCATGACCTTTGGGCACATTGACATGACCGCTGGCACCGCCTTTTCAGTCACTATTCATTCTTTTGTCTCATTTTTCAATCCACTCAGAAAATCCTTTATTTTTTCAAAGTTATGACTCGACTAAGGTCTCGAATTTGTTCTCTTTTCGTGCATAAGGGTTTGGCACGACCCCCAACCTTTAACCTCTCTTTTCGAATTATATATTTTTTGGATCCACGATTAGGAAATAGTCTCAACACCCACATTAGGGGCATCCAACGACTCAATCATATTCAAAACGAACATTCGAAATCATAGTCTCAAAATTTTCCCCAAGTAGATTGCCACGGGCTTTGTCCCATTAGTCTCAAAATCTTTTCATCTCACCTTTATTCCCCATTGGATGCCATAGGTAGTACTCCGATAGCCTCAGCCTTTTGTCCCAACAAACCTCAGCTTTTGACTCAACAAACCTCAGCCTTTTGTCCCAACTCTTTGTCCCAACTAACCTCAGCCTTTTGTCCCAACTAACCTCAGCCTTTTGTCCCAACAAGCCTCAGCCTTTGTCTCAACTAGTCTTAACTTTGCCTCAACATAGCCTCAATTTTGTCTCAACTAGTCTTAATTAGCCTCATTAGCCTCATTTTCCCCAGTGGAATAACCTCGAGTAAGCATTGTCATTGTCAGCGGTATACCCACGTGTATTATTCCTCTTTTAAATTTGCGTGTTCTCTTGTGTTGTTTTGTGCCTAAATTCTTAAACCCTCATCAACGAGGGACATCTGTGAACAACCAAATTTAGCCACTACTTTATTTTATTGGATTAGTATTGTGTTTTAGAGCCCAAGGTTAATCATATTAATTTTTGGTCTTTAATTTGGCTTAGGGACCCAATGACTAAATTAATGGACTATCCATATAATTAGGCCCAGGCTTAGCACGAATTTTTTGACTTATTTGTCTCTGATTTTCGCTGGATTAGAGGCCCAATTTCAGTTAGTATATTATTTTGCCTATTTTATGGATAAAAGAGGAATAATCTTAATCCTTGGAGTGTAGGTTAAGTAATTGAGTTTACATGGAAAGAATATAGAGTTTCCCTCAAGAAAAGGGAGTTTTTCTGGTCTGAGATCCTTAGCTTTGCGTGCAATAATCAGATTAGAGTCAAAATAGGAAAAACCCGGTCAAGTAGGGAAGACTGCCACTAGGCGGCGGTCATCCCGACAAGACCGCCACCAGGCGGCAGTCATGCGTCCCAGAGGCGGCCACTTTTTCAATTTTTCCTTTTTTTCGATTTCTACCCTCAACCATTGGATTTAAGGGTTTAATCTCGACCTTAGGATCAAAACCACGCCTCCCTCAGACCCTGAACCCCATAAATAGAACCCTTAAAATACAATTTTGGGGGTTTAGCCATTAAGCTTTTTGCTTGGGAAAACTCTACTATTTTCTTTTCTCAATTCGATTTCTTTGCTTTTCTCTGTTGGATTTCATGTGGTGTGTTGTTTAGTTTTGTTTCTGCAGTAGTTCCAGAGTCAATCAAGGTGGAACTAAGGAACGGAAAGAGGGTGGAAGCGAACTACAACCCTCAAACGCGAAGAACAACGAAGAACACGCCCTTGGTGGTAACTCGTTCTCTTTCCCTTTGATTTGTCTCTTCTGCTGCGATTTTGTCTCTAATTACATGCTGATACTGACATGTTTTCTTGAGTCTTGATTCTAACCCAAGAACTACATGGGCTTTGAACCCGACAGGGGTACGTAGGATGTCTCTAGTGGTGGAGACGCAAGCCAAATTGTTTCTTTTGTTTTTCTTCTCTTTTTATTTCAATTATATATATATATATATATTATTATTGTTGGTTTACTGCTGGAAATATAGTTTACACACATGCACACGCATCAAAGCACAAGTATTCGCTTAAATTGCATATTATTTCGCCCAAGCATGGATGGGCCTCATACCTTCCTATTCATGACAAACCCCCGAGTCCGGTGTCTTTGGTTCGCTAATCTGGTTACTTTGCAGGTATAAGGAGTTATTCTCTGGTTTTTTCTGAGTTTTTCCAGGGTAATAAAACTTTGGTGGCGACTCCATCGATAGACACGGATGAGAAAGTCCGGGTTCTCACACAAGTACAACGATGTTAAATGAATTTTTTAATTTATATGGAGTAAAGTTTACTGATGATGGTGCCATTATTTGGCAGTTAGCTAATTTAAAATGAGTTTTTCTATCTTGTGCCCTAGGGTACATGATAAGTCATTAAAAAAGGAAATAATTTTTCACAATTAATGACTATTAATCTCCATATGACTATAATAACCTTGTTATGTATTTGATTAATTACACTACACAAATCACTCTTTATTTAAGGTTGTTTTGGTCAATAGCAAATGATAGTTATTAATTGTGAAAAATTATTTCCTTTTTTAATGGCCTATCATGTGCCCGTATGGCACAAGATAGAAAAAACCCATTTAAAATAAGTGTGATTAGCTACACTGAGACTAAATGGTTGAGAAATTTCTTAGAAAATATTCTGTTGGAATAAAACCAACATGATTGTGTCTATGCTTTGTGATTGCAAAGAGGCAATAGACAACATGAAGAGAATAAATTCTAATGAGAGAAATAGATGCATATAATCAGTACCTTTTGGTAAAATAACGTTATTCAGAGAAGAAATAATTTCCATATATTATGTGAAGTCAGAAGTAATTTGGCGGATCATCTGTCAAAAACCCAAGATGAATTAATAAACGGAACATCGAGGGGAATGGGACCAAATATTGTCTGTCTGAAATTAATTAGTGGTGGTAGCCCAACCTGCATGATTGGAGATCTCGTGAAACAGGATCATATGGATATTAACAAGTCACTGATTAATTCTGCTAGTACTCGTACTTTTGTCCCTTCCTATGGTGTGAGAAAATAGTACTAGATTACATTTATCGAGAATATGAGTTAGACTCTTAATGATCTTCACATCCCTTATGGGTGGTGTATAACTTGAAGTATACACTTGGAGAGATCACCTATATGAGTATGGAATGGGGTTATTCCTATGAGGTTGTATTTCCAGGCACACCTCTAGGGCACTCAAGAATTTCTAGGAGCGCGCACAGTCGAAATTCGTAAAACTGCGATAACATCAAGAATTGTACGGGTGTAATATGATTGGTAAAGAGAACTGACTTGGCAAAGTTTTTATCAGTTTATAGTAACCATTTGTTACACTGATAGATACGGCTTATTGAGACTTATCGACTAGGCTTGGTTCATAGTCTATAGACACCAACTTCGACGTATTACACTCTTCGGTATTTAGAATGCATCGATTTTATTTCTTTTTGTGTGTGGGAGAATATTTATATTTCTTTTGAAATATGTGGGGATTATTGAATATATTTTAATATATTTCAAAAGAAATATTTTAAGGTGAATTAGCAAAATAAATTGGTCATTGATGTCAATTGATTTTACACACCGTTGGAACATTATTGTGAGAGTTACTAACAATTTATCATTAGAGCATTAAGATTGAGAGATACTTAAATTAATTTCTTCAATATTAATATTTCAGGTATTAATATTAGACCTTGTGTCTATAAAAAGGAAGTATTAACTCGTTGTTTCATACCACTCACAACTTGTTCTTCTTCTCCGATTCTTTGCTTTCCCCTCTCCTCATTTTGCTCTCTCTCATTTTGTTGAATTCTTTATAATTTTTTTTGGTAATTTTTGAGGTCCTGCCATTATAGGCAGAAGAACCTATTAAATCTTGAAAGAATTTTGCCATAGTCAAAATATTCATTTAAGATAGTGTCCAACACGACTTAGGTTATGTGTTATGCTCCTAATCTTCCCAACACAACATAAGGGAACACAACATAAGGGAAAAGGGATATAAGGAAGATTATCAGGGGCGGATCTAGAAATAAAATTTAGGAGGGGCGAAATCATAATACCATCTTGAATAATAGGGAATAAAAAATATTTAAAGGGGCCAAATCGTAAAACTATCTAGAATTGTAAGGACTGAATTGTATTATGTAAGGAAACATTTCAAAAAAAGTGCAAAATAGCAAAGCAAGAGCTCGAACCCGTGAACTGCAGCAAGCAATGAGACTCAAATTTCACTAGACTACAAGCTAACTTGAGAAAAATTATTACCATATTTATATAAATTTGGATATTAGGGCGGGCCTGGTCCCCCTTGCTCCCCCCTATATCCGCCCCTGAAGATTATGAAAATGAAGGATATGATTGTAACAGTGGAACAACCGAAAAAATTAAAGGGTTGCGGAATCATTTCTTATGTTTAGGCCAAAGGAAGGGGATGGGGACGTTTTTTAGAACAGAGCATTTCCTAAAATATTTTTCATTTTATTCTATTTCGATTTTAGACCGGACGAGAAGCTTTGGGTTTCCCTTCTGGTATCTAGATATTTGTTCCAATTAATCAGATTACGCACATAGTTGTAGTTATGATAGGTAAGATTCTAATAGAAAGTTTTTACTATTTGAAACCTCGCTAAAGCGGAATTAAATAGCTTTCCACTTAGACTAATTGGTATTCTTCCTCTTTTGTGAGATTGTGACAAACTGGCAATCAAGTCAGTGGTGACAAGTTGGTGTAAAAAAGTATGCGATCATAAAAAGTTCCCATTATTACTTTGCTTCTGATGCAATCTTTACAGGCTAAGTTTTCTCTCAACTACTATACAATAGAAAATATTTGTTCGGATTCACCTATAGTTTGGACATGTCAAATGTTTATGTCAAAACTCTAGAATGTCTAATAATAGATTCGATTACATTAGACAAGGGATTTGTACTATTTTCTCATCAGCACGAACAAAAACAAACATTATTATCACGTCCAGCCGCACTGGTTAAATCCTCCGCCAGCCGACTTGAAGCGATTGTCATGTAATAACACTTGACAATCAATACCGGCTATTGAGGGGAGCTAGAAGAGCCCAAGCTCAGGCCCCCTTTTAGTGGGCTCCACGTCACATGCTTTCAATTTTTTTAAAAAAAACTCTAGTTCGTTTTTACTTTTCCTATGCAAGGCTACATTTATTCTCTGCAAACAAAGTCTACTTCCTTACTCATTTTTTATTTTCCCAAATTTTTGAGGAATTAATTGACTAATTTGCTTCAAGGAGTGCTCGAAGGACAAGTTATTTCAAATGATTTTCATGTAATTGTCATTTTTTTTGAACTTATCAATGCAACAAAAATCTTGTAGAACAATATTTTGATCGTTAAATTCAAATTTCAAATTATTTTGGGCTATGATCTTCTATGAAATATATCTTTTTCTTATTGTAAGGAGCCCTTCTTTTTATTCTCATTTCGGGCCCTAAATTTATCCGAGATGGCTCTGTTGACAATGAAATGATTGTTAAAAATTTATTGAGTTTAATAAGGAAGATGAGGAATGGCAGGGGAAGGAGAAGCAAGGAGAAGAAGCAGAGTAGAAGACAACTTTTTATTTCATCTATTTTCTCATCAAAACCCAGTACAAATATATAGGGAAAATAGATTGATACTGTGTGAGGTAAGTGACACATGACATTCACACATTTATTTTATAACACTCCCCCTTGAATGTCATTGTACTGTAGATAGAATACGCTTTTGGGATAACTGCCTCGTTAAAAACCTTACAAAGAAAAACCCAAAGGGATAAAAACTTGGTGAAGGGAAAAAGAGTGCAGTGCGTATTCTACTCCCCCTCATTTTGGCCTCTCTTGAATTCTTAATATCGTTACATACCAATCATCTTTGCTAATTTCCGATCGCTTTTGATACATCATTACATTAATTGGACAATGTAAGCAGCATTATCTTCATAATTTGTTGTTGAAGCATCCTCCTTGCTATCATTTCCATATGATTCTTGCGTATGCAGCATTTTCGAATGTAGCCAAGTACAGTCTCGACTAGTTTCGTATATAACAACAATTTTAGCATTATTGGTGGTGTTTTGTGCTTGCCATGATACTTCAGGTATCAACTTGAGTTTTATGTGGATCAAATCAATGACCTGTACCTGCAAAAACAAACTATATTCTCCTTGGACATGCAAGATTAAAATAATTTCATGTCCATTATACCCCAAGATAATGGTGAACATCAGGCTTTATGAAAAGTTAATTAGAACCAAATGATGTTTTGCTAACGAATTTATGGCAAAGCTTCAGGCTTTATGCTACTAGCAAGATAAATTGCATCATGATATGGTACTTAAGGACCATGTGGTACTTCAGGACCAGTCTAATTCTTTTATAAGATCTTTCATCTCAAATTCTTTTAAAAACATAGCACGACATTTGGAAGCTTCTTCTGGAGTTCCATTAATATTTAAAAACAAAAATAGTAGAAATGCACATATAGATATGAGGCATAAACATAAGCAATAATAAATTCATGCATGTGCTTTACACTATGCATACTCAAAATGATCATGTAAAAATCAATTCAGTTGAATTTTTGTATATTCCCGGGAATTAGTTGCTTCAAGCAACTTGAATCCTTCAGGGATTCTCATGCATATGTCATGACTTATGGATCCATATAAATAGGCTGTAATAGCATCTATTTGATGCATTACTAATTCTTTTCACATTATGCCAGACTTATCAAAAATAATTGCTTCCACCACAGAGGAGTATATCTCCTCACAATTAATACCAAGTCATTTGGGTAAAACTTTGTGCGATGAGCTTTGCTCTGTATCTCTCAATTATACAAAAATACCCATTTTCTATCGATTGGTTCTACACCATCTGGTGTACGGACTACAGGTCCGAAAAATATCTCGCTTCACATGTGAGTCTAACACAGCCTTAATTAAATTTCTCTATTTTGGCCAATCATTCTGCGCCTACATTCATCAATTGATGAAGGTTCATGATCCTCATTTTATTTAGCGCTATATTATAAAACATGTACTTCGTCGACGGTTATTTCACGTCGGTTCCACCTTATTCCTGACACTGTAATTGAGATCTCATCATACTCATTTATTTCAAGTACCTGAGTTACTTCTGGAACTTTATGAGTTGTGTCAGAAAAAACCTTTTCTGGAGGATTTTCCTCTTCTTGAGGACTTTTAATATGAACCTCTACTGGAGGTCTTATTTTCTCACTGGGGCCATCTTATCTATTTGCTGCTTTTTCTCTATCGAGAATTTTGTTTTCTTTTGGAACCGAGTATATTCTACGCTTCTGGCGCACTTTAGATTCATTTGCATACATTAATTGTTCTTCAGGAACATCAATTTGAACAGGAGCATATGCAGCTGGTATCTATGATTTGGTCACATAATTTAAATGTGTCTGGCAATTGCATATCAATTTTCCTGCAAATGAATGATCTTTTGAACTTCAGGTTCACACTAATTTGTTTGAGGATCAAAACTAGATGTTGATATGTTTTTCAATAAACTCTTGATCCAACTGTTTATTTTCTCCCTTTTATGTTGGGTAAACTCTTCAAGAAATTAATAACCAATATACCCAACATACACATCATATATTCCCAGTCTTCTTTAAGGACCAATTTTACTATACTGTGGTGGAGCATTATATACTGTACAATCAATGGTCCGAAGATGGGAGATACTAGGTTCGTGACCATGAACTAATTAAATGGGGAGATCTTATGATAACTTGTTGGCTTGATGCACACAAGTGTTGCTGCATGTAAAATACCATTTTCTCAAACAGTCATATTTCATTAGCAATGGTCCTGCAATCAATTGTCAATATTCCCCCAGATCTGTTTGGGTTTATCTCCAATGATATACATTATCCATTGAAGAAATATACCAACATTATCTAGACATATAGTCTAATAACATAAGTAGGGATATATACCCGCAAGTGGCTTAATAATTAAAATAAGTGCGCACAATGCTAACTTGCATCATACAATAGACCATCTAGTTGATGCATCGTAAAAATTACCTAGATGGTCAACACGGCGGAGTTATTAGTCCGCGTACATGTCCCTGAATTATTTCCAAACTTGCTGGTGATTCCAGGCCAATCTCATCTCAGGAAGGCCGTATAATTAATTTTGCAGCACACAAACACGTGGAAATTCATTGATTGTAAAACTTCTGGTTTTTCAATGAATGACCAAATAAATTTCGTGCATCATTATTGACCCGGGATGGCCCAACCGGTCTTGCCAAACAATAAGTCCATGTACCAACTTCAAGTTGGTGCCAGTTTCAGGCTGTTATTTATGTGCCAGCTTCAGGCTGGAAATGATAACTTAGGAAAATTATTTACCAGCTTCTGGCTGGGGCATACTAGCCATAAATTACATATATATCAGTCAACTTCTAGTTATTCTCAGCTTCGGGCTGTGCAAACTGTGTGTTTAAACACTTAAAAATTGCTACCTTCAGGCTAGTGCATTCCAGCTTCTGGCTGGATATGGTAAGTTTAATAAATTAAATTGCTAGCTTCAGGCTGCAATATATGTGCCAATTTTAGGCTTATATCTGTCACTCATGTAAAAAAAGATCAGAATTATTGGACAATAATTAAATGTGGCGGTAAACTTTTCCAAAAAAAAAATCCTCGAAGTTTGAAAAACTTTGGAGTTTATTGACAAATAATGCAAATTTTTTTTTAAATTACCGAAAAATCTTCTGGATCTTTTCAGAGACAGAAAGAGGGTCCACATTTGAAAAACTGACACCTAGCTGTCTAAACTCAGGCTATAAGAAGGGAGTGGTAGAAATAAAAAGATTCAGAAAACTCAATAAGACAAGAAAAATGCCTTCCCCAGCTACGGTTTTCTTTATTGAGGGTGCCTCTCTAGGAAGGAGGAATAGGTTAGTATATAGTATGGTGAATGAGCAACATGAGGAATTACCGAGTGAACTTGCAAGAATTCCTCGTTTGGTTTTTGTTGATGAGCTATACTCATCTAGGTTCTTTGTGACTCCTATGGAAGAAACTTTCTTCCTAGAGGACCAAAGCAATCTAAGAGCTTCCTTTTATGGCTCGGCTAACTCTATTATGTTTTTCATATCTAATAGACTGTAGGAATTTTAGCTAGAGCCTTCATGTCAAATTTTAAATCAAAGCAGTTATTATCAGGTTTCCATGATGGCTCGGAGCGTCCCAAGGGTGACTGGGTTACCACCTACATGGCCTAAGGTACGACTTCTACTATGGAATTGCAGGGGTGTAGCAAGAAGGTCCCAAGATTTTGTGCGTACCTTAAGGGATCTGAAGAATCAGTACAAGCCCAACATGGTACTGATTACTGAGACTTTGTGGCAAGCAGGAGAAAATCATGGTGTAATCCCACTTCATTTTCCTGCAACAAATCGGTTTGAGACACCTGGAGAAAACAATATGGGTGGCATGTGGTTCTCCTGGAACGACAATGTTAGGGTCAACATCAACAACGAGGCTCAGAGTTTTAGAGTCAATGTTGTACCCAACAGATAAATAATTATTTCAACTTTTGTATGAGAACAATTCCTCTATGTGGATGTTCTCAAGTAATGGATCCATTTTGCAATAATATACATGTTTTCTTTTAGCTTTGCCATTATAACCTCATTCACAGTCACATGCACAATTAATTATACTGTCTTATTCGCTTCAGGGAATAGAGCAGAGTCAATTTGAGAGAATCCATAGTAACTTCTTTTTATTACTGTAAGTGGGAGTTTCTGTACTTTTCAAGAGTATTTGCTCTTCCAGAGCGTAAATATATGATCTTCTAGATCATAGTAAAGTATGCGTTCTTCAGGAACATACTCAAACTTATGCTCTTCTGGAGCATATAAATCTTTTTCTCATTTTGAGATTGTACATATTATGTAAAATAGTTGGCATCCACACATATAACTCTCCCCCTTGGATGTCAATTTGCATTGTCTCCAGGACAAATGCCTGAGCCTTTATTCTACAAACGATTATAATAACAGTAAAGTAAACATAATAAAGTAAAATATAACAAATAATAATTAAATAGGACATGAAATAAAAGCAAAAAAATGACTTGCGCCTTTAGGGTAAGCAAGAACAATATCCATCTTCTGGTGGTCGTATAATATCCATCTTCTGGTGGTCATATTTTTATTCAATTTTCCTCAAAGATCTGTGGGATCTTTTGGCAGTAAGACACCTAGTCTTTGCTTTATTTTCTCCTTTATTGAGTCTTCTAGACTCTTTTATTTAGTCTTCCAGACTATTATCATTTAAATTTCTTTTCACATTTAATGCCCATAATAAATTTCTTCCGGAAATTTTAAGGGCCTCGGATACAAGTTTTGTAATATTAATATAATTCCAAAAATTAAATAAATAAAAAAAACTGAAATAAAATAAACATGGACCATTTATAATTAGCCCAACTAAAATTAAATGACTGAAAAAATAAAAGCAATGGGCCTTGTATTAACCCAATCAGAACGTAAATTAAAGCAAGAAAATAAATATAATGGGCCTTTTTATAGCCCAATAACCAAAAACTAAAGGCACTAGGGCCTTTTATGAGCCCATTTGTAATAAAAAGGCGGCTTAGCCGGCCAACAAATGAAACAAGGCGGCTTTGCCGGCCAACAAAGAGAAGAGGTGGCTTAGCCGGCCAACAAATAGATAAGGCGGCTTAGCCGGCCAATATTGAATACTATAATAGAGGGTATGCTTACTCGATAAATCTTTCAGCAATTTAAATTCTCCCCCTCTTTTTTTTTAATTTCTCTCCACATTTTTTTTCACCCCTTTTTTTTTCTTTTCTCTCTTTTTTTTTTTAATGTACTAGGCTTGAACAGTACCGGCCCAGGTTTTTTTTTTTTGTAAAATCGGACTGGGTCGAACAGTGCTGGCCCAGTTGAAGCTCAGGCTGAAGCCCAGGCCTGCAAAAAACCCAGCCCAGCCCGGCCCGAACCAGACAGGCCCTGGCCCAAGCGACTGACCCGTCGGGTCAGTCCAACCCATCCGCGTCGTCTTCCCCAGCTCGCGGGTCGCCCTGTCACGGCGAGTTGCAGCGGCGGCTGGACGACGGCCGAGGCGCGACGGTGACGGCTGGACGAGGCGGCACGAGCGGGGAACGAAGGCGGCCATGGCATGGAGGTGTCGCGGGCGGTGGTGCGTGAGGGGGAAGAACAGACCCGACCAGTCTTGTCGGGTTACCAGATTCCTTGTCGGGTTTCTTCTTTTTGTCGGTGCGTCCGACGTCGGCGGCGGGAGGGGAAGACTCCGTCGAGGTCGCGACAGCACGGCGAAGGGCCTGGTGCCGACGGTGAGACGGGAAACGGCCGGGAACACATCCTCATGAACAGTAACTGGAACTCAAGGTTGATGGTGCACTGTTTTTTTTTTTCTTCTTTTTTCTGCTCTGTAATCTTCTGCACTGGGTTTCCTTGCATTCCGGGTAGAGACTCGTTCCGTACTGATAACGTGTTAAAAATTTATTGAGTTTAATAAGGAAGATGAGGAATGGCAGGGGAAGGAGAAGCAAGGAGAAGAAGTAGAGGAGAAGACAACTTTTTTTTTCATCCATTTTCTCATCAAAACCTAGTACAAATATATAGGGAAAATAGATAGATACTGTGTGAGGTAGGTGACACATGACATTCACACGTTTATTTTATAACAATGATATGTTTTTATTTCCAAGAAAAAGCCACCTCATTTCCCTACGCTGTCTTGCCCATATATACAACACCTCCCCTTGCAATTTTGACATACACTTTCTTTTCTGATTCTTGAACCATTAAATTTAAAAACCACCTTAATTTAGGGCAGTTTTAATATAGGACCCGCAAACAAGTAGTTGTTTTGGACAAAAAAAAAAAGAGAAAAAAACAAAGCAAACAAGTACTTTCCACAATTGAACCGTACTCCCTTGGATTAGAGTTTAATCTCCTCGGTTGACGTAAAATAAACACATCACAAAACTTTTATTCTACTTATAAAGCCCACGCAATATACAATAGTGGTACAAGTCCATCTTCAACTGAAACGAAAGAAAAAGAGATGGAGAAGAGTGCATAACCCACATCATCTCTTTCACATCACCAGGAGATGCCTGCAGATCATCGTTGGTCTCCCATTCCTTCAACTCAGCTGCAGATTCTGATGCCGTCTGGGATAGATTGATGTCGTCTGGTCACCTGGAATTAATCTCTAGTGTTGTTGCTGCTGCTCCTCCATTAGTATCAGCTTTCCATGTCCAAAAATGAAGTAATTGATTTTATCTATGGTGAGAAAATTGTAGAATATAAGAAAATTCACTCAACACACAAACTTTATTATATAATTTGAGATCTAGGCGACACTTCGGTGTCCCTCACGGTAGCCACACTCACAACTCTTAATTTGTTACACAGCTACACATAATAATAAAACCCTGACATACCTATTTATAACAGACTCTGACTTAACGGACAAGACTGACTCTTAAACCGAACCGGACTTGGACTCTTAAAACCCAATAACACAAAGACTCTTGAACCCAATTAAAACTAGCTTAGTTTAATACCCAACAATGTCTCCCTTAAACTAAGCTTGCAAGTACAAACATGACTCTACCCAATCCCATCATTTGCAAGTGTCTTCAGCGCCATTGTTGTTGCAGTGACTAACTCGAACATTGCTTCGAACAGTAACATCTTCCTTGAATCGAACCAAACCTTCAGCTTCACCTCCTTGCCATATCGCATGCTTTGTTTCAAATGCTTATTCCATGCTCCATCTTGCTTGCCAAATAAATCTTGTGTGGTCTTCCATCCTTCACTACTACCAAGGACACTCTCCCATTCTTTGTTGCTTCCAAGAACACTCTTAACAAAGTTGCTTATAAAAATATTGTTCACATCCTTGGTTAAGAAAAATTGATCCACACCAAAAAAATCAATTTTCTCACCATAGATAAAATCAATTACTTCAACTTCCTTCCCTTCAATCTCTGCTAACTTTCTCTCCTCTTCTTGTTCAACCTTTGTCAATTTGTTTCCCAGAAACAACAAATTATTTTCAACAATTATCACATCTTTCTTCTCCTTCACTTGTTTAGCTTCTATCTGTTCGCCTTCATTGTCTCCCTGGAAAGAAAAGTTATTTTCTTTAACCATTAACTCTTCTTTCTCCTCCTCCTGAGAAAATATTTCTTCTATCTTGATTCTGGACAACCTGTAGCATTCACCACGAAACTTAGAAACTTGACTGATATCAGGCAATAACAACTCTTCCACCTCAATTCTTCTCAGTCTTCTAACTTCGTCATCAAATTTGTCTTCCATGTCACAACTAGCCAATGTCTCTGAACCACTTGAATTACTAATTCCAGTCATCACCAATTTAGCATGGACTTGATTCCAATTTCCATTGTTGCCATACTGCCGTTGTTCACTTGTCATCCCTTTCCTGAAATTGAGGCGATTCTCATGCACAATCACTTTACCTTTTAACACATCAACCGTCAAATTCTTGAGATCTTGGAATTCTTCAATAGCTTTCACCTTGCAATCAAAACTCAATGGTAGGCTTCCAAGAATTTTCTTGACAACCTGAAGATCTGTCATCTTCTCACCGTTGGCTCTCAAACTGTTCACTAATTTCTGTATCCGACAGAAATAACCATCAATTGTTTCTTCCTCTCCCATATGGAGAAACTCAAACTCTTTTCTCAACTCTTGCAAACTAACTTTTTTCACATTCTCTCTACCACCATAAGTTTTCAGCAAAGCATCCCAATACTCTTTTGCCGTTTGAGCATGTTTGAACTTTTGAGAAATTTGAACTTCTACTTGTTGTTTGAGGTAGTGCAGTGCTTCATCATTCTTCTCCACTTCTTCTTGTGCATGATTTTGAATTCCATCTTGAATAATATCCCATACTTTAATATGTATGAAGAAAGTTCTCATCTGCTCCACCATATCTCAAAATAATTATGGCTATTAAATATGAAAACGAGACACTCTGTATAGTGCATACCCATGACCAAATAGTTCTACACCAAAATAAATAATTTTTTTCGAGATAAACAAATTTTATTTACCTCTCCGTTAGAAGATTTCCTCCATAGAGTAAGTCGCTTGCCAAGCTCCACTAGCACAACCTCCTTTTTTTTTTCTTTCTTTCCAGCAATTGTCTTTTTTTCCTTTGATTGACCAAAATTCAGCGTCCACTAGCAATCTTCACGAGCAAAATTTTACTTTTCTCCACCAATTTTTTCTTTTTTTTTTTTGCCGATTTTGCTTCGACCACAAATCAATGCAACCCTTTAGTTTTCCACGCCAACGCTTTCGTTTCTTTTTTTTTTCAACAAATCACGCAGCCTTTTTTTTTCGTCAAGCTTTACAAATCAAATTGCTTGTGAAAATTGACAACACGCGTCACTGGTTCTCCCAACCAGATTTTCTTCACCACAAAAGTTATTGGTTTGCGACAATTCGATTTGTGTCGCACGCTCTCCACACGAATCGTTTTTACTTCGCGAACAATTTGCCTTTATATTCCAATACGAACACTAACACAATCTTTTCCTCCACGAATCTTGCGCAGCGTTTCCACCGGATCTTTAGAGGCTCCACCCAATTGGTTTTTTCCCACCAATTTTTTTACGAACAGTTAAACACGAACACAACACTTTTTCCTTGCGCAGCGTCAATTAATTCTCGACCGAATCTTCACGGCTTTATTCTCCTTGGATCTTCAAGGCTCCGCTACCAATTGTAGAATATAAGAAAATTCACTCAACACACAAACTTTATTATATAATTTGAGACCTAGGTGACAACACGGTGCCCCTCACGGTAGCCACATTCACAACTCTTAATTTGCTACACAACTACACATAATAATAAAACCCTGACATACCTATTTATAACAGACTCTGACTTAACGGACAAGACTGACTCTTAAACCGAACCGGACTTGGACTCTTAAAACCCAATAACACAAAGACTCTTGAACCCAATTAAAACTAGCTTAGTTTAATACCCAACAAAAAAGAAGCTTTATTTCCATCTTTGGGATAATCCCATCCTCATCAACAATGGGACCATGGTATGTATGCATGTATAGCACTTCAATTAGCCATTGTCTTATAAGATTATCTATTATTACCACTTCCAAATTTTTGTCAGTATTACATACAAGTTTAAATTTTTGTTTGAGCAAATTTGTGCATTGGTTAAAGAACGGCAAGATTGTTCTCCACTTGTTTAAGTTATTCCCCTTTTGTTGGGCTGTTGATATTGAACATATCTGCATTGAAACAGAGTTTTGCCTTGGAGAAAGAAACGGGAAAGAAAAGGTACATGATTGCAGCAAGAGGCCTTTCAATTATATGGGGTAGTACCCCTCACTACTGGACATGGGAATCTTTGCCACATTCTAGGTTCGTTCCTTTACTGATTAATCTCTGTCGCAAAGTTGTGAATTTTTGAATCAATTCTGTTAATCTCTGTAGCAAAGTGGTGAATTTTTCAATCAATTCTTGAATTTACTATCAGTATGATTCTGTCATCAGTCTTTCTGCTAACTTTGTTAGTCCAATTTGGATGTGCTAACCTTCCTAGAATTCTTCTGCTCATGGTGGTGGTCATTAGTTATGACAGTATTAGCTAATGATCACTATAAGACGTCACCAACGAGAAATAATAACTGATGTTCTCTGCTTTGATGATGATGATGCATGTTCAGATTCTCTGAAGTGGCAAGGCTTAGATATGTATGTTGGCTGGAGATTCAGGGCAGGATCGAGGCAAAAATGTTGTCCCGAAGAACAACCTATGCAGTTTATTTGGTGTTCAAGTTTGATCACAGCAAGAGAGGTTTCAATGAAAGGCCTGTGGAAATGTGTGTCAGCGTTGAAGGAGATGAGAGTGGGTCAAGGTGCACTGCTTTCCTTGACCCTCCCGGGAATGAACCTCAATTATCAAGGGAAAGAGGTGATGGGTGGATGGAGATAGTGATGGGTAGATTCTTCAATGACAATGGGGATGATGGGGGTTTTGTTTGTAGTCTATGTGAGACTGATGATTACACCGGAAAGCATGGTTTGGTTATTGAGGGAATCGAGTTTAGACCTGAGGATTAATGAAGTACTCTTCTATGTGCCACAGCCATGTACTTTCGCGAATGATCATCATTTTCAACATCGTAAAGCGTACTAAAGGCTTCTGCTGCTCTTCCTGAGCAGAATTGTTACCTGATTATTACTGTGTTGTGGAAACATTATTTTGCCTTTTCCGCTGAAAAAGCAAAGCTCTCTTTGGCAAACAAAAGTGGATAGAAAGTTTAAAGAATGACTGTAGAATCTTACTTTTCAGCCATTAAAATCTGATACAGCGACTCTAAAGGTTTACCCTTGTTTTCCTTCTAACGAAAGACTAGATTATTTAGCCAAGAGAAAGGAAAGAACAAATGGGGCCCCATCAATCAAATTCAGCTTTTACAACTGGACAAAGGCCAGGATAACACTCAGACTCGGTGAAAATAAAAAGAAGAAATAAATAATGCAAAAGAATAAATCTACAACTTTTATGTTAATCTACCCTCCAGGGAACCAAGGGCGGTGGATCAGTAGTGGCTCTTGTAACAGGCAGATGTTATTCACATGTCAAAGTTGATTAATGTTTATGTGGAATGTTCTCATGCTTCTGTGATGAGAATTGCGGCCATGATCATTTGACAAACTTGGCTAATTCATTAATTATGGTCTCAAGGTTGTTGTCTGATTACTAGAAAAGGCTTAGGCAACGTGGTTTCCGCTTTGCGTATATCGTCCATATGTCTTTGTTTTTGCATACATCCTGAAAAATTTCGTGGTTGGAGTGAATACCTATTATATATATTTAAAGTTGTATTCCTTTTGACACATAAGATTTTTTGGGTCTTGTTTTATTGTCATATAGAGACTTTGACCTCTTCTTTTATTGCCATTGTCATATAGAGGCTTTGAACTCTTCATTTATTGCCATGTGAAGGATTGTAGGTGTTGTTTGATTGACCATAATGACAAGTGTAATTATCCCAGAGTAACCTAATGTTAATTATAGAAGAATTCCAATCACACCCAAATTTAATTATACTCTTTTAAAAAGAATTCCAGTTATACCCAAATTGTTCAAAAGAAAATTCACACGCTTTTTCCCATTAAACTAATAATTGGCTATAATGATAAACATAATTATCCAAGAGTTTCTAATCAATTATGATAAGAATAAGACTCTTTTTATCATAACTCATTTTATTAGTTATGTCATTGATTTGAAAACAAAAATCATCGTCATTGTATTTTCAATATATATATATATATATAAACATATTATTGTTATATATATATTATGTGATTTACTCTATTATTGTTATCCGATAAAAATTATATTATTGATAAACTTTACAACTGATAAGATAATATTGTTATTCAAAACTAACCTTTAATTATTTTTGTTTTTTTATCATGTATCTCTTCAAAAATTCCATCATCTCTCTTTAAATACAGATACAGTCTCTGTTTTTGCATGTGAAATAATAGTCTCTGTATGTGATATAGTTTCTCCATCACTCATTCATTTTCTTTTACTCATTCTTTGTTTTTTTTTTTTTTGCACTACACAAAGTCTAGATACAGTCTCTGTCTGTGTGTGATACAGTTTCTCTGTCATTCACCCATTCTCTTTAATCCCTTCTTTGTTTTGTTTCTATTTGCATATGTACGAATGTTGATATAGTATTAAAGCTATTTTATCTCTCATAATTAAGCATCCTATTTGTTTTTATATTCTTTTTATTTCCCTAATCTATTTTAATCATTTTTATATTTTTTTTTGTTTGTGCAAGAAAATGTATATTAAAGCTTTGGATGAATTGACTCCTGACAATAATTTATGGAAAATTTAAGTTAGAGTTTTGAGATTGTAGGAATCCTTGAATACAAAATTATAGAACCTCCTTATTAGTCTAGATATGAGTTTAATTAATGCAAAGGTATGTTTTTAATTTTTCATGTCTTTTAATTTGTTAATTTTTCATTTCATAAATTAATCTTTCTTTATATTATTATTTTATATAATATTTTTTGGTGGTCTCTTTTATGTTTTATATATTTTTTTATCATTTTATTTTTTCTTAATTCATTTTTGTTATTTTTTATTTTTATTTTAGAACTCAATTATGCATGTTTAAATTTACAAAATTAATTATTATTTATCTTACTATTAAATATTTTTTATCTATTTTTCTGATTTATATTCTATTTTTTTAATTAAAGTTTTGCTTCATAATAATAGATTTTTCTATTTTTTTAATTATTTCTATTTTAAAAATTACTCATTTTATGTTTTTATTTTTTATTTTTATTATTAATTAATTCTTATAATTTTTTATTCTGTGTTTAATATCTTTTTTGTTTTAGGGGTCAATTATGTAGGCCCATGCATGGATCAACAAATGAAACACCCCGTCTACTATTTACCCAATACACAGTATTTTACTGAACAACAGTGCCGACACATGGCTCAAACAATATATACAACAGGAAATCCGGCCCAATGGCCCAACGATAATATCAATCACCCGACTCGGGTATAAAAACAATAATAGCACAGCGGAAGCAATTTTTAATAATCACAGCAAAAGCATGAATCGATTCAATGCAAAACTATGGATCCAGATCCGTCGGAGGAGATGCCGCAGCCTGCCATGATGCATACCTGCACAAAGAACAACGTAGCCTGCCGATGGGGCAGGTGAGGGGTGAGATTGTCCATAATCTCACCGACACATAACCCATGATGAACAACATAGCATATATTTAACAGTCAAGAGCACTTCAGTACGGCATACGAATAGTGAATAAAGCACATAACAAATACAGTCACAAAGAACAATACGGACTATGCAAATGTCCACCCCATCAACTATGCAATGCACTGACCATCTAATACTGACTGTACCACACACTAGTGCCCGACCAGGACACCTCAACTCAACTACATATTGGGTAACCGACCCAGTCTCAATAGACTATACAACGCATACTCTAGTCCTGACAGTCTATACTCAATTAGAGGTTCCTCATCGTATAATAACATACCGTTACTGTGCTTGCCGATCATCTAACCCGGTACCAAACAAAATAATCTCAAAATCACATGAGCCTCGCTCACCGGGTAGCCGGCAACCTGCACGGGCCATACCCAACCAACATCACAACGGGTCCCCGGGTAGAATCACAACACAACACGGCATCAGCAGTCACCACAACAACTTGTAACCACAACAACAATTCTCATTAAGCTCGATTCTCTGGGTATCGACATACCCTTAGAAATAACATTCATCCAACCGTCGACCACAGCCGACAACCAACATATTTTAATATCCGATCAAAAACGACAAGTGATACTCTTCTGACAATTATCAAAAGAAACCGACAACAAACAAAGGACAATAGGCAACCGATGCCAACAACAATAGACTACCCACGTCTAACGACAGCAACTAACACCCGCAAACCGGCAACCTATGCCGACCACGGTCAACCGACTATACTGAGGACTGACAACCTCCCAAGGTATGATCATGAGACATCATGCAAATGAATATATCACATCACAGCCCATCAAAGCAATCTCAGCAATGTACAAATCTTCACAATAATTATCACCGAATATCACAAAGATATCAACAACATTTAACCATAAGATGCAATGGAACCTATGTAGTTCCAAGACCAACCATCCCGGCTATCACGGGTGGAATGACGTATATGCAACCTCACCTGATACTCCTCGAAAGCCGACATCCGGTTAAGCCTTGATATTCCTATAATATAACAACAGTAATCACCTATAATGCAAAAACAAGTTGATTATGCATGATGCCGGTTAACAGTTATTAGACGGCTTATCAGTTCATTTTATTATTTCCATAGTTCTCTTATTCATTTATGTGGAGGTTACCAATAATCTATTTTCCATCTGGTATACCAATCATATCCAACATAAGTCAAAACCAAAATCGAGCGGCCAAGCCGACTTCCCGGCCCTTAGGTTGCTTATGACAAGAAAGCATATATACGTACACTTATATGTAGTGTATATTTAAGAAAATATATTTGTAAATAAATCAAGTTATGACCCGTTAAATACTCATAGTCCATATGACGTAAATGATATTATTCTCGATTAAATACTAAATACTTATATGTTTTATAAATAATAATTATAAAATACTGGAAACGATAAATACGTCAAAATATTATTTAAATAGTATATCCTATAATAACTCGTTTAGTGGAAAATATCTCCAACGGTATGAAATTAACATAGCCGATATATGGTATAAAATAATTATAACGTAATGTCGTAAATTTATAAATACGTGTACGTATATATTCGATAGAGTAAAGATAATACTAATAATACCATTATTATGTTAGCAAAATACCCCGGTAAGTTAACAAACACAGCATAGCCATAAAATAGATTTTGTACGATTATATATGTATTAGTCTTATAAATACATAGTTAAATCCAAATAAGATAATATCTGAAACACCCGTATCCTAATTTTTATAAATAAAATACTTAATCAAAAGGAATTTACCAAAATGCCCCTGAAATCCAGGACACGAACTCCAACACCAAAACATTATCTAAAAATCTTAATAAAGCGAGATGTCATAAAGAATAAGAGGAAACCGGCTTAACAAGCCATAAGTCAACCCGGCATCCAGCCGAAACATTATCAGGTATCAAATCCCGGCAACCCGTTGATAAAGTAATCAAAATCAATAATGACATCTCAACAAAATCCAATGCAGCAGAAGAAATAAACAAAGTAAAACAAGAGAAGAAAAATGATATGCATGTCGGCTCTATGGATCCAACCGGGAGAAGAAGCACAGCTACCTGCTGGGATATCCACGTCCGTACTCTGGAAAGGAAGAGAGAGACTGCACGCTAACTAAAAGTCTGAAAAACAACGGTGGCGATTATGTGAGTCGCCTACTCAGTGAGCAGTATAAATCTAGTTATGTAGGTGTGCAAAGCAAGTTCGAAAGGAAAGTAGAGAAACAAGCACAAGTAAGCAAGCACACAATAACCAGTACCAACATGCCAACCACATAAAGCAAACAGTTTATATTTTACATCTGTTGTGTGTTGAGTTTTCTTATTATATTTATTATTCAGGGCCCCCTACTGTGTGTGTCGAGCTCGGTCTCGTCTCATGAGACAACCAGGGCGAAAGCCCAATATAATCAGGCATAAAGCCCAAATATCACCATAGAGAGAGAGAGAGAGAGAGACAGAGAGAAAGAGGGAGGTAGAAAGGGGGAGTTAGAAGGAGGGAGGTAGAACCGGTCATCACAGACCCATATGCTAAACCGCATATACCATGCTATCCCGCATGCAAACCCGAGGGGTATCACTTCCAGCTCGAACCAACCGGTCATCGGCACACAGTAGCCTATCTCTACTGTACATTATTCTTGTTCATACTTAAGAGTTCATGTGTGCCAAGAGTTGTGATTTAACAGGGTTGTGTGAATTATTAACTCAATCAAGCATCCGGGTCTCCAACCCACAGTACATCACACAGATCACCCAAAATCACTCCACATGTTATATTCCATAACAATTTAAAAGTCATGCTCATTAGGCAACTAGTAACACACAGGCACACAATACAAATCATGGCATGTTAGCAAACAAGGCATGCAACTCAGACAAACCAATCTAACAAGCACATGCATACAAACATAAAAAGACTTATAAAGTCAACTCAACGATGATTATCCTGTGGAGCTTTCCCCAAGACAGATCCTCTAGCTCCCGAGGTATTACCCGTGCCTGGATACCAGCACACACAATAATTACAAAACAATTATAGCAAACCGTGCATGCATGATACTTATATGCTCAACTGAGTGAAACTTGACCCAAACTACCCGGTTAAGTAATTTCGGGGTCTAAGCCCCAAAGGGTATATCTCCTCACCAAAAACTCCAAAAGACAAGGACCTAAGGTTAACCGGCTTAAGCCCATCTAAGTTCAAAGTAACTTCTCGGGCCTAAAGCCCACTTCCACAAGTCTGTAATTATCCCAATTTATGAATTTGGGCTTAGAGCCCTTTCTTTAAAGTCCATAACGAGTTCCCGGGCCTAAAGCCCATTACGAAGTTGGGCTTAAAGCTCGTTACCCAAGTCTAAAAGTTATCCAATAAGTCATTGGGCCTCAAGCCCATATCTTAAAGTCCATCAAGTCCCAAGGTCCTTAAAGTCAGTTAGTTGGGCCTGGGCCCGGTTTTTTCTAAATACCGTTCTAAGGTCATTCCCGAGCCCAAATGTTCCCGGCCTATGGTTCTACCCGTGTCGGTGAATTTCCGGCCACACACTCTCTCACCCCCGCACACGGTATTCCACTAACTCTCTTTGTTAATTGTACAAATGCCGATAACGTTAATTTATGTACAAACAAAACCGAGTCTTAACCCGGGTATAAATACCGTTAATAATCTGCGAAGTTTTTTGTTCGTCGGAAAGTACCCGACCCTCGCCGGAATATTTCCGAGCCTCGCCGGATTCCGGCCAACCCCGCCGAAAAATTTTCAACAACACCAAAACGATTCTACCACTGCCCAACAAAACCAAAATCAACAACAACCAAAAAGAACGACACAACCACCCACAGACCATTACATCGTTTAACAAAAGAATTGGAAGGTAGATCCTTACCCAGAATTGACTGCCAAAGAAAATCAACCCATCAACAACTCTAACCCTGCCTCGGGTAATCGCACAGTCGCTGCCCGGAAACCCAATACACTGTAGACGCACCACACCCAGCGACAACACCATCCCGGAATCCGACCACCAGCCGAACCACCTAAACAAACACAAACAACCGCCACCAATAACACGAACCCGCCACCGTCCGACCACCACAAAGTCAACAACAGCTACCAACACATAAGCCAGGAAGAAATCAGAACCCGAGAAGAAAAAGAAAAGAGGAGAAGAACCAAGAAAACTCACCCGTGCTCGTGGCTCCTTCCCTTCCCGACTGCAGCGGCGGTGGCGGCATGCACCAGTCGCGGCAAGGAAGACGAAGCTACGGTGAACGGCGAGGAGAAGAAAGGTATGCGATTTGCTGTTGACGACGAGAGTGAGGGAGGGTGAAGAGGAGGAGAGGGGATTCGGGGACAATTCGATTGTAGCCGCAAATCGGAGAAGAGGATTCCATGGGGGGGAGAGAGAGAGAGAGAGAGAGCTGCGGCGGAATGGAGAAAAGAAGAAAAGAGGGAAAGGAGAGGAAGAGAAGGGAAAGGCTTAGGGTTTTGTCCCGCCCGAGCCAAAATGACGTCGTTTGGCTTGGGCGTGGTCAACCCGCCCTTCCTGGTCAACTTCCCCTTTTTTTTTCCTCTCTTAAATCAAAACGACGTAGTTTTGATTCGAACTAAGGCAAGCCCCGTTTCTTCCCGAAACAGGTTCTCAAACCCGACGAATCTCAAACACCCTTTAACAACCACTTAAAATTAACATTTCCAAGGGAAATAATTTATTTCCATAACCAAAAATCCGGAATTTCCTCAAGGGTAAAATTGGAATAAAAATTCCAAAAATTAATTTATGAAAATCCGGGGCGTTACAGTTCCACCCCTCTTAATAAAAATTTTGACCTCGAAATTACAAGATATGCAAATCAGAACAGATGTGGATACTGCTCTCTCATATGGGACTCAACCTCCCAAGTAGCCTCATTCGGAGAACGACGGCTCCATCTGACCCGAACCATAGGAATGGTAAGACTCCTCAACTGCCGCACCTCCTGAGCCAAAATCTCCACCGGCTCCTCAACATAGGTCAAATCCTCAGAAACCTCCACCTCTGTCGGGGATACAACATGACTAGGATCAGACCGATAACACCTCAGCATCGAAACATGGAATACATCATGTATGCGCGACAGCTCCTCCGGTAAAGCCAACCTGTAGGCCAGCGGACCAATCCGCTCCATGATCTCATAAGGACCAATATAACGAGGGCTCAGCTTGCCCTTCCTCCTAAACCGGATAACACCTCTCCAGGGAGCAACACGGAGGAAAACTCTATCACCTACACTGTACTCCATCTCCCGACAATGCTTATCGGCAAAACTCTTTTGCCGGTCCTGAGCAGCTCTCATGCACTGCTTAACCACCTCGATCTGATCAACAGTCTCCTGGACTAGGTCTCGACCAACCACCTGTCTCAAACCTTCCTCATCCCAACAGATCGGACTACGACACTTCAGCCCATACAAAGCCTCATAAGGCGCCATACTGATACTGGAGTGATACCCGTTGTTATAAGCAAACTCAACTAATGGTAATGTCTCATCCCAAGAACCACTGAAATTGAGCACACATGCTCTAAGCATATCCTCCAGCGTCTGTATAGTCCTCTCCGATTGCCCATCGGTCTGTGGATGGAATGTAGTACTGAAATTCAGCTTAGTACCCAAAGCTGACTGTAAGCTCTTCTAGAAGTGGGAAGTAAACCTCAAATCCCTGTCCGACACAATGGATAGTGGGTCTCCATGTAGACGGACAATACCCGAAACATATAACCTCGCCAGCTTATCCATTGTATCCGTCTGCTGAATCGGTATGAATGAGTTGACTTGGTCAACCTGTCAACAATGACCCAGATGGCATCATGTCCGGGTCCTCGGTAACCCGATCACAAAGTCCATAGTGATATGCTCCCACCTCCACTGCGGAATAGTCAAAGATCTCAATTTGCCGGCAGGAGCCTGATGCTCGGCTTTTACCTGCTGACAAGTCATACAATGAGCCACAAACTCCGCAACATCCTTCTTCATCCCGGGCCACCAATAATGACTCTTCCAGTTCTGGTACATTTTGGTGCTACCCGGATGCATAGCATATGGTGCATTATGCGCTTCATCCATGATCCATCTCCTCATGTCATCAACGTCCGGAACACACAACAGATCACCGGTCATCAAAGCACCATCCTCCCGGATATAGAAACTAGAACTCTCCCCACCGAGAGCCTTATCCCGCAACTCTACTAAATGAGGATCACCAAACTGTAACTCCATGATCTTATCCCGCAAGGTCGGCAGGATGCTCAAACTGGCAAGCAATGCCCCCGTAACATCCACCTCCAACTGTGCATCCAACGACCTCAGCTCCACCAAGGAAGGCAAAGCATAAGAAACCGGGTCCTCATCCGCAGAAGCCACTCTCTTCCGACTCAATGCATCTGCAACAACATTGGCCTTGCCTGGATGGTACTCGATAGTACAATCATAATCCTTCAGAAGCTCAATCCAGCGTCTTTGCCTCATATTATGCTCCCTTTTGGTCATGATGTACTTCAAACTCTTGTGATCCGTGAAAATCCGACACTTCTCACTGTAGAAATGGTGTCTCCATATTTTCAAAGCAAAGACCACAGTAGCTAACTCCAGATCATGGTTCGGATAATTCCACTCGTGGGTTCTCAACTGCCTGGAGGCATAAGCAATCACCCGAACCTCCTGCATCAAAACACATCCCAAGCCCAGACCAGAAGTGTAATAACCCGACTAATCGAAGCCTAGTATGTTTACTTGATGAGGATAGGTGCTGGGATGAGAGTTGGTATCAATTGGCCTCAGTTGGCTAACCTACAGTTTCTGTTGGCTAGCATTGGCTCGGTTTGATTAACTAGTTTGTAGTTAGTCATAATCACGGGTTAGTGTGTGCTGATTGCTTGAGAAAACTGATTGAGGGCTAAGTATAGGGGGGTATGTTGGCTTAAGTTGATAGGTTGGAATTTAAGTAGGTGGTGGAGAGGAGTTTGAGCAAGGTGGCAGATTTTGGGGAGAAGGGGGCTGCAAGTGGCTGCTGACTGAGCTGCTAGCTTGAGTTTAAGTAGTTCAGTAAGCACCTCAAGCCCCATTTCTGCCCAGAAATGTGATAGGCACTAAGGGAGAAAATACTTGCCATCTTCAGGGTTCTCTCAAGCAGTAAGCACACAAAGGAAGGGGGTAAGTGATCTGAGTTGGATTTCTTAGTGGTTTTGGTATGAACTGACTTGCTAGGTATGCTGTGAGTTTGGACAGTGCACCAATTCGGTTTTGTGGGAAGCATAAGGCTGTGATGCTACGTGTTTAGGTTGTAAGAGGGTTTCTGGTTGCGTGGGGTTGTTAATTGAGTGATTGGGTGCGCAATTGGCCTTGTGGGAGGCCAATTGGTGCGCTAAAATGCGCAGTTGGCCTTGCTGGTGCACCCTTGGTCCCCTGGTTACCCTGTTGGTGAGCCTATGGGTGTACCAATGCACTGGAACTTAGGTGTAAACGCCTCTTTAATTGATGCTTTGCTACTTAAGTGATGTTGTGCTCGTTGTTAATGTATCTTTATGCATGGGCAGGTACTAGAACCCAAGGAGCACCAAAGGAAGGAGAAGGGCCTAGTGAGGCTTGAATTGGTGTAAGTTTGATTGCATACTTGTGTGATGGCTGTGATGCTTATTGGCTTGGTGGACGATCCAATTTCCTATTGAGATGGCACCTATGGTGCAATTGAGATGTTGAGATGTTTGATAATATGCCTTTGCTTGAGATGAGTCCGATATTCGGACTATGCATTCTATACATTCCATTTGCATCATGACATTACCTGAGATGGTTTGATGGTGGACCTTGCAGTGCTCCTAGGCTGCTTGGTCAATTGAGATGATGTGGTGTTGTGCTTGGCGCGGTGTGTGGTTGTGGTAGCCAAACTGATATGCCTCGTACGTGGGGCTGTAGGCTAAGAAGTAACGTTGTTGGTAGGGCTACCAGACCCGCAGGTAGGCTAGGTACAACTCCACGATAGCTTACCCGTGGGCTGATCACAACGACATGAGATGTTTGGTTATTGGATGTTATTTGTCGCTTGTTTGTGTCTTTGCTAATGCCTTGTATGACCACCTGCTTATTGAGCCATGGACTCACCCCCCATTCTTTCCACACCCATGTTTCAGCGCTAGGAGAGCACAAGCAGTTGGTGTGGGCAGGTTCGAGAGGCGTATCTTTGTAGCGATGGGTACATAGCCAGACTTGGTCTCTCTTGGAGTATATGAGCATGTGAGGGTTGGCTAAAAACTGATGCTTGTAGTGCCCCGACTTATTGTACATAATCTATGTAAATATAAGCTGAATGTTTGCGTGTACACGTTCGTATTTTGTATTGTGAGGCCCGCTTTGATAATTGTTGCGCGTTAGTTACTGCTGCCCGTCTGGCTAGCTTCTGCCTACAGTTTGGCTTAGGCCTTTGGGTGCCCGGTTCTGGTCGCTAGGCTGTCTCGGGTGCCCGGCCGGTCACGTTTGACGGGGCGTGACAGTTTTGGTAGCGGAGCATGGTTTAATTTATGTTAAGGGGCTTAGGCTATAAGTTGTCATTAAAGGCTGTTACCCATCACTAGAGACCGTGTGATGGTGAGAGCTAACTTGTCTGTGTTGGTTTTCTTGTATTTTGGACGCAGGTAAGCCAACAAAAAGGAAGTTGGGAAATGAAGTGTTAACTGAGGTGGTTGCCCCGGATGTGCAATCTGTTCAGGATGCTGAGGATGTAGATGATGAGACTTACGTTACAAGGGCTGCAAGTGATGAGTTGCCCAGCGAAACAGAGTATTCAGATGCCTCCCAGTAGATGCCTTTGGAGGTATTGAAGGTAGGCTTACATGGTGTTAATAGGGCAGTTGAAACCATGGCTGAGGCGATTGCTGCTGATCGGAAAAGAAGGGAGGACCCGGTACTCCGAGATCACAGCGGGGAATCAACTTTGGTGACATTTGTGAAACTTGACCCACCAACATTTTCTGGGGCTGAAAATGAAGATCCACAGTGATTTCTCGATGATGTGTGGAAATGTTGCCAAGTGATGGAATGCACTAATCATCGAGCAGTTGATCTTGCTGCTTTTCGGTTAAAGGGGGACGAAGCTAACAATTGGTATGATGCCAAAATGAGGGAGAGGATGCCTGATGCTGCCCTGTGGACCTGGACTGAGTTCCGTGCCGCATTTCTTGAACGATTCCTGCCTGAGAGTATTAGAGATCAAAGCTCTGCGGAATTTGAACTCCTAAGGCAAGGGGACATGACAGTGGGAGAGTATGAGTCCAAGTTCACAAACCTGTCTAAGTATGCCTTGCATTTGATTCCAGATCAGTGGAGGAAGATCAAAAGGTTCATTGGAGGACTAAAGGGTTATATTTATAACTCATTAGTGGCTATACCGTTTAGCTCTTATGCTGAAGCAGTAGACAGAGCTCGGGCAATTGAGAAGAAGACTCAAGCTGAAAGAGGTGAAGTAAGTGTCAAGAGGATGAGGCAAGATAATACCCAAAACCAACAGAGTTTTACTGCTGGTTCAAGCCAATTTCGTGGGCGTGGGAAGACAGGATTGTGGGTTAACCAACCTAGGGCTCGTTTCAGGGGTAGTCCTAGTTATGGTGTCTTAAGCTTTGGGGGGAGTTCGATGAGACCTGTAACTAGCCAATTTCAGGGTACTCAAAGTATACAAATGAGGCCTAATAGTTTGTGCTTTAGGTGTGGCAAATATGGACACATGTCAAGGGAGTGTCCAGTGGGGCAGAATATATGTTATATTTGTGGGCAGACAGGTCATATAGCTCGGGAATGCTCTCTTGGACAAACATCCATGGCATCCAGCGTGGCTTCACCACCACCGAGGCCACAACGGGTTGATAGCAAGTCATCTTTCCGAGGCAGGGGAAGTGCTGGTCGTGGAGCTATTGGAAGAGGCAATAACTACCAACCCGGACAGGGGTCGGCTCGTGTGTTTTTCTTTACCCAGGAGGATGTTAAAGCCTCCAACACTGTTGTCACAGGTATACTAAAAGTTAATTCTTGTCCTGCTTTATGTTTGATTGATACGGGGTGTACACACTCCTTTGTTAATTCACATTTTGCCAAGTGCTTTGAGAAAGCACCTGGTAGTCTTGGGAGTCCGCTGGCTGTGTACACGCCTCTTGATGAGCATGTTTATATTGAGAGGGTATATCGGGGATGTGATGTTTGTGTGATGGACCGTCACCTACCGGCGGACTTGTTGTTGCTACCCATGGCAGAATTTGATGTATTGTTGGGCATGGATTGGCTGTCCCGGTATGGTGCTCATGTTGATTGTGCCAATAAGAGGGTGAAGTTTCAGCCTACTGGGGAGACAGAATTTATTTTTCATGGAAAGTTTGTCTCATCTCAACCCCAAATAATTTTTGCTGTAAGGGCGGCTCTGTTGGCACGACAGACGGACTACTTGTATTTAGAATCGGTGCAAAGTGTAGGTGAATCAAAAATTTCAATTGATCAAGTTCCGGTTGTTAACGAATTCCTTGATGTTTTCCCTGAGGACTTGTCGGGGTTACCACCAGAGCGTGAGATTGAATTTGGCATTGAACTAGTGCCGGGGGCGGAACCCGTGTCAATTACACCATATCGGATGGCCCCTACTGAGTTGCGAGAGCTGAAACTCAGTTGCAGGATTTGTTGGACAAGGGATTTATAAGGCCTAGTGTGTCCCCGTGGGGAGCTCCAGTTCTGTTTGTTAAAAAGAAAGATGGCTCGATAAGAATGTGTGTAGATTATCGGCAATTGAACAAGCTGACTGTGTGAAATAAGTATCCATTGCCCCGCATCGATGATTTATTTGATCAATTGCAGGGGGCAAAGTACTTTTCAAAGATTGATTTGAGGTCAGGTTACCATCAGTTGAAGATTAAGGAGGAAGATGTGCGGATAACAGCTTTCCGGACAAGGTATGGGCACTATGAGTTTTTGGTGATGCCATTCGGACTTACGAATGCACCTGCAGCGTTTATGGACTTGATGAATCGGGTGTTCAAGCAATACCTTGACCAGTTTGTGATTGTTTTTATTGACGATGTGTTGGTGTACTCTAAAACTAAAGAGGAGCATGAGGTGCATTTGGGAATTGTGTTGCAGATTCTACGGAAAGAGAAATTGTTTGCAAAATTTTCCAAATGCGAGTTCTGGTTGGAAAGAGTATCATTTCTAGGCCATGTAATATCGGCTAAGGGTATTGAAGTAGACCCGCAGAAGGTGGAGGCAATTGTGAAGTGGCCGAGGCCGACCAATGTGACTGAAGTACGGAGTTTTCTTGGGTTGGCAGGCTATTACCATCGTTTTGTTGAGGGCTTTTCCTCCATTGCTGCACCATTGTGTAGGTTGACCCAAAAGAAGAAACAGTTTGTGTGGACTGATGCTTGTGAGGCTAGCTTCCAGGAGCTGAAATATAGGTTAACCACTGCACCAATACTTGCATTGCCAAAGGAGAATGGTGTGTATACTGTTTATTGTGATGCATCAAGGATTGGTTTGGGCTGCGTTTTGATGCAGGATGGCAAGGAGATTGCCTATGCGTCCCGAAAACTAAAAAAGAATGAGGAGAATTACCCGGTGCACGACCTTGAGATGGCACCAGTGGTGTTTGCTTTGAAAATCTGGAGACATTATTTGCATGGGGAACCTTGTGAGATTTACACGGACCACAAAAGTTTGAAGTACATAATGGAGCAACGGGATCTGAACTTGAGACAACGGAGATGGGGAGAGTTGCTCAAAGATTATGATTGCGTTATCAAGTATCATCCCAGAAAAACAAATGTTGTAGCAGATGCATTAAGCCGGAAATCTGTTGGTAGTTTGGCGCATCTTAGTGTGGCCGGAAGACCCTCAGTTGGAGCTTGGCATGAGTTGTTGGACCAAGGCTTGCAATTTGAGGTAGCTAAATTAGGAGTATTATTGGCACACTATCAAGTGCATCCTGTTTTAAATAAGGAAATTGCTAAGGCCCAAAATGATGACACGGAAACAAAATCATGGAAGGAAAAGGCAAGCCAGGGGCAACTAGCTGGATTTGTGGTATCGGATGATGGTATTCTAAGGTTGGGCACAAGGATGTATGTCCCTGATGTCAGTAATCTTCGTAGCAAACTTTTGAAAAAGGCACATCAAACTCGATATACACTGCATCCGGGTTCCACCAAGATGTATCACGATTTGAAAACACATTATTGGTGGAATAACATGAAGCGGGATGTGGCAGATTATGTTGCTAAATGTTTGATATGCCAACAAGTAAAGGGTGAGCATAAAAAACCACCAAGGTTGCTTCAGCCCTTGTTTGTCCCAGAATGGAAGTGGGAAAGAGTTGCTATGGATTTTGTTAGTGGATTGCCCCACACTGCGGGTGGATTTGATTCCATTTGAGTGATTGTTGATAGATTAAGTAAATCTGCTCACTTTTTGCCAGTGAAGACTACTTATAATTTTGCCAAACTAGCTCAAATTTATATTGATGAAGTTGTGAGATTACATGGTGTGCCGGCGTCGATAGTTTCTTATCGAGGTCCGCAATTCACATCAAGATTTTGGCGAAGCTTCCACGAAGCTGTGGGAACTCAACTTGATTTGAGTACGGCATTCCACCCTCAAACAGATGGGCAAAGTGAACGGGTGATACAAATTCTGGAAGATATGCTGAGAGCTTGTGTGCTAAGTTACAGAAATAGTTGGGATAAATACTTGTCACTTGTCGAGTTTGCTTACAATAATAGTTATCAATCCAGTATTGGTATGGCCCCATATGAGATGTTATATGGCCGCAGATGTCGAACACCGGTCTGTTGGGATGAAGTTGGAGTCAAGAGACTACTTGGACCTGAAATTTTGGAAATGACAGCCGAGAAAGTAAAGATAGCTCGGAAGAATTTGGCTACTGCCCAAAGTAGACAGAAGTCCTATGCAGACAATAGAAGACGGGAACTAGAATTTTCAGTTGGGGACATGGTATTCCTCAAAGTGTCGCCCACCAAAGGAGTACTTCGGTTCGGAAAGAAAGGAAAGTTGAGCCCTCGATATTTAGGTCCATTTGAGATACTTGAGAGGATTGGACTAGTAGCATATCATCTTGTATTACCCCCGAAAATGTCACAAATTCACCCGGTGTTTCATGTCTCGATGTTAATAAAATATTTGCCGGATCCCTCACATGTCCTTGTACCACAAGATATTCAGTTGGGGAAAGAACTAACATATAAAGTACAACCAATTATGATAGTAGACAGGCAGGCATGTAGACTCCGTAATAAGGAAGTCACTTCTGTGAAGGTTTTGTGGGAAGATGCCTCAGGGCAGGAGGTTACTTGGGAATCCAAAAAAGAGATGTTGGACAAGTACCCGCACCTATTTCCAGGTAAATTCAAGGACGAATTTTATAAAGGGGGAGATGATGTAATAACCCAACTAATCGAAGCCTAGTATGTTTACTTGATGAGGATGGGCGCTGGGATGAGAGTTGGTATCAGTTGGCCTCAGTTGGCTAACCTACAGTTTCTGTTGGCTAGCATTGGATCGGTTTGATTAATTAGTTTGTAAGTAGTCTTAATCACGGGTTAGTGTGTGCTGATTGTTTGAGAAAACTGATTGAGGGCTAAGTATGGGGGGGTATGTTGGCTTAAGTTGATAGGTTGGAATTTAAGTAGGTGGTGGAGAGGAGTTTGAGCAAGGTGGCAGATTTTGGGGAGAAGGGGGCTGCAAGTGGCTGCTGACTGAGCTGCTAGCTTGAGTTTAAGTAGTCAAGCAAGCACCTCAAGCCCCATTTCTGCCCAAAAACGTGATAGGCACTAAGGGAGAAACACTTTCCATCTTCAGGGTTCTCTCAAGCAGTACGAACACAAAGGAAGGGGGTAAGTGATCTGAGTTGGATTTCTTAGTGGTTTTGGTATGAATTGACTTGCTAGGTGTGCTGTGAGTTTGGACAGTGCACCAATTCGGTTTTGTGGGAAGCCTAAGGCTGTGATGCTATGTGTTTAGGTTGTAAGAGGGTTTCTGGTTGCGTGGGGGTGTTAATTGAGTGATTGGGTGCGCAATTGGCCTTTTGAGAGGCCAATAGGTGCGCTAAAATGCGCAGTTGGCCCTGCTGGTGCACCCTTGGCCCCCTGGTTAGCCTGTTGGCGAGCCTGTGGGTGTACCAATGCACTGGCACTTAGGTGTAAACGCCTCTTTAATTGATGTTTTGCTACTTAAGTGATGTTGTGCTCGTTGTTAATGTATCTTTATGCATGTGCAGGTACTAGAACCCAAGGAGCACCAAAGGAAGGAGAAGGGCCTAGTGAGGCCTGAATTTGTGTAAGTTTGGTTGCATACTTGTGTGATGGCTGTGATGCTTATGGGCTTGGTGGACGATCCAATTTCCCATTGAGATGGCACCTATGGTGCAATTGAGATGTTGAGATGTTTGATAATATGCCTTGGCTTGAGATGAGTCCGATATTCGGACTATGCATTCCATGCATTCCATTTGCATCATGACATTACATGAGATGGTTTGATGGTGGACCTTGCAGTGCTCCTAGGCTTCTTGGTCAATTGAGATGATGGTGGTGTTGTGCTTGGCGCCGTGTATGGTTGTCGTAGCCAAACTGATATGCCTCGTACGTGGGGCTGTAGGCTAAGAAGTAACACTGTTGGCAGGGCTACCAGACCCGCAGGTAGGCTAGGTACAACTCCACGATAGCTTACCCGTGGGCTGATCACGGCGACATGAGATGTTTGGTTATTGGATGTTATTTGCCGCTTGTTTGTGTCTTTGCTAATGCCTTGTATGACCACCTGCTTATTGAGCCGTGGACTCACCCCCCATTCTTTCCACACCCATGTTTCAGGGCTAGGAGAGCACAAGCAGCTGGTGTGGGCAGGTTCGAGAGGCGTATCTTTGTAGCGATGGGTATATAGCCAGACTTGGTCTCTCTTGGAGTATATGAGCTTGTAAGGGTTGGCTAAAAACTGATACTTGTAGTGCCCCGACTTATTGTACATAATCTATGTAAATATAAGCTGAATGTTTGCGTGTACACGTTCGTATTTTGTATTGTGATGCCCGCTTTGATAATTGCTGCGCGTTAGTTACTGTTGCCCGTATGGCTAGCTCTGCCTACAGTTTGGCTTAGGCCTTTGGGTGCCCTGTGCTGGTCGCTAGGCTGGCTCGGGTGCCTGGCCGGTCACGTTTGACGGGGCGTGACAAGAAGCATCACTGAACATCGTGTACTCCACTCCGGGTCTCGGAACAGTCAAAACCGATGCAGAAGTCAACCGACTCTTCAACTCCTCAAAACTCTTCTGACAACGATCATCCCAAACAAAAGTACAGTCTTTCTTTAACAGCTTAGTCATGGGACCCGTTATTAAGGAAAAACCCTCAATGAACCTCCGGTAGTAACCAGCAAGTCCAAGAAAACTCTGTATCTCCGATACACTCTTCGATGGCTCCCAATCCATGACTGCCTTAATCTTGGCCGGGTCCACCTTAATGCCTTCACCGGACACAATATACCCAAGGAACGCGACCTCATCAAACCAAAACTCACACTTGCTGAGCTTGGCATAAAGCTGTTCTTCTCTCAACCTCTGCAAAACCTGTCTCAAGTGGTCCTTATGTTCAGCCTTACAACTCGAGTACACTAGAATATCATCAATGAACACTACCACAAACCGGTCCAGAAATTCATGGAAGACCTGTTGCATCATACACATGAACACTGCCGGTGCATTCGTCAGCCCAAACGGAACAACCACAAACTCATAATGACCATACCGAGTGCGGAAAGTAGTCTTCGGTATGTCTTGCTCTGCAATCCGAACATGATGGTAACCAGATCACAAGCCAGTCTTCGAGAATACAGATGCACCCTGCAACTGATCGAACAAGCCATCGATCCTAGGCAAAGGATACTTGTTCTTCACAGTCACCTTGTTCAACTGTCTATAGTCCACACACATCCGCATACTGCCATCCTTCTTCTTCACAAACAAGACCGGGGCACCCCAAGGTGAGATGCTCGGTCTAATGAAACCCTTTTCCAACAACTCCTCCAGTTGTTTCTTCAACTCTTGAAGTTCTGTCGGAGCCATTCTGTAGGGCGGTCTAGAAATAGGTGCAACTCCCGGTACCAAGTCAACTGTATACTCCACCTCCCGCTCCGGAGGCAACCCAAGTAGATCATCAGGAAATACATCGAGAAACTCCCGAACAATTGGAATATCCTCCACTCCAGGTACTGGTATCGAAGAATCAACCACATGAGCTAGAAAAGCATCACAACCCTCTCGGATCATCCTGAAAGCTTGGATGGCCGAGATAGAACACGCCGATAGGGCTCTTCGCTCTCTAACGAACACCAATCTACGCCCCAACAGAGAAGACAAAGAACTTCTCTGGCCCGACAATCAACTACTGCCTGGTGTCTGGACAACCAATCCATGCCTAAGATAACATCAAACTCTCCCAAGTCCATGACAACAAGATCAGAAGGAAAACTCTCACTATCATACTCTATCGATACATCTCTACAAACTCGATCAATAACTACTATATCACCTGTGGGTAAACAGACTCTCAGGGGTCTACTAAGGTTATCATCTTCTATGTTATGAGTGGTCATGAATGCACATGATACAAAAGAGTGTGTTGAACCTGGATCAACTAAAGCATGTGCATACTGACCAAAAACTATAAATGTACCTGCTATAACCTATGGGGCATCAGCAGCCTCCTCTCAAATGATGGCATAAACCCTAGGAGCTGCAGCAGACTGAGTCGCACCCCCATGGTTCGAAGCTCTAGAACCCCCACGACCTCAACCCTGTTGTCCGCCACCCCTGTTCGGACCAGAAGAAACAGCACCACTAGCCACAGAACTCTGTACTGTATACTGGGAACCACTGCCACCATTATCCCTAATCCACTTGTAACAAGATGACTTCTGATGTCTCGGCTTATTGCAATACCAGCATGTACCCGAGAATCTTGCCGAGGAACCCCGTCCCTGAGATCCAGACTGATAGGACCGTCCTCCCGAGGATCTGCCTAGTCCACCCTAATAGCTCTGCCCTCGGGACTTCTTCGAACCTCGGTAAGAAGAACCCTGTCCACCAGAATAATCTGCATCTCCAGCATCAGAATATTGCCTCTTCTGTCCTGAAGCAGATGACTGCTTCCTCTGCTCGGCTGTCCGAGCCTCCTTCCCGATCAACTGAACACTCTCAGCATCAAAAGCAGCCTCACAAATTGCCTCCCAAGTCTTGTGCCCTCCACCAGCCACAGCTAACGCCAACTCCGTACGTAAGCCGTTAACAAACCGCCTACATTTAGTCACCTCATCGGGCACAAACTCCCTAGCATAAGAGAGAAGGATGCTGAACCGGATCCTGAAAGCTGACACAGACTCCTCTAGTCCCTGCTTCACCTCAAGAAGCTACTTTTTCTGCTCCTCCAGAAAACCAACAGTTAGAAACTCCTTGTAGAATTTCTCCTTGAAATCCTCCCAAGGCATCTCCACTGGCCTCGGTAGGTTGGCCACAACTTCCTGCCACCATGTCAATGCATATCCCGTGAACTTGTGTGCCGCAAATCGAGCCTTGTGCTCAGGTGCACAAGTGAACTTCTCCAGAACATTCTCCACCTGGCGGAACCAATCATCAAACTCCTTGGCTTCGCCCTCCTCACCAGAGAATTCCTTAACCGCTGACTTATCCATATGCTTATACCCGCTCTCCATACCACCTGCCGTAGCAGGTGCTACCGGTTGGGCACCCTGTTGCTGCTGCTGCTGAAACTGCTGGAACTGTTGCCACTGCAAGAAAGCCTGATACTGCTGGAACGCTGGGTCCACAACAGGTGGTACGGGTGGCACAACATTCTGTTCTCCTCCACCTGCAGCATTATTCCCTGCTGCATTATTGTTCCCCTGACCAACGGGAACCTGCATCACCGACACATTGTCGGAGACATGAGTAGCGGCGTCATCCTCAGCATTGTGCTGCCCCTGGTGATCCATATCAATGCCTATATGAATGCAAATGAGTCAAAAACACTTTTAAAGTCATAAATCCGGAAACATGCCAACCACATAAAGCAAACAGTTTATATTTTACATCTGTTGTGTGTTGAGTCAAAAACATTTTTAAAGTCATAAATCCGGAAACATGCCGACCACCACAATGCCAACAACAACAACCAACATACAAGCTAGGAAGAAATCAGAACCCCAGAAGAAAAAGAAAAGAGGAGAAGAACCAAGAAAACTCACCCGTGCTCGTGGCTCCTTCCCTTCCCGACTGCAGCGACGGCGGCGGCAGCGTGCACCAGTTGCGGCGAGGGAGACGAAGCTGCGGTGAACGGCGAGGAGAAGAAAGGTATATGATTTGCTGTTGACGACGAGAGTGAGGGAGGGTGAAGAGGAAGAGAGGGGATTCGGGGACAATCCGATTGTAGCTGCAAATCGGAGAAGAGGATTTCGTGGGGGAGAGAGAGAGAGATAGAGAAAGAGAGGGAGAGAGAGAGAGAGCTGCGGCGGAATGGAGAAAAGAAGAAAAGAGGGAAAAGAGAGGAAGAGAAGGGAAAGGCTTAGGGTTTTGTCCCGCCCGAGCCAAAACGACATCGTTTGGCTTGGGCGCGGTCAACCCGCCCTTCCTGGTCAACTTCCCCTTTTTTTTCTCTCTCTTAAATCAAAACGACATAGTTTTGATTCGAACTACGGCAAACCCCGTTTCTCCCCAAAACAGGTTCTCAAACCCGACGAATCTCAAACACCCTTTAACAACCACTTAAAATTAACATTTCCAAGGGAAATAATTTATTTCCATAACCAAAAATCCGGAATTTCCTCAAGGGTAAAATTGGAATAAAAATTCTAAAAATTCCATAAATTAATTTATGAAAATCCGGGGCGTTACAATATCATTCTTAAACCTTAAATTAAATCATTAATTACTTAATTATATATATATATAGCCAAAATATATAGTTATAATCCATAATTAAATTATGTCCTTGTATTATCCAGCCAACGGAAATATCGGTAGCAATATATAGTAGAATAAGGTAAATAAAATAAGGTATGGGCCTATGTTTTAGCCCAGAAGATTGGAGATTAAAAGTATTAGAAATGTAGTTGTAATACTAACTCACATAAACATAATTTAAGTTATTTCGGAAATTAAACTCGGTGGACCTTCACATTCGTTTAGCCCAACTAATATCATCATAATTTCAAAAATTAAATAAGAGACATAATTAAAATAAGTAAACGATATGGGCCTTTTATTAGCTAGCCCAATTAAAATCAACAATTAAATTTCAATGGGCCTTTTACGAGCCCAGGTAAACATAAATAAAATTAAAATGGGAGTTTAAATACTATGGGCCTTTTTAATAGCCCAATCGGAAAATTAAGCATAAAGTAAATAAATGCATAAATAAAATAAATAAAAGCGTAAATGAAATAAACAAAAGACATAAATTAAATAAAGCATAATTAAATAAATAAAGCATAAATAAAATTATAGGTTATTATTAATTAACTTAATTAATCGTTTAATTTAATTGTCATTTTATGTCCGAGTCCGTTTAATATCGTTGGGGTTCGTTAATATGATGCATATGGATGCTCCAAGGCTCGGGTTTTACCTACAGTCCATTTTCGAGCTCGCCGGGAAATTCCCGAGACTGCCGAAACCTCGCCGGATTCCGGCCAAGCACTGTTCGCGCAGGCAATAACATTCCTAAATCCATCAAACAGTCCATCATCAACACGTCAGTCCCAAGAGCAGCATCTCCACTGCCTTTTGAAGCTCGCCGTCATCAGTAACACAAACCCCACCAACGACCATCCACCACCCATGGCCAATGCCACCACGGAAAACACCCACAATCCACAACCGTCAACACACCATCAACGTCACAGCGACCATGCGTCCACACCCGTTTCAACAACACAAAGCCACAACCAAACAAACAACAAGCCAAGAACCGATTAGCTCAATCCCGTCACGAATCGGCTCATAAACAGGAAGAAAAAGAGACAAAGAAAGAGGGTCTGGGTTCGTTGTCAGGCCTTACCGTGCGATCGGCGACGGAGGTGGGCAGCGGCAAACACGTGCTCGGAGGAAAGGAAAGGGACGGCAGCAAAGGAGGAGCAGATGACTCATGGGGGAGGGATGATGTGTGTTGATTGAGGGAGAAGCTGAGACAATTAGGAACTGATGGGTGTGTCTCGGTGAGTGAGGGAGGAAGGAAAGAGGAGGAAGGTGGTGGTCCAGTGGTTTGAGGTGGCGATGGTGGGTTGAGGGAGAGGCGACGGCGCGGCAGGGAGGGGCTGGTGGCGAAGAGAAGAGGAGAAGGCAGAGGAATTGGGGGGAGAGGAGAAGGGATGGGGATGTGTGGTTGGCGGCGTGGTCAAGGTAGACAGAGGAAAGAGGGGTCGGCGAGGGAAGAAGTGAAGAAGGAGAAGGATGGGTATGCAGGGAGAAAAGAGAACGAGGGGAGAGGTGGGTGCAGAGGAACCGGGGAAGGGGAGGAGAAGAAATAGATGAAATGAGGAGGAAGAAGACAAGAAGAAAGAGAAGATTGAAGAGAAAGGGGTAGGGTCGGTTGAGAGGAAAAAGAGAAGGAAGGAAAAAAAAAACGTGGGCGGCAGGCGGCAAAAGAGAAAAGAAAGAAGAAAGGAAGGAAGAGGAGGAAAGGAGAAAAAGAAAAGAAAAGGGAAAGGAAAGAAAAGAAGGAAAAGAAAAGAAAAGAAGAGTGGCCACGTGGCAAACCACGATTGGCCGGTCCAGATTTTTGTGTCGGAATAACGTGATCGCAGGGGTACTCTCGTCTTTCCGTCTCGAGTCCGAAAATACAACTTGGGCTCGGAAAATCCGATTAATATCCCTGAGCATCGTCCAAGTCTCAAAATTGAAAACCGAGGCTCGGTTAACGAAAGACACTCCAAAATGTGTATCGGTCGAAACTATGTTAGGCCTTGTGTTTAACATTTTAACTCAATCTTTGTAAAACATATGCATAATTAACAGTTTATTTAAATTCTTTAAAATTCAAAATAAAGTCCAAAGAAGAATTTTCCTTTTCAAATTATATTTGGTAAATTATCGCAACATGAATTTCTTAAAAAAATTAATGATAATTGATTAGGAAAATAATAATAATGATGGTAACAATAATAATAATTTGAGAGTAGTAAAAAATAATAGTGAGAATGGTGATAAATGGCTCGGATTGGTAAAATTCTTGATTAACAGCGATAAAATTTTATTAACCACCGTAAAAATTAAAACAACTTGGTAAAAATTATGAAAATTTTTACCCGGGTCGTTACAACAAATGATGCAGGTATAAATTTACAAAATTAATTATTATTTATATCATTATTGAGTATTTTATTTTATTTATTTTCCAATTTTTTTTATTTTCTATTTTAATGTTATTTCTTCATAATAATAGTTTTTTTAATTTTTTCCTGATTTATATTTTTATAAATTAAACTTTTATTTTTTATATTTGGTTTATTATTAATTAACTACTTTAATATTTTCATTTATTGTTTAATTTATTTTTTGGTCTCATTGATGTATCTTTAAACATAAAAAATTAATTATTATTAAATAATTTATTTTAATTTTTCTGATTTATATTCTATTTTCTAATATTTTTTTGCATAATAATATTTTTTTATTTATTTTCCTGATTTATATTTCTCTAAAATTAGTCTCTTAAGTTTTTTCTATTTTTTTTATCTTTCATTAATTCTTTTGATTTTTATTTCTATTGTTTAATGTTTTAATTTTTTTTTGGCTCATAAATCCATGTTTAACTTTACAAAATTAATTATTTATATTATTATTAAATAGGTTTTCAAAAAATTTATTTTTTGGTCTATATTATTTTTTCTTTTTAAAATTTTTATAATAATTTTTTTATTCATTTTTCTGATTTATGTTGTAAAAATTACTCTCTTATATTTTTTATTTTTCGTTTCTTATTAATTAATTCTTTTTAACTTTTTCTTCTGTTATTTAATATTTTTTTTATTTTAGGGGCCAATAATGCATGTTTAAGTTTAAAAAATTAGTTATTATTTATATTATTATTAAAAAATCTATTTTATTTATTTTTTTTGATTTATATTCTAATTTTTATTTTAATATTTTTTTAATTATTTCCCAGATCTATATGAAAAAATGGAGAAAAATTGATATAAAATATATAATTTGGAAACAAATCATGTGCAATTTTTTTAAATATTACATAACAAATGCTTAGAAATAGTAGTTAAAATGTTAAATTTTTTTAAAAAATAATTAATAGGCAAGCCCGTGGAATCCACGGAAGTGAGCTAGTGAATAACTTTTCAAGCCCTGAACTAGTTTGAATGGTTTAGTTAGTAATTCTTAAAATAATAACTATATTGTGACCATATATACTGTCAATCCAGAGCACTACATTTGTCCACATGGCCGGTTTCATGTCCTGAACCCCTTTTTTTTTTTTCTGATCTACTTGCCAACCATGGGAACCACCACCTGGCTGCCATGCATCACCCATCACTGCTTTTTGGGTAGCTTTCTAATTTCTTATTATTTGGTAAAAACGGGTAATTAACTGTCATGTTTTCAACTTAGAATTGTTATCTTAATCAGCTTAAACATGGATAGTGCTTTTTTTATTCAAGCACACATATTAATAGTGGTGAGAACCTGTTTCCACAGACGACGACGACCAACACTTTAACGTGATTGTCACGGCACCTATTCCAAATGACTTACGAACACGAATAGACTTGTTAATTAAGGCAATATAAAAAAAGATATATCGAGGAGGAGCTGCTAATTAATTCATTAATTCTCAAGAAAAGTTAAGCAGATTATGAATAAGAGTAGGATTGATATCACCAAAGTTTTGCCAGAGGACTGCATAGCCTTTGTCATATCAAAAACATCCCCAAGAAATGCATGCAGATCATCACTGGTCTCCCATGCCTTCCAATCTGCTGCAGATTCTGATGGTGTCTGGGGTGGATGTTTGCCCTCTGATCTTCAGGAAATCATCTCCAAGTCTGATCAACCATCACAAAGGTTGCTTTCTACCTTGTCCAAAAAGAAACTTTATTTCTACCTATGTCATAATCCAATCCTCATCAACAATGGCACCATGGTAAGCATATATAATGTTTCTCCCATTAATTAAAGCTGCTTGTATTTGTTGCCTTGTCTTTGTCTATCAATTGTAATGAGAGACTTGCTTCTGGAATTAAGCCAGTAATTTAAATTCACTTGCTTAATTCTTGTTCCTTGTTTGGTTATTTGGTCCTCCTGATCATATTGATATTGGGTCAATTGCAATATTTAACAGAGTTTTGCCTTGGAGAAAGAAAATGGGAAGAAAAGGTACATGGTTGGGGCAAGAAGCCTTTCAATTGCATGGGGGGATGCACCTTCGTATTGGACTTGGGAACATTTGCCAGAATCTAGGTCAGTTCTTCTTATTCTATCTTCTTTTGTGTCGAGCGCAAACTTCATAAATTTGCAGGGGAAATGATTTAATTTATCCCTCATATACCTTTTTTGTGGTTATGGATATATGTTCAACCTAAACATGCCAATCTTTTGGATGTGAGCTTGGGGTCCGAATTCAACATCTGGATTTCGAGCCCTAGTCGTAACTTGTTAAAAAAAAACAGGTAACTAATTAACCATCCTCATAAATAAGTAATTAGATGTTATTGATTGATTACATGTTCTGCATGGTCAACCATTCATTTACAGATTCTCTCAAGTGGCTAGGCTTAAGGAAGTTTGGCGGCTCGACGTGAAGGGGAGGATTGAGGCTAGAATTTTGTCAAATCACACAACCTATGCAGCTTATTTTGTGTTCAAATTTGCCAACCCCACAGTTGGATTTGACAAGAACCCTGTGGAAATGAATGTCCACTTTGAAGGAAGTACTACGAGTGGGACAAAGCGGCAAGCCTTTTTAGACCCTCCAAAGAAAATACGTCAAGTTGTAAAGGATCGGGAAGATGGGTGGATGGAGGTAGAGATGGCTAAATTCATCAATGAAAGTGGGGATGATGGGACTATTTTGTGTGGTCTAAAGGAAGTTGTACATTACAAGTATGGCTTGATCATTCAGGGAATCGAGTTTAGACCTGGATTGTATTGACGAATTTCTTGCCTCACATACTATATGTATATATATGTGTGTGTGTGTGTGTGGCGATGTGCTAGCTAATGTTGGGAGAATGCTTAATTTATTTTTGAGGTTACTAGCATTTTAATTTGTTGCCACTTTGATATGTTTTTAATGTTGCTTTGTACAGAAATTATACGTTCAATTTTATAATTAATGTTGGTGCCATACCTAAGAAGGGCCGAAGATTGTTACTAGTAAAACAAGTCAGAGTTATTAATAAAAAGAACAAACTGCCCCCTATGGTTAGAGTTGGATGATCAAGCCACAGTTCATTGGATCTTGGAAGGAACAGTGTGGTCAGGGGATTATGAAGAAATTGCTGCACAAGTCCAGCTACTGTTGGAATCACGTAACTTTTGTTCTCTTGATTTTGTGACTGATGATACAAACAGATCTGTAATAGCTCTTGTTGAGCTTGTCCCATATTTTTGCAAGGGGGTCTATTTTACACTCTCCACTCCACCAATTGTAATTAATACCCTCCTGAGGAAGGACAAGCGAACACTGGGTTGGAACCCAACTTTGGTATATTTTGACGTAGATTTAATATACACAACTCCCGGGTTAACTTAGGTCACTTGTTTACGACTATTATTCAAGCTCCAGGTTTGTGTATACGAGTATGCAACGTCTTTATGATTCTTATCATATTTTTATTTAGACTAGTTTTTATGCACCTGCATTCACACGTGGTTTAGTATTGCATTTTGTAGTATTGCATTTCTAAAAATTATCTATACTATATATAAAAGCACGAAGAGAGCGAAACAACCGAAAATACAGAAATAACCCTATTTAGTAATAATAATAAAAATTAACATCTTATCTTATTTAATTGAAACGACATATTATACAATAATGAATGACCTTGTAGTTTTTATATACTATATATAAAAATACTAACTCAAATAAAAAAATAGCTCTACTTAATATTAATAATGATAAATCAATATTTTATTCTTATTTTGTTGAAATGAACTAGATAACAATGAATAATATTTATTTAATTGACTTGTAATTCTTATTATAATCAAGAAAATATCTAGAAACAATCTTACAGATCTATACTATATATAAAAGCACGAAGACAGCGAAATAGCCGAAAATACAAAAATAATCCTATTTAGTAATAATAATAAAAAATTAATATCTTACCTTATTTAATTAAAACGACATGTCATATAATAATGAATGACATGTAGTTTTTATATACTATATATAAAAATACTAACTCAAATAAAAAAATAGCTCTACGTAATATTAATAATGATAAATTAATATTTTACTCTTATTTTGTTGAAATGAACTAGATAACAATGAATAATATTTAGTTAATTGACATGTAATTCTTATTCTAATCAAGAGAATATGTAGAAACAATCCTACAGAGTATTAAAAATAATAAATTAGCATTATTCTTATTTTAGTGAGACGAGTGTAATAAACAATGTACAACATATATGTAACAGTCTGGGTAAAAATTTTGGATTTTTACCGGGACTGTAAAAGTCTTTTTACCGTGATTTACTGTTGAATTAGTCTTGGATAATTAATTCAAGGTAAATCGAGCGTCATTTTTCAAAACCGAGAGTTTTCCCGCGCTTGTGATTTTTCCGTGGATTTTTCGGGCCTAAGTTGGTATTTTTCGGGTCCTGGAATTCTCAGAAAAATCACACCGGAAAATAACTAAGGGGGTATCAGTTATTTTCTGGTCCGGACCGGACTCGCTCTGTAATGCAGACAAGCTGCATTATTACAGATTCACAGGTCGCACAGTGATTATCACGCCTATAAAAAGAAGAGAGGAAACTAGGAGAGGAAGAGGAGAAGAGAAAAAAAAAAAAAGAGAAAAGGAGAGGAAAAAGAAAAAGAGAGGAAAAAAAAAAAAAAAAAGAGAAAAAGAAAAGAAAAAGGAAAAAAAAGAAGAAAGAAAAGAAATAAATAAAAAAATAGAAAAAAAAGAAACAGAGAGGGGGTGAAAAAAAATAAAGAAAGAAAAAAAAGAAATTTGGAAAATAGAAAAGAAAAGGGAGAAAAAGAAGAAAATAGAAAAAAAGAAGAAAAAAAATAAATAAAACGGTGAACAGTAGTCACCCCGGAGCCCCTGCCACTATTCACCAAACGGAGTTTCGCGCCGCCTCTCGCTGCACCACCACCGCCGTCAGGGTCGCCGTGCCATCGCGACCTCGACGCCGTCGCCTCCTCCCGTCCCCGCTGCGAGACGCGCCGCCAAAGAGCCTAGACCCAACGCAGACCCGGCGGATCCAACTCCCTTGCGTCTTCCGCTTCCTGCCGACGATGCAGCACTGGTTTTCCGCCGCAAACACGCCGCTCGTGCTGCCTCAGCGTCGTGGTTGAGCTCGCGTCCTCTCCTCGCGCCTGTCGTCGCGCCGCCGCCGCTGCAACCCGAGGTGAGCAACGGGTTTTGAGAGCCGACCCGTTTTCTTGGACGGGTCTATACTGTGGGTTGTTCTGGGTTTTGGGTTGGACGATTGGGCTGGCTGGGCTTGGCACAGTGCAAGCCTGGGCTTGGTACTGTTCAGCCCAGTCCGATTTTATTAAAAAAAAAGAATATACATATATATAATTATTTTCTGGTAATTAATTTTGAATAAAAATTATATATTTACTTTGAGAAAATTATGGCCAATTTAATTCTGGTATTTTTAGGAAAATATAAATATATATACATTGATAAATAATTAAGTTATGTTTTGGAAACTATTATTATTTGGAAAAAAATATAAATATCATGAAATTAATTCCTGAAAATTTTATACATATATTATTTTTCCTGGAAAATTATGGTTGTGGAAATATATATATATATATAGCTACTTTGGAAATTAAAGGTAAAAATATTTTGCATTGGAAAATATTATTATTATATATATTTAGAAAAAGATAAATACTATATATATTTTTTGGGAATTATAAATACGTTATTATTTTTCTAGGAAATTATGATGATTATTATTTTGGAGAATTACAAATAATTTATGAAAATATTATGGAAAGAGTTTTAATTAAAGTATGGTACCGAAATTATATTCGGATATACGTACGGTATTATATTTCCAGTAAAAGATTATAATAACGGATATGAGCCGGGATGGGTTATTTCGCAGTTTGGCATCATAGTATACCGATTATGTGCTTCTAAGTGTATATATTGTTTTGTTGTATAGGTTTGGATATCGGGCAGTTTCCTGAGGAGCCGGCGTCAGACCAGTCATTGTCTTCGGAATTCAGTAATCGGCCAAGGTGAGGATGGATTTCCTTCAATATGTGCCTGTATTACTCGGTTATTGTGCTTGATGTTTATTGCACCGTTGATGATTGTATTTGTTGTGATTGTTGTCGGGATGTTTATCCCTGTATTTTGATTTGGTATATTTGGGATGTTTATCCCCGTGTTGATTTTCTGTGTCTTTTGGTTCAAAGTATAAAATGGGTTAGTAATAAATTGTGATAAGGGTGTCGATCCTTGATTTTTGATAGGGATGTCTATCCCGGTATTTTGGTTAGGGATGTCGATCCCTGAGATTTGGTTTTATTTGATGATGATATAATTGTCACGTGGTAAGTAGTGGTACGACTCGATGGTTTAAGACTATTTCGTGGTGGCCTTGACCTGGGATACTTGTGATAAGCATGTCTATGCTTGGGATGTCTATCCCGTGATTATTTTTGGGATGTCTATCCCGTGATTATTTTTGGGATGTCGATCCCTGGGTTCTCTGGATTTGGTCTGGCACCCGGAATGTGTTGATAACCAGGTCTGACCGCTAGCTTATCCGTGACGGGGCTCGGAGAGATAAAAATTGAAAATTGGATATTTGTTTTAGTCTTTTTGGTCATGGACCGATTTTGGGTTGAGTCTTTATTTTTATGTGTTTGGCTGTTTAGCCCGTGTTTGACTTGAGTAGTTATAGTGTGCATATTGATTGTCTTTCTTTCGTCGGTGAGCACTTCGGACTCACCCCTCACCTGCGGGCTTTCATCCCGTAGGATGAGATATTTTTGGTACAGGTTGGTGCATTCCAGACAGGCTGCAGCGTTATCCCTTGGACAGGGCTCGGATCCATAGTTTGCATCAGTGTCGCATACAGTGTTTGTGAGTTATTAAGTCTTTCGCTGTGCATTATATTGATATTATTGGGCCATTAGGCCGGTTTTGTTATTTATGATGTTTCCTATTTTGGGCTGTTGGGCCCGAGTTTCTATTGTACACACTGTATGCTGGGTTTGATTTTGGTTGGGTTGTCACAGTTTCGGCACGTGTTTACTGTGTACGGTAAATACGGGTCGGGGCGTTTCATTTTGGTAGCGGAGTGGGCGTTAGGTCTTGTTGGGCAGTCTTGTGTATTTGTTATCCTTGTTTGCATAGTTCGCTCTATTTGTTTATTATTTATATCATTTTAGTTAGTGCATTATGGATCCAGTCAAGGGACGCCAGTTGTCGCAGAACATACACATAAGAGGTAATGATGCCATAAATAAGCGGAAATACAAATATTATTAATATTGCTAATATTAATATTACAAGCAGAAATATTACATTGATATTTTATAAAAATAAAAAAGGAAAATATATTTATCGCCTTGGAACGACATTGACCCTGAAGCTAGTGGGGTCGTTGTTGATGTTGACTTGGATGCTGTCGCTCCACGAGAACCACATGTCGCCTGCGTTGTTCTGGCCGGGAAGCTCGAACCGGTTTGCTTGAGGGAACCAGAGTGGGATGAGACCGTGATCGTCTTGAGGCTGCCACTGGGTCTCGGTGAGAAGGACCATGTTTGGTTTGTATTAGTTCTTCAAGTCCCTCAGAGTACGTGAGAACTCCTGGGAACGCCTAGCGACTCCTCTGCAGTTCCACACCAGTAGTCGGGCCTTTGGCCAAGTTACGGGCAGACGAGTGACTCTGGGCATGCTCTGGGCCGTCATCGAGAGCTGGTAGTAGGTACCTTGCTCCAGGAAGTGGGAAGTGGACTCTAGGTTGAACTCCTGAAGTCTTTCGGAGATGAAGAACATGATGGAGTTTGCCGAGCCATAGTAGGAGGTCCACAGACTGCCATGGTCCTTCAGGAAGAACGTCTCTTCCATGGGCGTGATGAAGAACGGCGATGAGTAGAGTTCGTCGACGAAGACCAGACGCGGCATCCTGCCGAGCTCGTTCGGTAGTTCTTCTGGACGCTCGTTGACCATGCTGTAGGCCAGTCGGTTCCTTCTGCCTAGGTTGGCACCTTCGACGAAGAAGACGGATGAGAGAGCAGGCATGTTGTTTCGGACGTGTTGGTGTTTTGTTTTTCAGAGTTTTGTGGTTTTGGTTGCCTGGATGTTTTGTTGCTTTTAGATGCTTTTGATGATTTACACCTCACCGCTCCGTCTTTTATACTCGTATGGGGAGCGTGATTACTGTTTTTGATTTTCAAGATTTTGCCTTTTGAAAATTTTACCGTTGTTTCATTTATTGCTTTGTACTTTATACGTTTTTCGGGCTACAAATGCCAAAGTTTTTCAGCCTTTTTCCATCTCGTGATTTTCTTTCGCTCTGGCTACTTTGTCCTTTCTTTTCATGGTTTTTCCATATTTTCCTGCATCTTTAATCACATGCATTCGTGACCGTTAAGGCTAGACTGATGGGACCGTACCTCGAGTAGAGCGCATGTGCGACAAGCTTACACCTGTTCAGACATCATGGAGGTATATGTTGTCTTGACAGACGTTTTTGGCTCATGCGGAAATTGTGAACAAGTGGGTACGTTTCTTTCGAGGGACACAGGACGCTCTCGTGATCGTCACCGTTAGCTCCGTGTGTCACGTTTCTCGGGATCGAGGATGCTTAGGACCGATTTGGGCGCTGGTCATGAAAACAAATTTTTTTGTTTTAATTTCTTTATATTTTGGTTTTGTTAAACGAGATTTAATTTTTAATTTATTTATATTTGAATTTATATTCTTATTGTTGATTTTTGTTTTGCTTTGAGATGTTTTTAACTTTCTGTTAGCATGAGTCTACAAAATTTAATAAGAGAATTTGATTTAAAAAAGGAAACTTATTTTATTTATTTCATAATAGTTTTACAACGGAGAAGAAGTACTCTATTGAGTTACTTGCTTCTCTAGATCTTTTACAAGCTTTTGAACGTTCTTCAAGTGAGGGAAGAGTTCCGCGCACGCCAGTTCGATCTGCAACACCGCCGAGCAGATCTTCTTCAGTGAGACGTTCAACTGCGTTAGAGTCTGCTGCGGAGTGCTGCTTTCAGCCGTCGCCTTGCCCTTTCGATCTTCAGCTTTCTTGCCAGCACGCTTCTTTCGCCGTTTTGGGGAGACGACCATGTGTTCTTTCAGGCCGATGATGTTTGTTTTGAACCGCTTCTTGGGAGGTTCTTCATCGGAGCTTGTCGGGAAGGCAGTGCCGTCGATGTAGCTGTTGTTCTCGGAGTCTGAGGTCGTTCGAGATCGGAGTGGAGAGTCCATGACTCTGTGTGAGTTTGCCAGTCATGAGGTTTGGTTTTTATAGAGGACGAGATGTCGCTTAAGGGTATAAGCGGTATCTCGGGTTGAGGTTGGACACCTGGCAAAGTGTGCCAGAAGCTTATCGTGGTAGGACCCACGGATAAGATGGAATTTCGAGGACGAAATTCTTTTCAAGGTGGGTAGGCTGTAACAGCCCGGGTAAAAATTTTGAATTTTTACCGGGACTGTAAAAGTCTTTTTACCGTGATTTACTGTTGAATTAATCTTGGGTAATTAATTCAAGGTAAATCGAGCATCATTTTTCGAAACCGAGAGTTTTCCCGCGCTCGTGATTTTTCCGTGGATTTTTCGGGCCTAAGTTGGTATTTTTCGGGTCCCGGAATTCTCAGAAAAATCACACCGGAAAATAACTAAGGGGGTATCAGTTATTTTTTGGTCCGGACCGGACTCGCTCTGTAATGCAGACAAGCTGCATTATTACAGATTCACAGGTCGCACAGTGATTATCACGCCTATAAAAAGAAGAGAGGAAACCAGGAGAGGAAGAGGAGAAGAGAAAAAAAAAAAAGAGAAAAGGAGAGGAAAAAGAAAAAGAGAGGAAAAAAAAAAAAGAAACGAGAGAAAAAGAAAAGAAAAAGGAAAAAAAAGAAGAAAGAAAAGAAATAAAAAAAATAGAAAAAAAAAGAAACAGAGAGGGAGTGGGAAAAAAAGAAAGAAGGAAAAAAAAATAAAACGGTGAACAGTAGTCACCCAGGAGCCCCTGCCACTGTTCACCATACGGAGTTCCGCGCCGCCTCTCGCTGCACCACCACCGCCGTCAGGGTCGCCGTGCCATCGCGACCTCGACGCCGTCGCCTCATCCCGTCCCTGCTGCGAGACGCGCCGCCAGGGAGCCTAGACCCGACGTAGACCCGGCGGATCCAGCTCCCTTGCGTCTTCCGCTTCCTGTCGGCGATGCAGTGCTGGTTTTCCGCCGCCAACACGCCGCTCGTGCTGCCTCGACGTCGTGGTTGAGCTCGCGTCCTCTCCTCACGCTTGTTGTCGCGCCGCCGCCGCTGCAACCCGAGGTGAGCGACGGGTTTTGAGAGCCGACCCGTTTTCTTGGACGGGTCTGTACTGTGGGTTGTTCTGGGTTTTGGGTTGGACGATTGGGCCGACTGGGCTTGGCACAGTGCAAGCCTGGGCTTGGTACTGTTCAGCCCAGTCCGATTTTATTTAAAAAAAACAGAATATACATATATATAATTATTTTCTGGTAATTAATTTTGAATAAAAATTATATATTTACTTTGAGAAAATTATGGCCAATTTAATTCTGATATTTTTTGGAAAATATAAATATATATACATTGATAAATAATTAAGTTATGTTTTGGAAACTATTATTATTTGGAAAAAAATAAATATCATGAAATTAATTCCTGAAAATTTTATACATATATTATTTTGCCTGGAAAATTATGGTTGTGGAAATATATATATATAGGTACTTTGGAAATTAAAGGTAATAATATTTTGCATTGGAAAATATTATTATTATATATATTTAGAAAAAGATAAATACTATATATATTTTCTGGGAATTATAAATACGTTATTATTTTTCTGGGAAATTATGATGATTATTATTTTGGAAGATTACAAATAATTTATGAAAATATTTTGGAAAGAGTTTTAATTAAGGTATGGTACCGAAATTATATTCGGATATACGTATGGTATTATATTTCCGGTAAAAGATTATAATAACGGATATGAACCGGGATGGGTTATTTCGCATTTTGGCATCATAGTATACCGATTATGTGCATTTAAGTGTATATATTGTTTTGTTGTATAGGTTTGGATATCGGGCGGTTTCCCGAGGAGCCGGCGTCGGACCGGTCATTGTTTCCGGAGTTGAGTAATCGGCCAAGGTAAGGATGGATTTCCTTCAACATGTGCCTGTATTACTCGGTTATTGTGCTTGATGTTTATTGCATTTGTTGTGATTGTTGTCGAGATATTTATCCCAGTATTTTGATTTGGTATATTTGGGATGTTTATCCCCGTGTTGATTTTCTGTGTCTTTTGGTTCAAAGTATAAAATGGGTTGATAATAAATTGTGATAAGGATGTCGATCCTTGATTTTGGATAGGGATGTCTATCCCGGTATTTTGGCTAGGGATGTCGATCCCTGAGATTTGGTTTTGTTTGATGATGATATAATTGTCACGTGGTAAGTAGTGGTACAACTCGATGGTTTAAGACTGTTTCGTGGTGGCCTTGACCTGGGTTACTTGTGATAAGAATGTCTATGCTTGGGATGTCTATCCCGTGATTATTTTTGGGATGTCTATCCCTTGATTATTTTTGGGATGTCGATCCCTGGGTTCTCTGGATTTGGTCTGGCACCCGGAATGTGTTGATAACCAGGTCTGACCGCTAGCTTATCTGTGACGGGGCCCGGAGAGATAAAAATTAAAAATTGGATTTTTGTTTTAGTCTTTTTGGTCATGGACCGATTTTGGGTGGAGTCATTATTTTGATGTGTTTGGCTGTTTAGCCCGTGTTTGACTTGAGTAGTTATAGTGTGCATATTGATTGTCTTTCCTTCATCGGTGAGCACTTCGGACTCACCCCTCACCTGCGGGCTTTCATCCATAGGATGAGATATTTTTGGTACAGGTTGGTGCATTCCAGACAGGCTGCGGCGTTATCCTTTGGACAGGGCTCGGATCCATAGTTTGCATCAGTGTCGCATACAGTGTTTGTGAGTTATTAAGTCTTCCGTTGTGCATTATATTGATATTATTGGGCCATTGGGCCGGTTTTGTTATTTATGATGTTTCCTATTTTTGGTTGTTGGGCCCGAGTTTCTGTTGTACACACTGTATGCTGGGTTTGATTTTGGTTGGGTTGTCACAGTTCCGGCACGTGTTTACTGTGTACGGTAAGTACGGGTCGGGGCGTTTCAATATAGTTTCTTATTATAATTTTAATATAATCGTATCAAATTTAAAACAGTCTCTTATGGAATAAGCTTAATCAAAATACTTCTTTAATATAACTTAATCATAATACTCCCTAAATATGTGGGGAATGCTATACGTTTGCTAAGCGAACCTCTTACAACAGTGAATGATATTTAGTTCTTATTGTAATAGAGCGAATATATAGAAATACTCTTATTAAGTACTATAAATAATAAATTAATATTACTTTTATTTTGTTGGACGAACTACCAAATAACAATGGTTTACAAGTAATTCTTATTATAATCAAGCGAATATATAGAAATATTCCTACTAAGTACTTAAAATAATAAATTAGCATTACTCTTATGTTAGTGAGATGACTATCATAAATAATAAATAACATATAGTTTCTTATTATATTTTTAATATAATCGTATCAAATTTAAAACAGTTTCTTATGGAATAAACTTAATCACAATACTTTCTCAATATAACTTAATCATAATACTTCCATAATATGTGGAGAATGCTATACGTTTGCTAAACGAACCTCTGGCAAGTAGAAGAGATGTTGTTGAAGCGACAAATCCTAGGCCGATTGTTTCTATATCGGGTCGACTTAATCGCATTGTATTGTAAAGACTAAGGTCGGACAGTATGTCTCCGCCACGAGAGTTTATTAACAAATGGATATCTTTGCGATAATTTTCTATATTCAGGAGTAAAATTGTGAAGCATGGAGGTGTAATGAAAATTAATAAAATTATCATCTTCATACATAATAATTTTTAAATTATAAAAGATGCCCAAATGAAGCATGACACTTTGGATAGGAAATACCAATAAGTAAAAAATTGACGAAATATATTACTATAATGTTTTAAAAATTATATTAAAAAAGAAAAAAGGTTGAGGAATTTTATCACCACCAATATTACTACTTCTATTTAAAAAATAATTAACATTATATCAAACATTATAAATGATAGAAAAAAATTAATTAAAAATAGTAAAAGTATGACAAATTTTATGTAAAATTAAAGAAGAATGAATGTGTAAATTAAAATTTTAAGGAAGAAGATATCTTTTCGTAGGTCTTCCTCAATTTGTTCATACGTTAATTTAATTAAATAATTATTAACCATAACTAAATTACCGTGCCATGTGCATCGCACATGCAAAAAACTAGTAATGTTAAAAATTCAAAATTTTACTTATTTCACAAAAATATAATTAAAATATAATGTGAATAGTAATTGTTAATAATAGCATTCACCATTCTAATAACAAAATAATAACATTAACATTGTCAAAACGGTACAATCAATGAAATTATTGTGCCAAAATTTTGTTTAGTATAATTTATAATTATATTCCTTATTTTTCATTTATCAATATGAGTTCTCATTTAGATATTGTCAACTTATATCTCTTGAACATCTGATAAAAGATCTTGATGGTAATATTTTTTCTCTATTTTTATTTGTGTCTGGTCTCTCCAGTCATAACATTAATGCCTTGATATAATTAAAATTTGATTTTTTCATTCTTGATGTCTTTAAAATATCAATTCTAGTTCATGTTCCAATGTTTAGAAGAGGAAAATATAGGTCTATTGTTATTGTTGTCAAGTGACACTTCTAGATCCACTATTTACTCAACTTTTTTATATTTTGATGCCATCCAACTTTGCCCATGGAACGATTGAGAATATTGCAATACGTCATAACAATTATAGTAATGTTTCACCCCATGTTTCTATCTAGAATGGGAATGAATAATGATATTTCTCTTAAAAGGTACATTAAAAGTATTACCTTAATCCATATTGCACTAACTTGATTTGTATCGCGCATTATATACACACTGATCAAGAAATAAATTCATATAGATATGTATTTGAAGCTAGCTCATTAGAAGAAGAAAATCTTTTCAAAAAAGTGCATATAAGAATTTTCTTCAAGAATATCCATGACTTTTTTACCATACCTTCATTCAAATTTACATCTTTGATCCTTTGCATCATGTTATGCAAGTCATCTTATTATGGTAAAAGTAAAATTAAAAATATGTGAGGCTATTCTCTATTGGGCCTAAACCAAATCATGATAAATTTGATATTGTGTTCTGAATGTATACACTCTTGGCTTTGACGTTATAAGTTCCTTATCCAATAAAAGAAGTAAACAAAGTTTCTCTAAAACTCTTAGCTTTTAATATTTGATATATAAATAAGCTAAACAAATCATGATCGTAATTTAGTGAAGCTAATCGCAAATATTCATCAATATAGCAAAGTGGAAGTAATTTAAATCCAATTTTTTTTTTAGCAACTTAATATGCGGAACAAGTGGATTTTTTGTCCCTGTACTCCCCTCGATTTTGAAATGTCAGCCCTGTACCGATTTTTTATGGATTTTGGTCCTCGTACTACCCAAAAAATATGGTTTTTCGTACTTTCGGCCACCGGACGGCCGTCGGTGACACGTGTCACCATATTATTCGGCCACATCATCATGTGGGACCCACCGACCTGGGTCATCTTCCCAACTGATTCGGGTGAGCCCAAGGTCGACCCGGTTCGGTGGGTCCCACATGATGATATGGACGAATAATATGGTGACACGTGCAACCGGCGGTCGTTCGGTGGCCGAAAATTCCAAAAACCATATTTTTTGGGTAGTACGAGGACCAAAATCCATAAAAAATCGGTACAGGGCTGACATTTCAAAATCGAGGGGAGTATAGGGACCAAAAATCCACTTGTTCCCTTAATATGCACACGCCCAAACATTTGCAAGTTTGTGAGGATAAAAAAGGGTAAAACTTCTTAAACCAATCTAAGAATAAATTATATTAGCAGTCTCTCATTTTGGCAAGTCTAAAAATATATAGAGAATAAAAATGTTAAATTTCTTAATCATAAATCCAAAAATGTATAAGACAAATTAATTTCGTAATAATGACTAACTTGATATTTACATGAAGAAGATAAAGCCTTGATCAACAACGAGTCAATTTGCCATTTTGTTTTTCATCTCATGACTATTATTTTATGAAATTGTTTAGTCATTTGAGAGATTAGCAAAATTCCTCTTATTTCTATTTAGTATATTTCTTGCAATAACCACATATTCGGTCTACCAACTATACTATCTCCTCTTTCTTTCTTCTAGAAGCCATAATAAATATGGAGAAACAAAGATAGTTCCCAAAAAAAATCATCACTGATACATTTATTATACCCACTGGGCCCACTACCGGGAGAGCCCAGGGTCGAAGATCGAGTTCGAGCCCGTCAAGTCCAATTTGTCCGAGAAGCCCGTCTACAAGGCACCCGCTCTATAAATACCCCCAAGGCCCGTTTTATAGGACATGATGTAACTTAGAAAATCTAGGCCCGGGCTCTATTCACGCTCCTATTCTCTGTAATCAAACCCGAACATTGTAACTCCCTGATTTTTCATAATTTTATTTATGAAAATTAGTGAAATTTTAATCCTAATTTTACCCTTGTGGATGTTTGGAGTTTATGGTCAAGGAATTATTTCTATTCTTTGGAATTATCTCTTTGATGATGGTTTCTATTGTAATAGGAGTCCGTTTGGTTTCAATTGGGTGTCGAAGTTGGAAATTAAGCTTTTGTGTAGTTTAGTGAAACTACGTCGTTTTGATCTTAAGCAAAAAAAAAAAGAAAGAAAAAAAAGGGAAAGGTTGACTTTGGGCGGGTTGACCGCGCCTAAGCTCAAAACGGCGTCGTTTTGAGCTCGGGCCGGACCAAACCCTAGCCTCCTTTTCTTTTTTTTTTCCTTCTCACTTTTCTTTTTTTCCGCCGCTCGTCCTCTCTCTCATCTCTCTTTTTCTTCTCCACAATCTCCCTCTTCTCAAAACCGTCGGCCACCCTTCCCTTTCTTCTCATGTCGCCGTTGATGCGACCTCACGCCGCAGCTGTCATGCTCCTCTCTCGACTGTGCGAGCCATGGTCGGTGAAGGATCTAGAGGTGGAGGATGAGAGGTAAGATGACGGGGTTGAGCAGCGACTCGTGGGCGACGTGCGAGTGCACACCGTCGTCGCCTTCCATCGGGTAAGCATCCAGCCTTTCCTTCCTTTTCTTCCTCTGCTTCATTTCGTGTTTTGAGTTCCAATACCCGATTGAATTTGGGTCTTGGTTGTGGTTATGGGTATTAACCCACCTGGGTTTTTGTTTTGTATGTGTGGGACTGTTATGGTTCATGGCGGCGGGTCGACTGTATCGGTGGCTGGAGGACAGGTGCGTGCAGGACAGTTCTGGGTTGTTGGCGACGGGTTTGGTGTTTTGCTTGGTCGGCGATGGCGTTTCTAGTGTGGTGGTGCTCGGGTGCCGTGCAGGTGTGTTCCGGGTTGTATTCGGGTGTGTATGGTTCGAATCTTGTGGGTTCCAACAGCGAAGGTGAGTGCAGACTTGGATCTGGCTCTATCGTGAGGCTATTTGGTACCGGTAAGTTCCTTGTCAGTGTGCTTGTTCTTTAGATTCAATTATTGGAATCTGTTGTGCTGGTTCTCAATGTTGGATGTTTGGTGGTTGTTTTCTGGGTTTTGGACAGAATGTTGTAAGCGTTCTTTAGGGGGGGAGGGGGGGGGAGGAGGGTTGTGCTTGTACCGGTGTGCTTGGGTACTGTTCTGGCAAGGTTGACCGGAATCCGGCGAGCGGCAAGGCAGAATATTCTCCGGCATTAAGGGTATCTTCTTCGATGATGTCATGTAATTATTCATTCATTCATGGCATGTATTAACTTAAGTGGGCATATTGATGTATCGGGGATAACTAGGTAAAGTGGAAACCGTGAGTGATGAAAGAGTTGCACGTGGCCGGGATACTTCCGACGTGCGTAGTTTTTTATAGGACGGATGACCTTGGGCTTGGGTATGCCTCAAGGCTAGAATTAGGAAATTAGGCCCAGGCCCAATAACGACACACTGAACCTTGGATGTACTAGTTTTAGACTTAATAAGAATTGGCTCTAAGCCGAGGACATTGTTTGGGTTTAGTGGTGGATTTTGATGATATGGGCTTTACGCCCAATAATGAGTAATTTACTTGAGTTGGGCTTTAGGCCTAAAACAAAGATTTATCCATGAGCTGGGTTTTAGGCCCAATGGTTGACTTGGTAAATAAATTGAGGCCTTTATAGTATTGTTGGATAATTGGAGTGAAGGACTATAGACCTGATGGATGGGTTCGATGAGGGTTATAAGAATTATTTGGGTTGAACCCAAGATCACGTGGTTGGCATGCATTTATTTAGTTGTTAGAAATAAACATCTTATGTGGTGTGTGTATTCGTAGGGACCTTACGAATATAGGATATGTCGAGGCAGTGTACCGGATTTTCTTCCAAGGCAATTTCTATAGCCCAGGTGAGGACATATAAACCTTTATATACTTTATTGCCTGTGGTACTCATGTTGATAGTCTTGGTACATCGTGTAGTAAATGGATAAATGTTGCGAGAATTATATGTCTGGTTCAACATGTTGTGATACATGCTCTGGCTGTGTTGTGTGCCTGTTTATATATGTACTTCGTTGCTGTGTTAATTGTTATGATCTGTTAATGCCATGCTGATTGTTGTGAGCTGACAATGCCATGTTGATTAATTTGGGCTGATAATGCCATGTTAACTATTTATGGGCTGGTATTGCCTTATTTTATGATGTGTGCTATTATGCCAATATCATATGTTCTTGTGAGACTTAGGCTCAGTTTAGAGACTCTTTGGTGGCACACCACCTGAAAACACACTTGAGAATTGCTCTATATATATAAGTCATAACTGATAAGAAATAATTTTGAATAGATCTATTGCGGGGCTGTTGACCGGTAGCACCGAGAGGGAGAGAGGGTACCCCTCGGGTCCTGTTATGATAGTGAGTAGTACTCACAGAGACGGCGACGAAGGGATTGATGAGTACGCCCCTCGTTTAGTATATTAGTTAATGTACTCCTCACAGAGCTGGCGCCTTGGGGATTGTCGGGTGTACCCCATGGTTATTTGTTACTACCTATTCTTTTGGTGAGAGCACCCCTCACAGGGCCGGCGACTTGGGGATTGACGGGTGTGCCCCAAGATTCTTGTTTATGTATTCCTTTGAGGAGAGCACCCCTCCTAGAGCTGTCGGCCACTTGGTTGTAGTGGTTTGGTTTTGTCGAAACTTACCCATTCTGGTGTATTGATGTATATATATATATATATCTATGTTGGGCATACGCCCTGGGGAGCTGGCCCGTCGCTACCGCGCCCGACACACACAGTAGAGGGCCCTAATAAAATACGCTAATAATACCATTAAGCATAACTATAATAAGTTGAATAAAGACAAATATGGGAGTAAAGTCTGATCTGGACTTTGTATTGTGCACTGTGTCTTGTTTGTGCACTGTGGCTGGTATTGCCAGATATTGATTTATTCGTGGATGATTGGTACTAGTATATTCTAGTTTATTTGTTTGTGGTGAGATAGTGGTTGGCCTCACCCCCTCACAGTTTTTACACAGATTAACCGATCGTGGATCAGGGACGCATTCAGGTAACTGTGCCTACTTTCCTTCGGGGACGGATCCATAGGTTGACACTCCATGTGTTTGCATTTGTCATTGGACTCGTTATTGATTTCCGCTGCCTAACTTATCGGGATGCTGTTTTGTTATATTTGGATTGATCATTTGTTATTCCGGTTGGTTGCTGGTGTTTACTTGGCTTGTTGAGCCTGATTTATTTTTGAGTCTTTTAGTATCCCGAAGTTTATTTTGCTATTGTGTGATATGGATGAGTTAATTTACTCGGAGGTTTTTGGCATCCCTGGACTCAATGGCATTTTTGTCTTTTCATTGTTATTTTTGTTTTGTATATTTGGTTTTGTGATGCGGTCGTTTCAGCTTGGTAGCGAAGCAGGCTTTAGGTCTTTTGGATTTTCAAACAAGTGTCTTGATGTGGTTGTTGTGCATAAGCCTGTTCCTCATTGTGTGTCATTTTTAAACTGTTTTTGACAAGTTGCATTCATATTAGTGTCGATATGGATCCGATAGGCCAGTACCTCAATGCTAAGGGTCGGAAAGACCCGAAAATAAAATTTTCGACTTTGGTTGTCGATGTCGGTTTTAGTAGTACATCCACTGTCTTAATAAATCTAGGTAAACCTTAGGCCTCAGCTTGTGATTCTCTTCGGTATAGTAAGGGAGTATATCATCTATAAGTTTGAAAGGCTTGCTCGTAAAGCGAGTAGATTGACCTGCGTGGTCAATGAGATGATGTGTTGTTAACAATGGTGCTAACACTCGATGTGGGGTCAGTTCGAGACGATTTTTCCTGCTCTATGTGAAGTTGCTTTTCCAGCGGGACAGAGTTATCACTCTTCGTGGCTTGACGTTCAAGTGGTGTGTCGTTGCGATGGTACAACGTTGTCGACACGTCTTATTACCTGGTTTGAGTAATGATGGTGGCAAGTTCGTGATTGTGCATCATGCAGTATCGAAATCTAGAATTGATATCAGGTGTTGTTGTCATGCCGTTGTGGTTGTTATTCCCAAAAGAATGTTTTATGACTGTTGGGGTCTCTGGCGATAATGATGTTGATCAGGTTTGTAGAGGTGCGTCGACGGAGTGATTGATCAGTTTCTATTATGTTCTTATCGTGATGGACTCGGGTGAGTTTGATGTGATATTCGGTTGGATTGGTTGTCTAAGCATCAGACAGTGGTGGATTGTCGGGCCAAGGTAGCGTGCTTGACTTCTCTATCAGGGCAAAGATTGTTTTCATTGGAGAGCGAGGAGCTCTGCCAGCTTGCTATTTCTCGGTTATTTGGACTTTCAGAATGATCCAAAAAGGATGTGAGGCTCCTTGCTCACGTGAATGATTCTACGGTACTAGTGCCGGGTTTGGAGGATATCCCAATAGTGAGGAAGTTTCCAAATGTTTCCCCTGATGAGTTGCAAGGTTTACCTCCGGAGCGTGAGGTAGAGTATACAGTGGACTTGGTAGTGGGAGTTGCTCTTATTTCAATTCCATCTTACATAGTGGCTCCGACTGAACTTCTGGAATTGATGAAACAACTGTGGTTGTTGGATCAAGATTTCATTTAACCTAGCGTCTTGCTGTAGATGCACCAGTTTTGTTCGTGGAAGAAAAGGATGGCAGTATGCAGAGGTGTGTTCACTAAATTGTTGAACAAGTATCCTGTACCCAGATTGATGACTTGTTCAATCAGTTGTAGGGTGTTCTCAAACTTTGTCTTACGATCCTGTTACCATCAAGTCAGGATTGAAGAGTAGGACATACTATGACTGTGTTCCACACTCGGTATGGTCTCTATAGGTCGTTGTTGTTCCGTTCGAGTTGACAAAGCTTCTGCAGTTTTCATGTGTTTGATGCATGGGGTGCTCCATGAATTCTATGACCGGTTTGTGGTTGTTCTTTTTCATGATATGTTTTTGTCTGCTCGAGGAGTAAGGCCGAGTATGAAGAGCATTTGAGGCTGGTGTTGCAGAGGTTGAGGGAGAAACAATTTTATGCCAAACTCAGCAAGTGCGAGTTTTGGCTGGATGAGGTTTTCTTCCTCGGGCATATTGTGTCCGGTGAGGGTATTAAGGTGGACCAGGCCAAGGTGAGGGCAATTATGAAATGGGAACCACCGTAGAAGTTACCCGAGGTACGAAGTTTCTTGGACTTACTGGCTTGTATCGGGGGTTTATGGATGGTTTCCTTTGATAGTGAATCCCATGACGAGCTTTTGGGGTTTAGTTTGCGTCTTTGTTTGGGATACGCTGTCAACAGAGTTATGCGGTGTTAGGGAGTTGTTTGACTTATGCACCTGTTTTGTTTGTTACGAGACTCTGTGTGGAGTACACGGTGATTACCGATGCTTCTGGTTTGGGTTTGGGATGTGACCTGATGTAGGAGGGTCGGTTATTGCTTATGCCTCTAGGCAGTTGGGAACTCAGGAGAAGAGTTACCAAACCCATGATCTGGAATTAGCTGTTGTGATCTTTGCTCTGAAATCTAGGGACACCGTTCATTTGGCAAGAAGTGTCAGATTCTCACGGATCATAAGAAAGTTGCCTCTGTGGTTCGGGTGTCAGTTTCTTATACTTTATCTTCCTTGGTAGAGTTGGTTGGATGCACAGTTAGAGGTGGACGACACCGATGCTTTGTTAGTCAGTTTTAGCATCCAACTAACCTTGCGGGACAAAACCATCGAGTTTTTTCTTTTGGTAATCCTCATCTAGCTGAGCTGCGGAACAAGGCTCTCGGTGGAGAGAGTTCCAGATTCTATATTCGGAAGGAAGGTGCTTAGATGACCAGTGATCGGTTGTGTTTTCTGGATGTCGATGATTTGAGGAGATGGATCATGGATGAAGCACATAAAGCGCCGTATGCTATGCATCCGGGTAGCACCAAAATGTATCAGAACTTTAAGAGTCATTATTGGTGGCCGTGATAAAGAAGGATGTTGCGAAATTTGTGACTCGTTGTATGACTTGCCAGCAGGTGAAAGTCGAGAATCAGACTCATGCGGGCAAGTTGAGATCTTTGACTTTTCCACAGTGGATGTGGAAAAATATCAATACGGACTTTGTGATAGGGTTAGTGAGGACTTGGGGTCAGCATGATGCCAGATGGGTCGTTATCGAAAGGCTGAGCAAGTCAGGTCATTTCCTTTTTGTATACGAGACAGATATGATGGATAAGCTGGTGCAGTTGTATGTTTTGGTATTGTGAGACTATGAGGAGCTCAACTATCCATTGTGTCAGACAAAGATCTGAGGTTTACTTCCATTTCTGGAAGAGTTGTAATCAGCTTTGGGTGTTAAGTTGAGTCTTAGTATTGCTTTTATCTATAGATAATGGATAATTGGAGTGTTCCTTTCAGACACTAGAGGATATGCTATGAGTTGATGTGCTTAACATCATTGATGCTTAAGATGAGTAGTTGTCGTTGGTTAAGTTGCCTAAAATAATAGTTATCTGGAATTGGCAGGGCGCCTTCCGAGGTATTATATGAGCAGAAATGTTGTGGTCCGTTCTGTCGGGATGAGGTAGGTTTTGACAGGTGATTGGTTCGGACCTATATCAGAGGACGGTAGATCAGATCGGGGTGGTCGAGCAGTGCATGATAGCTGCTTAAGCCCAACAGCAAGGGTTGCTGATATGCATCATCGTGAGGTGGAATACAGTGTAGGTGTCGGGACATTCCTCCGTGTTGCTCCCTAGATAGGTGTTATCCGAATTGGGAGGTAGGGCAAGTTGAGCCCTTGTTTTTATTGATCTATATGAGATCAGTGAGTGGGTTGATCCGCTGGTATATCATTGACATTTCGAAGGATCTGTCTCGCGTACACGATGTATTCCATGCCTCGATGGTGAGTTGTTATCGATCTGATCTGCGTCAGGTTGTATTTCCGACAAAAGAGGAGGTCTGATGACTTGACCTATGTTGGGGAGCCAGTGGTGATTCTGGCTCGGGAAGTACGGCAGTTAATGAGACGTACTATTCTTATGGTTTTGGTTAGATGGAGCCTTCATATCCTGGATGATGCGACTTGGGAGGTTGAGTCCCAAGTGGAGAGCAGTGTGCACATCTGTTCTGTCTCTTGTCTTGAAATTTCGAGGACGAAATTTTCATAAGTTGGGTAGAACTGTAACGCCCCGATTTTTCATAATTTTATTTATGAAAATTAGTGAAATTGTAATCCCAATTTTACCCTTGTGGATGTTTGGAGTTTATGGTCAAGGAATTATTTCTATTCCTTAGAATTATCTCTTTGATGATGGTTTCTATCGTAATTAGGAGTTCGTTTGGTTTCAATTGGGTGTCAAAGTTGGAAACTAAGCTTTTATGTAGTTTAGTGAAACTACGTCGTTTTGAGCTTAAGCAAACAAAAAAAAAGAAAAAAAAGGGGAAAGGTTGACTTTGGGCGGGTTGACCGCGCCTAAGCTCAAAACGGCGTCGTTTTGAGCTAGGGCCGGACCAAACCCTAGCCTCCTTTTCTTTTCTTTTTCCCTTCTCACTTTTCTCTTTTTCTGCCGCTCGTCCTCTCTCTTTCATCTCTCTTTTTCTTCACCACAATTTCTCTCTCCTCAAAACCGCCGGCCACCCTTCTCTTTCTTCTCATGTCGCCGTCGATGCGACCTCACACCGTAGCTGTCACGGTCCTCTCTCGACTGTGCGAGCCATGGTCGGTGAAGGATCTAGAGGCGGAGGATGCAAGGTAAGACGACGGGGTTGAGCAGCGACTCGAGGGCGAGGCGCGAGTGCACACCGTCGTCGCCTTCCATCGGGTAAGCATCCAGCCTTACCTTCCTTTTCTTCCTCTGCTTCATTTCGGGTTTTGAGTTCCAATACCCGATTCAATTTGGGTCTTGGTTGTGGTTGTGGGTATTAACCCACTTGGGTTTTTGTTTTGTATGTGTGGGACTGTTATGGTTCATGGCGGCGGGTCGACTGTATCGGTGGTTGGAGGACAGGTGCGTGCAGGACAGTTCTGGGTTGTTGGCGATGGGTTTGGTGTTTTGCTTGGTCGACAATGGTGTTTCTAGTGTGGTGGTGCTCGGGTGCCGTGCAGGTGTGTTCCGGGCTATGTTCGGGTGTGTGTGGTTCGAATCTTGTGGGTTCCAACAGAGAAGGTGCGTGCAGACTTGGATCCGGCGCTATCGTGAGGCTATTTGGTACCGGTAAGTTCCTTGTCGGTGTGCTTGTTTTTCAGATTCAATTATTGGAATCTGTTGTGCTGGTTCCTAGTGTTGGGTGTTTGAAGTTTTTTTTTTCTGGGTTTTGGACAGATTGTTGTAAGCGTTCTTTGGAGGGNCTTCTTCGATGATGTCATATAATTATTCATTCATTCATGGCATGTATTAACTTAAGTGGGCATATTGATGTATCGGGGATAACCGGGTAAAGTGGAAACCGTGAGCGATGAAAGAGTGGCACATGGCCGGGATACTTCCGGCGTGCATAGTTTTTTGTAGGACGGATGACCTTGGGCTTGGGTATGTCTCAAGGCGAGAATTAGGAAATTTGGCCCTGGCCTAATAATGATACACTGAACCTTGGATGTACTAGTTTTAGACTTAATAAGAATGGGCTCTAAACCAAGGACATTGTTTGGGTTTAGTGGTGGATTTTAATGATATGGGCTTTAGGCCCAATAATGAGTAATTTACTTGAGTTGGGCTTTAGGCCTAAAACAAAGATTTATCCATGTGCAGGGTTTTAGGCCCAATGGTTGACTTGGTAAATAAATTGGGGCCTTTTTAGTATTATTGGATAATTGGACTGAAGGACTATAGACCTGATGGATGGGTTCGGTGAGGGTTATAAGAATTTTTTGGGTTGAACCCGGGGATGACGTGGTTGGCATGCATTTATTTAGTTGTTATAAATAAACATCTTATGTGGTGTGTGTATTCGTAGGGACCTTACGAATATAGGATATGTCGAGGCAGTGTACCGGATTTTTTTCCAAGGCAATTTCTATAGCCCACGTGAGGACATATAAATTTTTATATGCTTTACTCCCTGCGGTACTCATGTTGGTAGTCTTGGTACATCGTGTGGTAAATGGATAAATGTTGCAAGAATTATATGTCTGGTTCAGCTTGTTGTGATACATGCTCTGGCTGTGTTGTGTGCCTGTTTATATATGTACTTCGTTGTTGTGTTAATTGTTATGAGTTGTTAATGCCATGCTGATTGTTGTGAGCTGACAATGCCATGTTGATTATTTTGGGCTGATAATGCCACGTTAACTATTTATGGGCTGGTATTGCATTGTTTTATGATATGGTACTTCGTTGTTGTGTTAATTATGAGCTGTTAATGCCATGCTGATTGTTGTGAGCTGACAATGCCATGTTGACGATTTTGGGCTGATAATACCATGTTAACTATTTATGGGCTGATATTGCCTTGTTTTATGATATGTGCTGTTATGCCAATATCATGTGTTCTTGTGAGACTTAGGCTCAGTTTAGAGACTCTTTGCTGGCACACCACCTGAAAACACACTTGAGAATTGCTCTATATATATAAGTCATAACTGATAACAAATAATTCTGAATAACATATGATCTATTGTGGGGCTGTTGACCGGTAGGGAGAGAGGGTACCCCTCGGGTCCTGTTATGATAGTGAGTAGTACTCACAGAGACGGCGACGAAGGGATTGATGAGTACGCCCCTCGTTTAGTATATTAGTTAATGTACTCCTCACAGAGCTGGCGTCTTGGGGATTGTCGGGTGTACCCCATGGTTATTTGTTACTACCTATTCTTTTGGTGAGAGCACCCCTCACAGGGCCGGCGACTTGGGGATTGACGGGTGTGCCCCAAGATTCTTGTTTATGTATTCCTTTGAGGAGAGCGCCCCTCCTAGAGCTGTCGGCCACTTGGTTATAGTGGTTTAATTTTGTTGGAACTTACCCTTTCCGGTGTATTGATGTACATATATTTACATATATATATATACATATATGTATACATATGTATATATATATATATGTATATATGTCCTATGTTGGCAGTACGCCCTGGGGAGCTGGCCAGTCGCTACCACGCCCGACGCACACAGTGGAGGGTCCTAATAAAATATGCTAATAATACCATTAAGCATAACTATAATAAGTTGAATAAAGACAAATATGGGAGTAAAGTTTGATCTGGACTCTGTATTGTGCACTGTGTCTTGTTTGTGCACTGTGGCTGGTATTGCCAGATATTGATGTATTCGTGGTTGATTGGTACTAGTATATTCTAGTTTATTTGTTTGTGGTGAGACAGTGGCTGGTCTTAGTCCCTCACAGTTTTTACACAGGTTAACCGATCGTGGATCAGGGACGCATTCAGGTAATTGTGCCTACTTTCCTTCGGGGACGGATCCATAGGTTGACACTCCATGTGTTTGCATTTGTCATTGGGCTCGTTATTGATTTCTGCTGCCTAAGTTATCGGGATGCTGTTTTGTTATATTTGGATTGACCATTTGTTATTCCGGCTGGTTGCCGGTGTTTACTTGGCTTGTTAAGCCTGATTTATTTTTGAGTCTTTTAGTATCCCGAAGTTTATTTTACTATTATGTGATATGGATGAGTTAATTTACTCGAAGGTTTTTGGCATCCCTGGACTCAAGGGCATTTTTGTCTTTTCATTGTTATTTATGTTTTGTATATTTAGTTTTGGGATGCGGTCATTTCAAACATTTAATGAAAATACACACCCCCTATTTTCGATTTACATCAGTGGCGACTCCGCTGGGGACGACGAGGATCGATTGACCGTTCGATTCGTTCATCCCCTTTCATCAAATAACAACAACAAACAACCATGCTTATCGGAGCAGCAACGGCAAAAACCGAGAAGAACAGGTTCATGGCGATCTGAAGCGTGCCCATTCGTCCACAAGATCAAACAGATCAACAAAAATCAACGTGGGCCAAGGCGGGACGAATAGATTTATTCACAAAACTGACAGATCCAACAAATTAAACATCAAATCCAACGGAACATCCAACAAATCAGGACCAAAGCAACCATCGCCGTCGCATTCTCCTAGGCCGACAACAACCCACACCGGTGCTTCCAGGTCTACTGACAGCCCCTATCGCCGCCGCAACTGCCAGGAGTTGGGGGGTTGAAGGACGCCGGAGCCGAAGGTGTCGCCCCCATCACCTGCTGCTTTCGTCGTCGGGCTGTGGATCAGCGAGCAGGTGTGTGTTGAAAGAAAAGAAATGAGAAAGAGAAAGGATGTGAAGGTGTGAGAAGAAAGGAGGAAAAAAGAAAAGAAAATGCGTGGGAGAAAAGGAAAAGAAAAAAAAAGTGGATAGGAAATGGGGGTGCCATGGAGTGTGGGCAGCACCTCACACCCGGTCCAGAACTCGTGAAGGCCCTCATGCATTGAGTGGACCTTGCCAAGTTCATAAAAATTAGAATGTATATATATGTATTATATAAACAGGTTAATAGGTCTGAAAATTTTACAGATGCTCGGGAATGAATAAATATGGTGCTTTTTGGAGATGCTTGCAAAAAATATGTCCAGAAAACAGGATCTACAAAGTCATCAACAATTAAAATGTATAACAGGTTCAAATGAAATTTAGCTACAGCCTCTTAAACAAATACTGCGGTCAAAACTCGGACAAAGAAGCCCTCGCACGAGGACCAGGGTTGCTCGATCTTCGAAGAAAAATATATATATATGTATAAAATATATATAGGTTCTCATGAATCTTTTTAAGTAGGTTTGCAACATAAAAATAAAACAGGTCCTCGATTTGGATAAAAAAGGGGAGAGGAGAGCAGTTGCTCATAAAGCTTTGTTGTGGTTGCTAGCATCTAAAAAGAATAGTTCCTATCGGATTAACAACAATATTTTACCAACAATCCAACAGCAGGTCCTACAGAATTAACAGGTCCTGCAGAAGGATAACCAGGACCAAATCAATCTAACAACGGGAAGTATTGATTTAACTGGCCCTGCAAACAATGAACAGAACTTAATCCCATCCGAGATCCACAATTCAGGTTCTTTTAATGTTTATATTGTGCACGCATGATATGATAATGTTATGTGTTAATTTGTTATGACAATTGACATTATCATGTTTCATTTATTTCGTATGCTAGTTTGCAAATTTTATTTCATACGATTATCTAAAAGCTAATACTCCATGTGTTGTCCATGTGTTGTCGTTTGATGCTAATTTGAGCGCCAAAAAAGCCGCAAAAATATCTAAATGATTCATCTTTTATTTTATGTTACGCACCGGAAAAGCACTCTCTGGGAAATCCGGATCTTTCTCAGCATATAACATAATATGCGCTTGAAATCATGGCATATGATTTATAATTCATATCGTTATATTGCATGGGGGATTTTAGGTACAGTTGGTACCCAACTTTCTTACGTTGGGTCAATCGTGTACCTACAATTTTTCTTGAGACATTTATATACCTGGAGTTTTAGCGGGCAGGTCAGTCATGGGACTCGGGCAGGGCATGTGCTGCCGTGGTTTCTGTCCGATTTTGGGTTGTTGCCCGTGGCTCAAAACGACGTAGTATCACCACGATACGACATCATTTAGCGTCCATGTGGCAGGTGTGGGTCCCACCACTCTCCCAGTAGCTTTTCACCCGGTTCTTACCTGATTTGAGAGGTTGAACCGAAGAATTAAATGACCCATGTTAATTTTTCTACACTATATGTAGAAAATCAAAAATGTTGTAATTACCTATTATTAATTAATAAATATACAAATTAATAATTTTTGGATCTAACAACTAAAGCTTAGGAAATTATTAATCAAAATTCTATTTTTGTATTTTTATATAACTCTCCAAGTTTCCTTCAAACAACCCAAATTCTAAAAGCTTTATCCGATTTTTTTTTTAAAAAAAACAACTGCCAGGATTAAACTAAATGGAAGAACACAATTTAAAAAATTATCCTTTCTCTTAGTAATCAGATAATGATATAAAAATTAATTAACATGAAACCACCATTTTAATAGCTTACACTATTTATAAAAAATACTACATCCGGATGGATTGGAGAAAAATAATTTAAAATAAATACTAAATGGAAGACCAAAAAGAGCCCCAATTAAACCAAATGGAAAACCATAATTTCTCAAATCCCTCCCACGACCTCCATCGCCGCCGTGGGTAAAAGAAAAACACTCCACCACCCTCTCCATCCCTTTTTCTTCCTGCGACCATGAATGCCCACCTTAGCCAGCAGCATCTCCTCAACAACAACCCAATAAACTCAACAGCAACCACAGCATGTATGATTTATTTCTTGGGGATGAGATTCTTCAGCCTCCGCCCAGATCCAATGGGGATGGATTTGGTGGTGTTGGATTCGACGAAATTGTTGACATGCTGGTAGCTCAGCTTTTTTTTTAGGGGGATGTGGTGCGTTCCGATCGAGTACGAGGAGTTGTGAGTGAGGCCAACTTGAGGGGTTGGGAGTAGGACGGTTTGTTGGCGTTGGTGGTGGTGGCTGGTCGAGATTTTAAGGCGCGGAATCGGCGGTCGAGATCGGGGAGGAGGTAAGCGGGTGCGACACAGGACATGTGGGAATCCACGGAGAGGTTTAGGAGTAACTCTTCTTGCGCTGATTGGAGTAGCTGATCCACTTCATAGTCTTCGCTCTTCTGATTCACCACTCCCCCTCTTGTGCTGCTCGTCGTCGTCTTCTTCCTCTTGTTTCTCATCTCTCTCTCTCTCTGTCTTTTTTCAGATTCTTCGCTCTCTAGTTTGTGTCCTCTGCCTTTCTTGGCGTTGTATGTGAAGATGAGGGGAGCGTAGTGGTGGTGGTCTCAGATTTACAGGAGGTGGTGGTGATGTTCGAATTTGCAGGTGGAGGTGTTCTTGTTGGTTTTTTTTTTTATATAAAAGATGATTGACGGGAAAGATTAAGAGAAGATTTAAATGAGGAGGAGAAGTTCTAGTGTAATTCGTGAGTGATTCCTTTAATTTTAATCATACTGTAATTATGATTATTATTAAAAATTCAATTTTTAAATTTAGAAAAAAATTAAGTACATAATCAAGGAAAAAACTTTGGATGTGATGCGTATGTTAATCTCTCCCTTCGGGTACATAGGATGTCAATCTCTAATTTTGAAATAAATATATTTTGTTTACATGAAAATTTCGGAGAGATTGGTTTTAAAATAAAAACCTTTTAAAATTTGGAGAAGATTAAGGAGAATATTTTGGAGGAAAAGTAGGATTTTGTCAATCTTTGATTTTAATGCGTAATAATAATAAATATCATTTTTTAAAATTTAATTTGGGTAAGTCTTAAACCGATTGAGAACCAGGGTAGAATCGTGTTGGAAGTTGGGTAAGGCACTGGGACCCACATTTGACACGTGGACATGAAATGACGTCGTACCATGGTGAAATGACATCGTTTTGTGCAATGGGCAGCTGCCTAATTTCGGGCAGCATCCATGTCAGCATTTGCCTAGCTCGGGACCTATGACTGACCTGACCGTAAAAAGTTTGGGTATATCGGAAAAAGTTGTAGGTACATGATTGACCCAACGTAAGAAAGTTGGGTACCAACTGTACCAAAAACCAATTGCATGGGTATCTCACGGTCTATTCGACAAACTGCGATATGTATAATTATTATGCAAAACTAGAAGAAATTAGTCTTGATACAATATTGATGATGATCCTTTTGATGTTATTTTATTTCGGGAATGGCTCACGAGGTACCTCCCTGATGAGGAATATAAGTTATTAGGCCCGAAAAAAATTTTCAAAGGTCCATAAAAAAATATTTGAGTCAGCTTAGGTTCAACGAGGATTTCAGAGAGGAACCGATGGATACTCAAAATGCATACATCAAAAGGCAAAACAGGGACTAAAACCAAAAAACTTCAATGGAGATTCTGATATGCAGGTACTCTCCAATAATACCATTAAAAAAGAGGACAGGTCCTAAGGAGTTCAACAAAGAAAAATCCTTAGAAGTACAGGTCTCGAATGGAGGTCCTGAAATTGGTCTCGGCCAAAGGTCCTGGAATAGTTGCATGTCAAATGTCCAGGTTTTAGGGCAGGAGCCTCCTCAAAGAAATAGCTCATGAAAACTTCTAAGGAAGCACCATGCATCTAACGAAGCATACGATAATGACATTCCAGGTTCTTGTAAATGGAGCAATAACTTCGAATGGATCCTGAGCCGTGATGAAAGACCAGAATAGGTCCTGAAGATCCTATGTGAACCTCAAGACTCATCAATGACCCAATAGCAAGTCCTATCTGAATAGCAGGTCCTGCAGCAAAAGGGTCAAATTTGTCAAACTTGAGCCCCATGAGAAAATCATCCTCATGCCATCGTTAAGGTTCTAATGCTCAAGAAATGAACAGATCCTAAAGCTTCCAAGAAAGCAAAAACACTCAGAAATAGACGCTGCCAAGGTGATAGGTCCTTAACAAAGCTCCTATAAAGATAGAACGAAAAATAGAAGCTCGAACCTAAAAGAAAATCCAATGAAGGCCCAGAAGCTCCTGAAGGCAAAATGCTCAACAAAACAATTGAAATAGGTGCATAACAAGTGTCCAAGTAGTTGCATGAGGTTCTAAAGGAGGAGGCCCTCCTTCTAGCGCCATAAAGGTGAACGAACTCAAAGGGTTCCTCTAAAAACAAGGCTCTAAGGAGAACTGCCATAAGGGTGAACAGGTTTAAAGAGTTCCTGTGGAGGAGTCATATGGCCTAAGATGCTCGAAAAAAAAATACAAGTAGTGCTAGTGCATAGCCCCAACAGATGTAAAACGATTCCAACGAAACATATTCGCATGGCTAAGGGCAAAACGGGTTCCAGGTTCCAGGTTTCAGATTCTAGATTCCAAGATGAACAGGTCCAAAGAACCTTTAAACAAATATTGTTTATACTCATATTAAACCTCAACGGTTGTTCACGAGGCTCCCAAGGAGAATATATAGGATGCCAAAGGACGTTCTATAGAAGATGCAATTATCAAAAAAATGCTCCCGCAATGAACGCACACGTCAAAGTCGAGAAGCTTAAAAGCTCAATAAATATTTTCTGAAGCCTTAAAGGAAGTCACAAAAATATATAAGAAATCCAAAGTGAAGAAAACTGACAAAGAAGGAGGTTCGTATGATGATGCCAGAACCTCAAGGAGTTTCTGTGGTGGCAACATAAGCACCATGAAACCACGACAAAAGTAATAAAATGTAGGTGAAGCTCTAACGAGGCAGTTGGTGCCAAAAGAAGAATTCCTAGCAATTACTAGAAGCTCAAAGAAGCCTCAAGAAATTTTAAGGAGTCAAATAACAGCGACTGGACATCTTATAAAAGATATTAAGATACCAGCTGCGGGGGCTAGACGTTCAAAGGAGTTATGCAAATAAGTATATCCAAAAGAAAATCCTACATGGGAGATAGGTATCACAATAAGAGCTTCTGCGAAGGAAAAAAAAGCCAAGGGCGCTCTTGAAACGAACAAATGATCAAGTCAACATCAGAAGGTGGAGGTTCGCACCAATTAACCCAGTTCAAAGAACAGAACCAATAAAGAAGCTCATACAAAGGCAAGAAACAATTTGGACACCCTTACCAAGCTAAGCGCCGGGGAAAAGAGTAATGTAAGCTTCAAAGTGCACCTTAAAGGAAACATGCTTTAAGCAAAGCAAGAAAATTTTGGGAGAGGAGGATCATTATGAAAAACAAAACCAGGTTCCTGTAAGGCAAAAAGAAGATTTTCTTTTGAAATCAGGAAGCTTATTAGGAATCTAGCACGATGCAATGACAGCAACAGGTTCTCTACACAAATCCTCAAAAACAGAAGCTTTAACATAAGCTAGAACCCGAATATGTACTAACTTAAAGACCTCACAGGAGGAACAGATGCAAAGAATAACCCTATAGTGGAATCAGAAATCAAAGGAGGCTCTTGCAGAAGGTGACCGAACCTCCGCAATGCTTTTACAAGGTTGATAAGTACCTCAAGCGGCTCCCACAAGTGCACCAACACCTAGTGAAGCTCCCGATGAGACGGAGAAGAAATGCAACAAGAAGCTCATACTAGGGGCTACTGCTCGAGGCTCTGAAGAGCTCAACATGCTCTAATGAAAATGAAGCATAAAAGAGGCAAACTCAGACTTAGAAAGAAACTAAGTTTACCAAGGGAAGCAGGATCTCTCATAAACTCACCCGACCGAGGAAGCTACATTCGGCTCCAAAATACACAGGTTCCCTTTAGGAGCAAGTTGTGCGAGGCTCGATAACAAAGGAGAGTAAAGGGTAAAGATTGAGCAAGAAATGCCATACAATGCATAAGGCTTCGTGGATACCATGAATTGTAAGGCCTCAATGTAGCCAAAAATAGCGAAAAGATCCACGAATGCTATAGCATAAATGGGTGGTTTCAGACTCATTCGGAACCAAAAGCTCTCTCGAGCAAACGAGGCTCATCAACTTGCTTAGAGAAGAAAATTACAACAAATCGTAGGTAGATGATGAAGCAACTGCAGCCCAATTAAGGCAAAATTCAAATAGACTCTACAACATAAATAGCCTTTTAAGTCAAAGGCCCTCGTGCCCAAAAATTATAATGAGCAGGGCCATGGTACCTCGTACCTGTAAGCGCCCCGAAGCTCGAAGGCCCTCATGCCCAAAAACTATAATGAGCAGGCCATGGTACCTCGTATCTGAAAGCGCCCCGAAGCTCAAAGGCCCTCGCACCAAAACTTATAACAAACAGGCCTGCTAAGGTGATATAAACCCGAAAGAACAAGAAAAGCCTATAGGTTCCTAAATACCTAAATTACATCCAGCCCGACCAGGGTATTAAGTACCTGTAAGTGTCACTAGGAGAAGCTCTGAGGCTCCTGAAGTCCAAATTGAGCCCCTAGAAAAGCTGAGAGGCCTCCGAGCCTAATTCTAAGCCAAAGGTACAGAAGTACCCACAGGTTTAAAAAGCTAAGGACTATGGAGTTTAAAAGCTAAAGGCATATAATGTCCAAAATATTAAAAAAAGGCTTAAGGACCATTGAGTCTAAAAGCTAAAGGCATATAATGCCCAAAATATTCAAAAAGGCTTAAGAACCATTGAGTCTAAAAGCTAAAGGCATATAATGCCCAAAATATTAAAAAAGGCTTAAGGATCATTGAGTCTAAAAACTAAAGGCATATGATGCCCAAAACCTTCTAAAAAGCTTAAGGGTTGTGTATCCCGAGGCTAAGGCAGGTAATGTCTTATGCAGGACCTAGATACAGAGGCTACAGGTAAAAAAGGCCTAAGAAGAGTCACAGGTACTTCAATAGAACCGGCTGAGCGAGGGGCTCGCGCAATTATAATAGGCAAAACAAGAGACCCTGATCTCCCAACATAGGATCAAATCGCAAAAGCTCACCAAGTCGTAGCAAAAGAGGAAAGAGTCCTTGGAACCTACAAATGCTACAAACCAGCCCAATACAGGAATCAGAAGTTTAACTACATCAAGGTACCAAAAGCTTAACCTGTAAGAAAAATATAGGGGGCTGGAGCTAGTTATTGCTAGGTCGCCAAGAGGACCTATTTATGGAAAGAAGACATCGAGAGAGGCAAGAACTCTTCAACACAAAGATAGACCCGCAAAAGATGGGAGAAGCTGAAAAAGAATGAGGTTCAGCACCCCCGAAAAGGCAACTTCAAATTTAGGAAAATAAGGTTAGCAATAGGACACGAAGGAGCAAATGGACTAGAAGATTCGTAAAGGAAAACATCAGTCACAGTCGAAAACCCCACCGATGTCCTGGAAAGAGGTCATGTGGAGTTTAGGAATGAATAACTCCAAGTGGACTGGGAGTTGGAACCTCCCGTAGAACGTGAGCCTAAGAACAAAATGTAGATGCTAGAGTCTGGAAAAACCAAAACATGAACCGTAAGGTCTTAGTGATACGACAACATACCTAGCCGGCCCTAGAAGCACCTTCGTATCTAAGATTGTCCCGATCTCAAATCACCACCAATCATGCACACTATATGCACCGTTGTTCTTCACCTCCTAAAAATCCTGCTAGGCAACAGATGGATGTGATAGCCCCTCCACTTCCTAATCTCTCGGTGCTAGACAATAAAGAAACAAAGCACAAAGGAATATGAATCACAATAGCAAATATCACTACCTGCAATTGTTAGCAAATCCCTAAAATAAAAATAAGCAAAGAGACTCCTCTCTTGATGTGAGAATATTCAAGTTTTACTGAACTTTTTATTTCTCTAATATTCTGTTTAACAATGTAAAGACTCTATTTATAGGAGATCACAACACCCATAGGTCGGCCACCTCCTCAAAACTTAACCTTAGTTGCCGCCTCTCCTATTACTAGATGGACTAGGATTTTAATTGAGCCCACATAACTTGGACACTAATTAAAAAAAACTTACAATTAAAGACCCAAATAACTAAAGCCCACATTAATCAACTAATTAATAATGGACTTGACCTAACATAATAAAATAAATAAAACCCATGCCGAAATTATAAAAACATTTAATTATAAAAATTCGGCAAACCCTAATAAGAAAACTATTGTTGTGTCGACATGGCCCAAGTGTGGCCCAATGAGGTCGACTGTCTCTAGGCCTCTTCTATTCCTTCACATACAGTGATGCACGTGGGTTTCTTCATAAGCTCTTCTCCCATCTTGACTACTCGATCTTCTTACAACTCGAGATTGAGTAATGCTTGAACTTGTCTTTGTAATTGATCTTTGATCTTCTTGGATCGAGCCCGTGTAATTGGACCCGTGGGCAACACCAACTCGCCAGCTGCTCCTTGAGTATCCGCATCCATGTCCGCATCATTCCCCCCCTGCTGAAAAGGATTCGCCCTCGACTCAGTACCTGCATTTTCAAAGGAAGTAAGATCACAAACATTGAATCTGGCATTAGCACCATACTCACCTGGTAGATCATTCTTGTAAGCATTGTCGCCAATGCGTTCCAGAACTTGAAATGGTCCATCACCACGTGGATCCAGCTTAGATTTCCTTTGCTTAGGAAATCTCTCCTTCCGAAAGTGTACCCAAACCCAATTGCCAGGCTCAAACTGCACAAGTTTACGCCCTTGATTAGCTCGTTGAGCATACTTCTTGTTCTTTGTCTCAATATACTGTCGAGCTTTCTCATGAATAGACTGCACTAACTTTGCTTTTTACTTTCCATCTGCACTGACAAGCTCATTAACAGGTAAAGGCAACAAATCCAAAAGGGTTAGTGGGTTATAACCATAGACAATTTCAAAAGGTGAATAACCCGTAGAAGAATGTATGCTCCTATTATAAGCAAACTCGACCAAAGGCAAACATTCTCCCCAAGTTTTTAAATTTTTACCAACAACAGCACGCAACAAAGATCCCAGAGTTCTGTTTACCACTTCAGTCTGTCCATCCGTTTGAGGATGACAAGTCGTTGAGAACAACAACTTGGTACCCAACTTACCCCATAACATGCGCCAGAAGTGACTGAGGAACTTAGAATCCCTGTCTGAAATAATGATTTTAGGACGGCCATGCAATCGCACTACATCCCTAAAGAACAAGTCAGCAACATGAGATGCATCATCTGTTTTATGACAAGCAATAAAATGTGCCATTTTGCTAAACCTGTCAACAACAATAAATACACTATCATGTCCCCGCTTGGTCCGAGGTAACCCAATAACAAAGTCCATAGACAAATTAGTCCAAGGACTATCCGGAACAGGCAGTGGCGTGTACAACCCATGAGGTTGCACTTTCGATTTCGCCTGCCTACATGGAACACAACCTGCACAAACACGCTCAACATCTTTCTTCATATATGGCCAATAAAATTGCTCATGCAACATGTCAAGTGTTTTAGCAACACCAAAATGTCCCATTAAGCCTCCATCATGAGACTACCTAACAAGTAATTCTCTCATTGAACAAGCTGGAATGCAAAGTTTACGTTCCTTAAACAAATATCCTTCATCAATGTAAAACATACAGAACCCAGTATGTTCACAAGCATTATAGATAGAAGCAAAATCATGATCAGATTTGTACAAATCTTTAATATGCTCAAATCCCAGCAATTTCAAACTAAGAGAAGTAATAAGATCATACCTCCGTGAAAACCTTCTGTAAAAGCTAGCAAGCCCGTGAAAAGACCTTACCTGTGAGACTGTTGTAGGACTCGGCCACTCCCTTATGGCTTGTACCTTCTCTTGGTGGACTTCGATTCCCCTGGAACTCACAACATAACCAAGAAAAACAACGCTATCCATGCAGAATGTACACTTCTTTAACTTAGCAAAAAGTTTTTCAGCCCTAAGAGCCTCCAATACTAATCTAAGGTGTTCAATATGCTCATGTTCATTACTACTATAGATAAGTATGTCATCAAAGTACACAACCACGAATTTTCCTATGAAGGCTCTCAATACATGATTCATCAATCACATAAATGTGCTAGGTGCATTAGTCAAACCAAACGGCATTACCAACCATTCATACAATCCATATTTAGTTTTGAATGCTGTTTTCCACTTATCACCTACTTTCATGCGAATTTGATGGTAACAACTCATGAGATCAATCTTAATAAATATGCATGCACCATGTAATTCATCAAGCATACATCAAGTCGAGGGATAGGATGGTGATACTTAACTCTTATTTTGTTGATTGCGTGACAATCAACAGACATACGCCACGTGCCATCCTTCTTTGGCACTAGAATCACTGGTACTGCATATGGACTCAAACTCTCTCGCACCAACCCCTTTGCAAGCTACTCGTCAACTTGCTTTGGAATTTCTTTGGTCTCCTCAGGGTTGGCCCTATATGCTGGCCGATTTGGGATTTGTGCTCGAGGAACAAAATCAATTTGGTGTTCTATGCCCCGAATAGGCGGCAATTCCTTTGGCAGTTCCTCTGGAAACACATCCCAAAAATCCTGCAAAACAGAAACAACAGAACTAGGAATATCGGGATTAAGGTCAGTGTCAAAAAAATAAGCGCCCTTGTACAAGAGCACCAAAATATCCTTCATTCCCGCACATGCTACTCTAAAATCCCTCACATTTGCGTAGAAGTTCTGTTTCTTTTTTCCCTCTTTTTTTCTCTCCAAGTCGACATTGGCTCTCCTTTTCTCTCCCTCAGTGTCGACTTCACTCTTTTGTTTTTCTTTTTGTTTCAGCTCTCCTTTTTCAAGGTTCTCAACCTTTTGCACACCCTCTCCTTTTGCATATCCCTCGGTTATCCTCTCATGCTCACCATTGTTTTGTAGCTTGGTTGCCTTTTCTTGCTTCATTGCCTCAGCACTCTTTTCCAAGTGCTTCTGTTCATAGTACACTTGTTGTGGAGACAATGGAGCTAACACAAATTTCTGCTCACCCATGGAGAAGGAGTACCTATTCTTGTAGCCATCATGCCATACACGCCTGTCATACTGCCATGGTCTACCAAGTAAAATGTGACAAGCATGCATAGGAATAACATCACACAATATCTTATCAGTATAATTACCAATGGTCATAGTAACAAGAACTTGTTTCGTCACCTTGATCTCACCCATGTCATTCAACCACTACAGTTTATATGGGTGGGGATGCTTTGACACTACTAATCCCAATTTCTCCACCATCAAGGTGCTGGCTACATTCACACAACTCCCACTGTCGATGATCACACTGCATGCTTTGCCATCGACATGGCATCTGGTGTGGAAGATATTTTCCCTCTGCTCGGTTCCCATTCGTTGTTCCTTCCATAATGTCGATTCTGATAACCTCCTCTTCCTCTCGGCATTCTGCCACCTCGTCCATAGCCTTGGTGACATGGCTGCCACTCTTCCTCTTCCCATACCTCTTCTTCAAACTCGCCTTCCAAATGCCTCTGAGGCTCAGCTTGCTCCCGACGTTCTGGTATCTCGCCCCTTGGCTGCGGTTCACCTCGCTGCCTTGGTTCCTCGACTAATGGTGGTTGTTGCTGGTGTTGGCGTAGAGGGGGCTGCTGCTGCTGCTGCCGTGGTGGCTGCTCTCCCTGGACGGCCAAACCTGCAAGTAAGCATTTCAGCTCCGCCGTGTCGTCTCTATGTGTGCGTCTGAACTCGGCTAGCTCGTCGGATTTGTCGAGCAATTTGTTGTTGAGACGGACTACCTCATCTCTCAATGCCCTCCATTGTAATGATTCCCCTTGTCCGTCTTGTCAACTGCTCTAAGATTCATGGCTTTTTGGTGATTGTGACATCTTCCTAAAAAATAACCTCACCCTCTCTTGTGTTTCACTCACTCTCTTGTCCCTTGCTAGGTTTTTATTTGTTAGGATCCAGAAACAAATCACAGATAGTAACAATTTTCCACGTATTCAATAGAATCAATGAACTTCCTAACAAGAAAATGACAAGCTTCACAAAAACTAGAGGCAAGATTAACTCAATTCAAGAACTGAAAACACACACAAGAAGAACAATTTGTATGTGTAGATTTTTGGTCAATTGAGCAATATGACACAATGTCACCCAATGCAAGAAATCGGCTATCAACACAACAAACTGAAAAAAAAAAACTTAAGATTCGATTCGGGTGAGAACTTTTCCCGAATTCCTGCAAAACAATTTGGTTATCAACAAATCAACCGAATTCTTTTTTTTTTTTTATAATTTGTTGCCGAAATAGTAACAGCGATGGACAGTACGATGAACAGTGCGATGAACAGTACGATTAGTACTCGACATTTTTTTATATATATATAATAATTCGGCAGAAAGAAACAATAAACACAGAAAAAATTAAAGGATAGTTGATTGATTTGATAACCTGAGCTCCGCTACCAAAATTGATATGACAACACACCTAGCCGGCCCTAGAAGCACCTTCGTATCTAAGATTGTCCCGATCTCAAATCACCACCATTCGTGCACACTTTATGCACCGTTGTTCTTCACCTCCTAACAATCCGTGCTAGGCAACAGATCGACGCGATAGCCCCTCCACCTCCCAATCTCTCGGTGCTAGACAACAAAGAAACAAAGCACAAAGGAATATGAATCACAATAGCAAATATCACTACTTGCAATTGTTAGCTAATCCCTAAAATAAAAATAAGCGAAGAGACTCCTCTCTTGATGTGAGAATGTTCAAGCTTTACTGAACTTTTTATTTCTCCAATATTCTGTTTAACAATGAACCCTAAAGACTCTATTTATAAGAGATCACAACACCCCTAGGTCGGCCACCTCCTTAAAACTTAACCCTAGTTGTCGCCTCTCTTATTACTAGATGGACTAGGTTTTTTATTGAGCCCACATAACTTGGACACTAATTAAAAAATCTTACAATTAAAAACCCAAATAACTAAAGCCCACATTAATCAACTAATTAATAATGGACTTGACCCAAAATAATAAAATAAATAAAACCCATGCCGAAATTATAAAAACATTTAATTATAAAAATTCGGCAAACCCTAATAAGAAAACTACTGATATGTCGACATGGCCCAAGTGTGGCCCAATGAGGTTGACTGTCTCTAGGCCTCTTTTATTCCTTCCCACACAGTGATGCACATGGGTTTCTTCATAAGCTCTTCTCCCATCTTGACTACTCGATCTTCTTGCAACTCGAGATTGAGTAATGCTTGAACTTGTCTTTGCAATTGATCTTTGATCTTCTTGGATCGAGCCCTTGTAATTGGACCCGTGGGCAACACCAACTCGCCAGCTGCTCCTTGAGTGTCCGCATCCATGTCCGCATCACTTAGGGCCCTTAAATTTTCCATATCATTTGAACAGGGCAGAACACACCAAAGTCATAGGCGTACAAATAGAAGCTGGAGGCCCTCAAACAGGCATATGAAAGGCAAGATGTGCCAAACTCACAAGCGACAAGGCGCCACAGGTGTTAGGTTCATTATGACAACAAAAAAGACTTGAGGGGCCAGGTCCTCAAACGACAAGCCCATGGTAGAGGTCCTCTAGTTAGGAAAAGAACCTGTAAGGGACATAGGAACCCCCATTTCAACAATGATGTTAGGTACCCTAATTAATCAAATGACGAGCGAGGTTCGACAACTAGAATACATGGGAAGACCGAACGAGGTTCCAAAAAATACAAGTTCGCCAAAAAACTATGCAAGGATTAAGGTCCTCGAGTCAGTTATGGAGCATGCGACAATTGTACCAAGTTCAATGAAAATTATAGGTGCCTAGGATCACCGAAAATCGAGCACACACAAAGGTGCACAGGTTGAATAAGAATAATAGATATTCAAATTAGCCAGGATAACTTGTCCATTAAGGAGACATCGTCAAAAGCAGGATCGTCTCTGTTCAGAAGGACCTCAGGAACTAAAGAGCATCGCCATCCTCCAACAGGGCACTGCCTGTCACGCCCCCGCCTAAGCATGACCGGCCAGGCACCATGTGCACCCACATCGTGCCACAAGGCACCCCAAGGCCTATACTCGAACACATCGAAGCTAGTCGCCTTTGCCTAGCGGGTTACTAACCAAAACTCAAGCGCAGCATAAACGGAAGCAAAACAACATACACAAAGGCAACAGAAGATATTAATTATGTAAA